>CM039676.1:502457554-503012606 GCA_022496015.1 Hordeum marinum
CAAATTGCCGAGCGTCCTGCGATCCAATCACGATCTGTCCCGATCTAGCACCGAACGGACGACACCTCCGCGTTCAGCACACGTATGGCTTGATGACGATCTCCGCCTTCTTGATGCAGCAAGAGGGAGCAAAGAGGTAGACAAGTTCTCCGACAGCGTGACGGTGTTGCGGCGATGGTGGTGGAGTAATTCCAGCAGGGCTTTGCCTAAGCACTGCTGAAACCGATCTAGAGGAGAAACTACGGACTAGAGGGTAGGATTGCACGTGGCTGAAAATCTATGTGCAAAAACCCTAAAACCTCTGGTATATATAGGAGGAGGAGAGGAGGAGGCTTGGCGCAAGGTCCAGCCCTAGGATGCTTCGTCCGAAGTGGAGAGGAGGAGTCCTCCTCCTCCACTCCTAGTAGGATTAGGACTCCTTCCTTATCTCGACCTTTTTGCCTTTTTCCACCTTTTTCTCTTTGGAATTTCTTCCCAGCCGCATGGGCCTTCTGTGGGAGTTTGGCCAGCCCACTAAGGGCTGGTATTCATCCTCCCACAGCCCATTTAGCCTCTTGGGTTGAAATACACCTCCCGATGGTCCCTCGGTACCCTCCCGATACTCCCGGTTCACAACCGATGAGCCCGGAACTTTTTCGGTGACCAAAACAGGACTTCTGATATATCAATATTTACCTCCGGACCATTCTGGAGCTCCTAGTGACATCCGGGATCTCATCCGGGACTCTGAACAACCTTCGGTAACCACCATGCATAACTCTATACTACCAAAACGTCACCGAACCTTAAGTGTGTAGACTCTCCGGGTTCGAGAACTATGTTGACATGACCGAGATTCGATCGTCGGTATCTCCATACCTAGTTCAACCTCGTTATCGGCAAGTCTCTTTACTCATTTCCGTAATACAAGATCCCGTGACTAACACTTATTCACGTTGCTTGCATGGCTTGTTGTGATGTTGTATTACCGAGTGGGTCCTGGGATACCTCTCCGTCACACGGAGTAACAAATCCCAGTCTTGATCCATGCCAACCCAACGGACACCCTCGAAGATACCTGTAGAGCACCTTTATAGTCACCTAGTTATGTTACGACGTTTGATACACACAAGGCACTCCTCTGGTGTCTATGAGTTGCCTTATCTCATGGTCGTAGGAACATATACTTGACATGTAGACAACTGTAGCAATAAACTGACACGATCATATGCTACGTTTATAGTTTGGGTCTCGTCCATCCCATCATTCTCCTAATGATTTGATCCCATTATCAAATGACATGACATGTCAATGGCTAGGAAACCTTGACCATCTTTGATGAACGAGCTAGTTCACTGGAGGCATACTAGGGACAAAGTGTTGTCTATTCATCCACACATGCAATGTGTTTCCAATCAATACAATTATAACATGGATAATAAACAATTATCATGAACAAGGAAATATAATAATAAACACTTTATTTATTGCCTCTAGGGCATATTTCGAACAGTCTCCCACTTGCACTAGAGTCAATAATCTAGTTCACATCACTATGTGATTTACATTGTAATGAATCGAACACCCATGCAGTTCTGGTGTTGATCATGTTTAGCCCTTGGAAGAGGTTTAGTCAATGGGCCTGCAACATTCAGATCTGTGTGTACTTTTCAAATATTTATGTCCTTCTCCTCGATGTAATCGCGGATGGAATTGAAGCGTCGCTTTATGTGCCCGGTCCTCTTTTGAAACCATGGTTCCGTGGCCAGAGCAATGGCACCAGTGTTGTCACAGAACATAGTCATTGGATTCAGTGCACTAGGCACTACACCAAGATCTGTCATGAACTGCTTCATCCAGACACCTTCCTTCGTTGCCTCCGAGGCTGCGATGTACTCCGCCTCGCATGTAGAATCAGCTACCACGCTTTGCTTGGAACTGCACCAGCTTACCACTCCCCCATAGAGAATAAATACGTATCCGGTTTGTGACTTAGTCATCTGGATCAGTGTCAAAGCTTGCATCAACGTAACCCTTTACGACAAGCTCTTCATCACCTTCATAAACGAGAAACATGTCCTTAGTCCTTTTTAGGTACTTAAGTATATTCTTGACCGTCGTCCAGTGCTCCATTCCAGGATCACTTTGAAACCTTCCGGCCATACTTATGGCAAGGCTGACATCGGGTCTTGTGCACAACATTGCATACATGATAGAGCCTATGGCTTAAGCATAGGGGATGACACTCATCTTCTCTCTATCTTCTGGAGTCACTGGGCATTGAGTCTTACTCAACTTCACACCTTGTAACACAGGCAAGAACCCTTTCTTGGACTAATCTATTTTGAATTTCTTCAAAAGTTTATCAAGGGGTGTGCTCTGTGAAAGTGCTATTAAGCGTCTCGATCTATCTCTATAGATCTTATACCTAATATGAAAGCAGCTTCTCCTAGGTCCTTCATTGAAAAACTCTTGTTGAAATATTCCTTCACGCTTTCCAGCATTTCTATATTGTTTCCAATCAGCAATATGTCATCCACATATAATATTAGAAACGCTATAGAGCTCCCACTCACTTTCTTGTAAATACAAGCTTCTCCATAAACTTGTATAAACCCAAACGCTTTGATCACCTCATCAAAACGCTTATTCCAACTCCGAGATGCTTGCACCAGTCCATAAATGGATCGCTGGAGTTTGCAAACTTTGTCAGCATTCTCTGGATCAACAAAACCTTCTGGTTGCATCATATACAACTCTTCGTCAAGGAAACCATTGAGGAACGCTGTTTTGACATCCATCTTCCAAATTTCATAGTCGAAATATGCAGCTATTGCTAACATGATTCTAACGGACTTAAGGATCACTACGGGTGAGAAGGTCTCATTGTAGTCAACTCCTTGAACTTGTGAAAAACCCTTTGCCACAAGTCGAGCTTTATAGACGGTGACATTACCATCTGCGTTTGTCTTCTTCTTAAAGATCCATTTGTTCTAAATGGCCTTTCACCCTTCAGGTAATACTTCCAAAGTCCATACTTTGTTTTCATACATGGATCCCATCTCGGATTTCTTGGCCTCTAACCATTTCTCGGAATCCGGGCCCATCATCTTTCCTCCATAGCTCGTAGGTTCATTGTTGTCCAACAACATGACCTCCAAGACAGGGTTGTCGTACCACTCAGGAGCAGTACGCGCCCTTGTCGACCTATGAGGTTCAATAGTAACTTGATCCGAAGCTTTATGATCATCATCATTAACTTCTTCTTCAACTGTCATAGGCTCCACAGAAACATCTTTCTGTGCTGCGCTACTCTCTGGTTGAAGTAAAGGTTCAATAACCTCATCAAGCTCTATTTTCCTCCGACTCAATTCTTTCGTGAGAAACTCTTTCTCAAGAAATGTTCCTTTTTTAGCGACAAACATTTTGCCTTCGGATCTGAGATACAAGGTATACCCAACTGTCTCTTTCGGGTATCCTATGAAGACGCATTTCTCCGCTTTGGGTTCCAGCCTTTCAGGGTGAAGCTTTTTGACATAAGCATCACATCCCCAAACTTTAAGAAACGACAAATTTGGCCTCTTGCCAAACCACAATTCATATGGCATCGTCTCTACAGATTTCGATGGTGCCCTATTTAAAGTGAATGCAGCTTTCTCTAATGCATAACCCCAAAACAATAGTGGCAACTTGGCAAGAGACATCATAGAACGCACCATATCTAATAAGGTTCAATTACAATGTTCGGACACACCATTACGCGGTGGTGTTCCAGGTGGTGTCAACTGTGAAACAATTCCACACTGTCTTAAGTGACTGCCAAACTCATAACTCAGATATTCACCTCCTCGATCAGATCGTAGGAATTTGATCTTCTTGTTACGATGATTCTCAACTTCACTCTGAAATTGCTTGAACTTTTCAAACGTTTTAGACTTGTGTTTCATTAAGTAAATATACCCATATCTACTTAAGTCAGCAGTGAAGGTGAGAAAATAACGATATCCACCGCGCGCTGCAACATTCATTGGACTGCACACATCAGTATGTATGATTTCCAACAAGTCACTTGCCCGTTCCATTGTTCTAGAGAACGGTGTTTTAGTCATCTTGCCCATGAGGTATGGTTCACATGTGTCAAGTGATTCGAAATCAAGTGACTCCAAAAGTCCATCAGCATGGAGCTTCCTCATGCATTTTACACCAATATGACCCAAACGGCAGTGCCACAAGAAAGTGGTACTATCATTATCAACTCTACATATTTTGGCA
Organism: Hordeum marinum; assembly: GCA_022496015.1. Lineage (NCBI taxonomy): Eukaryota > Viridiplantae > Streptophyta > Magnoliopsida > Poales > Poaceae > Hordeum > Hordeum marinum. The sequence goes on from CM039676.1 coordinate 502,461,806, forward strand.
TCAATGTTATGAACATGTGTATCGTCACTATCAAGATTCAATATGAATAAACCCCTCACATTGGGGGCATGACCATATAAGACATTACTCATATAAATAGAACAACCATTATTCTTTGATTTAAATGAGTAATCGTCTCGCAATAAACAAGATCCAGATGGTTCATGCTTAACGCAAGCACTAAATAACAATTATTCAAGTTCATCACTAATCCCGATTGTAATCAAAGAGAGAGCGTGCCGACGGCGATCACATCAACCTTGGAACCATTTCCCACACGCATCGTCACTTCGTCCTTTGCCAGCCTTTGTCTATTCCGTTGTTCTTGTTTTGAGTTGCAAATGTGAGCAACTGAACCGGTATCAAATACACAGGCACTACAACGAGAGCTAGTAAGGTACACATCAATAACATGTATATCATATATACCTCGTTTGTAGTTGGCCGCCTTCTTGTCAACTAGGTACTTGGGGCAATTCCACTTCTAGTGACCAGTTCCCTTGCAATGAAAGCACTCAGTTTCTAGCTTGGGTCCAGCCTTGGGTTTCTTCACAGGAGGAGCAACTGCTTTGCCATCCTTCTTGGATTTACCCTTCTTGCCCTTGCCATTCTTCTTGAAACTAGTGCTTTTATTGACCATCAACACTTGATGTTCTTTTTGGATTTCAGACTCAGCGACTTTCAGCATCGCAAACAGCTCGGCGACTGACTTGTTCATCCCATGCATGTTATAGTTCATCACAAAGCTCTTGAAGCTAGGTGGCAATGATTGAAGAACTCTGTTAGTGATTGCCTCTGGCGGAAGGGGCATTCCCAACTCCACCAGACGAGTCGAATAACCAGACATGCTGAGTATATGTTCACTGATAGACCGATTCTCCTCCATTTTGCAAGCATAGAACTTATCGAAGGTCTCATACCTCTCGATCTGGGCATTCTTATGAAAGACAAACTTCAACTCCTGGAACATCTCACATGCTCCATGACGTTCAAAATGTCTTTGAAGTCCCCGTTCTAAGCCATACAATATTGCACACTGAACTATTGAGTAATCTCCAGAACGTGCCTCCCAAGCGTTCTTAACGTCTTCGGATGACATGTCTTCGGGTTGGTCACCAAGCGGTGCATCAAGGACATATGATTTCTGGGAAGCCGTGAGGATAATCCTCAGATTACGGGCCCAGTCCACAAAGTTACTTCCATCATCTATCAACTTAGCTTTCTCTAGGAACACATTAAAATTCAGGGGAGCTACTGTGCGAGCCATTGATCTACAACATAAATATGCAAAGGTTACTTAGACTATTGTTCAAGATAATGAGTTTAGTTAATCAAATTACTAAAGCTCCCACTCAAATCGACATCCCTCAGGTTATCTGAGTGATACATAATCCAAATTCGCCAACTCAAGTCCAATCATCACGTGAGTTGAGGTGGTTTCAATGGTGAACATCATCATGTTGATCATAACTACTATATGACTCATGTTCGACCTTTCGGTCTCTTGTGTTTCGAGGCCATGTCTGTACATGCTAGGATCGTCAAGTTTAACCCGATGTTCTGCATGTGCAACACTGGCTTGCACCCGTTGTATGTGAATGTAGAGTCTATCACACCTGATCATCACGTGGTGTCTCGACACGACGAACTTTCACAACGGTGCACACTCGGGGAGAACACAATTCATCTTGAAATTTAAGTGAGGGATCACATTATAATGCTACCGTCGTCCTAAGCAAAACAAGGTGCATAAAATGATTAACATCACATGCAAATCATAAGTGACATGATATGGCCATGAACTTGTGCTTTTGATCTCCATCTTGAAAGCACCGGCATGATCTCCATCGTCACCAACATGACACCATGATCTCCATCAACGTGTCATCATCGAGGTTTTTGCGCTCACCATGCTTCTACTACTATTGCTACCATTTTGCGATAAAGTAAAGCATTACATAGCGCTTAATGATTGACACGCAGGTCATACAATAATTAAAGACAACCCTATGGCTCATATCGGTTGTTGTACTCATCGACATGCAAGTCGTGATATTCTATACAACACATGATCATATCATACATCACATATACCTCATCATGTAATTGGCCATATCACATCACAACATACCCTGCAAAAACAAGTTAGATGTCCTCTAATTGTTGTTGCATGTTTTATGTGGCTGCTACGGGTATCTAGCAAGAACAATTCTCACCTACGCAAAACCACAACGGTGATACATAAGTTGCTTTTCAACCTTCTCAAGGACCGCCTTTGTCGAATCTGATCCAACTAAAGTAGGAAAAACAGACACCCGCCAGCCATCTTTGTGCAACAAGGTTACACGTCAGTCGATGGAACCGGTCTCTCGTAAGCGTACGAGTAAGGTTGGTCCGGGACGCTTCATCCCATAATACCGCTGAACCAAAACACGACCAAGGGAGGAAGCAATCTAAGCATCAACGCCCACAAACTCTTTGTGTTCTACTCGAGATCTCATCTACTCATAGACCTAGCTCATGATGCCACTGTTGGGGAACGTTGCATGGGAAACAAAAAATTTCCTGCGCACACGCAAGATCTATCCATGGTGATGAGCATCTATGAGAGGGGGAGTGGATCTACGTACCCTTGTAGATTGCTAAGAGGGAAGCGTTAAGAAACGCGGTTGATGTAGTCGAACGTCTTCGCGATCCAAATCGCCAAGCGTCCCGCTTTTCCATCACGATCCGTCCCGATCTAGCACCGAACGGACAGCACCTCCGCGTTTAGCAAACGTATGGCTTGATGACGATCTCCGCCTTCTTGATCCAGCAAGAGGGAGCAGAGAGGTAGACGAGTTCTCCGGCAGCGCGACGACATTGCGGCGATGGTGGTGGAATAATTCCAGCAGGGCTTGGCCTAAGCACTACTGAAACCGATCTAGAGGAGAAACTACGGACTAGAGGGTAGGGTTGCACGTGGCTGAAAATATGTGTGCAAAAACCCTAAAACCTCTAGTATATATATAGGAGGAGTGGAGGAGACTTGGTGCAAGGGCCAGACCTAGGAGGCTTCGGCCGAAGTGGAGAGGAGGAGTCCTCCTCCTCCACTCCTAGTAGGATTAGGACTCCTTCCTTATTTCCACCTTTTTGCCTTTTTCCACCTTTTTCTCTTTGAAATTTGTTCCCAGCCACATGGGCCTTCTGTGGGACTTCGGCCAGCCCACTAAGGGCTGAAATTCATGCTCCCACACACCATGTAGCCTCTTGGGTCGAAATACACGTCCCGATGGTCCCCGGCACCCTCTAGGCACTCCCGGTACACTATCGATGAGCCGGGAACTTTTCGGTGACAAAAACAGGACTTCCTATATATCAATCTTTACCTCCAGACCATTCTGGAGATCCTTGTGACGTCCGGGATCTCATCCAGGACTCCGAACACCCTTCGGTAACCACCATGCATAACTCTATACTACCAAAACGTCACCGAACCTTAAGTGTGTAGACTCTCCGGGTTCGAGAACTATGTTGACATGACCGAGACACCTCTACGGTCAATAACCAATAGCGGGACCTGGATGCCCATATTGGTTCCTACATATTTACGAAGATCTTTATCAGTCGAACCTCTATGTCAAGGATTTAGTTAATCCCGTATGATGTTCCCTTTGTTCTTCGGTATGTTACTTGCCCGAGATTCGATTGTCGGTATCTCCATACCTAGTTCAACCCCGTTACCAGCAAGTCTCTTTACCCGTTTCCGTAATACAAGATCCCATGACTAACACTTAGTCACATTGCTTGCAAGGCTTGTTGTGATGTTGTATTACCGAGTGGACCCTGAGATACCTCTCCATCACACGGAGTAACAAATCCCAATCTTGATCCATGCCAACCCAACGGACACCCTCGGATATACCTATAGAGCACCTTTATAGTCACCCAGTTCCGTTGTGACGTTTGATACACACAAGGCACTCCTTCGGTGTCCGTGAGTTGCATGATCTCATGGTCGTAGGAACATATACTTGACATGTAGACAACTGTAGCAATAAACTAACACGATCATATGCTACGTTTATAGTTTGGATCTCGTCCTTCCCATCATTCTCCTAATGATGTGATCCCGTTATCAAATGACATCACATTTCAATGGCTAGGAAACCTTTACCATCTTTGATCAACGAGCTAGTTCACTAGAGGCATACTAGGGACAAAGTGTTGTATATTCATCCACACATGCAATGTGTTTCCAATCAATACAATTATAGCATGGATAATAAACAATTATCATGAACAAGGAAATATAATAATAAACACTTTATTTATTGCCTCTAGGGCATATTTCCAATAGCACGGGCGGCCAGTGTCGGGGGCGGCGACGAGCTTCGGCGTCGGGGAGGCGAGACGGCGACGGCGCGGCATTGTCGCGAGGAGGTCGAAGAATGCAGAGTAACTGAAAATTTTGAAGTGTTGTATATATAAGGAGGCCTTTAGTCACGGTTGGTGGCTCCAACCGCGACTAAAGACCCCCCTTTAGTCGCGGTTGGAGCCACCAACCGCGACTAAAGGGTTTCGCTTCCGGTCTTTAGTCGCGGTTGGAGCCACCAACTGTTGGGAGACGTAGTAGTAAATCAAAATTTTCCTACGTGTCACCAAGATCTATCTATGGAGAAACCAGCAACGAGAGGGGAGAGATTGCATCTTCATACCTTTGAAGATCACAAAGCGGAAGCGTTACAAGAACGCGGTTGATGGAGTCGTACTCGCAGCGATTCAGATCGCGGAAGATCCGATCAAGTGCCGAACGGACGGCACCTCCGCGTTCAACACACGTGCAGCCCGGTGACGTCTCCAACACCTTGATCCAGCAAGGAGGAAGGAGAGGTTGGGGAAGGGCTCCAGTAGCAGCACGACGGCGTGGTGGTGGTGGAGTATCAAGGTATCCCGGCAGGGCTTCGCCAAGCGCTGCGGAGGAGGATGAAGAGAGGTAGAGCTTCGCCGAGAGAGAGAGAGAGTTCAGATCTGTTCTCAAAGGGCCAAAACCTCAAGTATATATAGTAGGAGGGAGAGGGAGGGCTGGCTTGGCCCCTCCTCCAAGGAGGAGAGGTTCGGCCGAAGTGGGGGAGGAGTCCACCTCCCACAAGGGAGGTGGATCTCCTCCTTTCAAACCCCTTTTGCCCTTATCTCTAGATCCCAGCCGCATGGGCCCTTCTAGGAGGTCTTGGCTGGCCCAATATGGTCTGGCACACCTCCTCTAAAGGCCCACTAAGTCCTCTGGTCGTCACACCCCTCCCGGGGGTCCTCCGGCACCCTCCCGGTACTCCCGGTACAATACTGATGAGCCCGAAAACTTTCCGGTGACCAAAACTGGACTTCCTATATATCAATCTTTACCTCCGGACCATTCCGGAGCTCCTCGTGACGTCCGGGATCTCATTCGGGACTCCGAACAACCTTTGGTAATCATGTATACCTTTTCCCTATAACCCTAGCGTCATCGAACCTTAAGTGTGTAGACCCTACGGGTTCGGGAGACACGTAGACATGACCGAGACACCTCTCCGGTCAATAACCAACAGCGGGATCTGGATACCCATGTTGGCTCCCACGTACTCCACGATGATCTCGTCGGATGAACCACGATGTCAAGGATTCAATCAATCCCGTATACAATTCCCTTTGTCTATCGGTATGATACTTGCCCGAGATTCGATCGTCGGTATCCCCATACCTTGTTCAATCTCGTTACCGGCAAGTCTCTTTACTCGTTCCGTAATACATCATCCCGTGACTAACTCCTTAGTCACATTGAGCTCATAATGATGATGTCTTACCGAGTGGGCCCAGAGATACCTCTCCGTCACACGGAGTGACAAATCCCAGTCTCGATTCGTGTCAACCCAACAGACACTTTCGGAGATACCCGTAGCGTACCTTTATAGCCACCCAGTTACGTTGTGACGTTTGGCACACCCAAAGCATTCCTACGGTATCCGAGAGTTACACAATCTCATGGTCTAAGGAAATGACACTTGACATTGAAAAGCTTTAGCAAACGAACTACACGATCTTGTGCTATGCTTAGGATTGGGTCTTGTCCATCACATCATTCTCCTAATGATGTGATCCCGTTATCAACGACATCCAATGTCCATGGTCATGAAACCGAGACCATCTATTGATCAACGAGCTAGCCAACTAGAGGCTCACTAGGGACAAGTTGTGGTCTATGTATTCACACATGTATTATGGTTTCCGGTTAACACAATTATAGCATGAACAATAGACAATTATCATGAACAAGGAAATACAATAATAACCATTTTATTATTGCCTCTAGGGCATATTTCCAACAGTCTCCCACTTGCACTAGAGTCAATAATCTAGTTCACATCACCATGTGATTAACACTTACATCACCATATGATCATATCATCATGTGATTAACACCCAATAAGTTCTGGGGTTTGTTCATGTTCTGCTCGTGAAAGAGTTTTTAGTCAACGGGTCTGTGACATTTAGATCCGTGTGTACCTTGCAAACTTTCCATGTCATATTTGTACATACTACTCCCATGCTCCACTTGGAGCTATTCCAAATGGCTGCTCCACTATACGTAGCTGGATTTCTACTAAGAGTCATCCGGATTGGTTTTAAAGCTTGCATCATCGTAACACTTTACGATGAACTCTTTATCACCTCCATAATCGAGAAATATTTCCTTAGTTCTCAAGTTACTAAGGCTAACTTTGACCGCTGTCTAGTGATCCACTCTTGGATTACTCTTGTACCCCTTGACAGACTCATGGCAAGGCACACACAGGTGCGGTACACAGCATGGCATACTATATAGAGCCTATGGCTAAAGCATAGGAGATGACACTCATCTCTTCTTTATCTTCTGCCGTGGTCGGGTATTGAGTCTTACTCAATTTCACACCTTACAATACAGTCAAGAACTCCTTCTTTGACCCACTATTTTGAACTCCTTCAAAAACTTGTCAAGGTATGTCTTCGTCGAAAAAACTTATCAAGCGAATAGATCTATCCCTATAGATCTTGATGCTCAATAAAAATAGTAGCTTTATCTGGGTCTTCCTTTGAAAAAAAAACTTTTCAAACAACCCTTCATGCTCTTCCAGAAATTCTACATCATTTCCGATCAATAATATGTCAACTACATATTCTTATAAGAAATTCCATAGTGCTCCCACTCACTTTCTTGCAAATACAAGTTTCTCATAAACTTTGTATAAACTTAAACACTTTGATCACCTCATCAAAGCATATATTCCAACTCCGAGATGCTTGCTCCAGTCCATAGAAGGATCGCTGGAGTTTGCATATTATTAGCATCCTTAGGATTGACAAAACCTTCTGGTTGTATCACATACAACTCTTCCTCACAGAAACCATTACGGAAACCTTGTTTTGTCATCCATCTGCCAGATTTCATAGTCGAAAAATGCAGCAACTGCTAACAAAATTTTAATAGACTTTTAGCATCGCTACAGATGAGACAATCTCATTGCAGTCAACTCCTTGAACTTGGCGAAAACTTCTTTGCGACAAGTCGAGCTTTATAAACGGTGACATTTCACCATTAGCGTCTATGTTTATCTCAAAGGTCCATTTCTACTCAATGACCCGCCATTCAACAGCAAGTCTACCAAAGTCCATACTTGGTTTTCATACATGGATCCTTTCTCGGATTTCATGGCTCCTAGCCATTTGTTGGAATCCGGGCCCACCATCGCTTCTCCATAGTTCGTAGGTTCATCGTTGTCCAACAACATGATTTCCAAGACAGGGTTGTCGTACTACTCAGGAGCAGTACGCGTCCTTGTCGACCTACGAGGTTCGATAGTGACTTGATCCGAAGCTTCATGATCATCATCATTAACTTCCTTTTCAACTAAGTAGGCTCTACAGAAACATCTTTCTGTGTTGCGCTATTCTCTGGTTGAAACAAAGGTTCAACAACCTTATCAAGTTCTATCTTCCTCCCACTCAATTCTTTCGAGAGAAACTCTTTCTCAAGAAAGGACCCGTTCTTAGCAACAAACACCTTTTGCGCTTGGATCTGAGATACAAGGTATACCCAATGTCTCATTAGGGTATTCTATGAAGATGCATTTGTCTGCTTTGAGTTCGAGCTCTCTAGGTGAAAAACCCATTTTCACATAAGCGTCGTAGCCCCAAACATTAAGAAATGACAGCTTAGGCTTCTGTCAAACCATAATTCTCACGGTGTCATCTCAACAGACTTAGATGGTGCCCTGTTAAAGTGAATGGATTTGTCTTTAATGCATAACCCCATAACGATAGTGGTAAAACGATAAGAGACATCATAGTACTCACTATATCCAATAGAGCACGACTACAACGTTCGAACACACCATCACACTATGGTGTTCCAGGAGGCGTGAGCTGTGAAACAATTTCCACATTGTCTAAAATTGCATACCAAACTTGTAACTTAGATATTCACCTCCATGATCATATCATAGACATTTATCTTCTTGTCACGATGATCTTTAACTTCACTCTGAAACTCCTTGAACCTTTCAAACATTTCAGATTCGTGTTTCATTAAGTAAATATCCCCATATTTACTCAAATCATCAGTGAAGGTAAAGAAAAACAACGATATCCACTGTGTGTTTCAACACTCATTGGACCACATACATCAACATGTATTAATTCCAATAAGCCACTTGCCCGCTCCATCATATTGGATGACGGGGTCTCAGTCATCTTGCCCAAGAGGCATGGCTCGCATGTCTCAAACGATTCGAAATCGAGTGAGTCAAAAAAAAATCCATCATCATGGAGTTTCTTCATGCGATTTATACCAATATGACATTACGTGGCAGTGCCACAAGCATGTGGTACTATCATTATTAACTTTGTATCTTTTGGTACCAATGTTATGAATATGTGTACTACTACGATCATGATTCGATAAACCATTTCGAGTGGGTGCATGACCATTGAAGGCATTATCCATGTAAACAGAATAACCATTATTCTCTAACTTATATGAATAACCGTATCGCACTAATCATGATCTAATCACGTTCATGCTCAACGCAAACACCAAATAACATTTATTTAGGTTTATCACAAATCCTGAAGGTAGAGAGAGCGTGCGATGGTGATCACATCAATCTTGGAAATACTTCCAACACACATCGTCACCTTTCACCTAGCTAGTCTCCATTTACTCCGTAGCTTTTATTTCGAGTTGCTAACACTTAGCAACCGAACCGGTATCCAATACCCAGGTGCTACTAGGAGTACCAGCAAGGTACACATCACTAACACGTATATCAAATATACTTCCATTGACATTACCAGCCTTCTTATCTACCAAGCATCTAGGGGTTTTCCGCTTCAGCGAACATTCTCCTCATAACAGAAGCACTTAGTCTCGGGTTCGGGCTCAACCTTGGGTTTCTTCACTAGAGCAACAACTGGCTTGCCATTCCTGAAGTTTTCCGTTCTTGCCCTTGCCCCTTTTGAAACTAGTGGTTTCACTTAACCATCAACACTTGATGCTCCTTCTTGATTTCTACCTTCGTGGTGTCAAACATCACGAACAACTCAGGGATCATCTTATCCATCCCTGGCATGTTATAGTTCATCACGAAGCTCTAGTAGCTTGGTGGCAGTGACTTGGAGAACTGCATTAATCACTATCTCATCTGGAAGATTAACTCCCACTTGATTCAAGTGATTGTAGCACCCAGACAATCTGAGCACACGCTCAGCGATTGAGCTATTCTCCTTTATCTTGCAGACAAAGAATCTTGTTGGAGGTCTCATACCTCTCAACATAGGCACGAGCCTGAGATCACAATCTCAGCTCCTAGAACATCTCATATGTTCCGTGACGTTCAAAACGTTTTGGAGCCTCAATTCTAAGCCGTAATGCATGATGCATTGAACTATCACGTAGTCACCAAAAAGTGCCTGTCATATGTTCACAACATCTACAGACAACGCTTGAGGGAGTGATGCAGTTAGCGGTACATAAAAAACATAAGCTTTCTGTGCAACAATGAGGACAATCCTCAGATCACGGACCCAGTCCGCATTATTGCTACCATCAACTTTCAACTTACTTTTCTCTAGGATTGTATCAATAAAACTGGGGAGCTACAGCGTGAGCTATCTACGACATAATTTGCAAGGACATTTTTAGACTAAGTTCAGGATAATTAAGTTCATTTAATCAAATTATTAATGAACTCCCACTTAGATAGACATCTCTCTAGTCTTCCAAGTGATACATGATCCATGTCAACTAGCCCGTGTCCGATCATCACGTGAGACGGACTAGTCATCCATGGTGAACATCTCTATGTTGATCGTATCTTCTATACGACTCATGTTCGACCTTTCGGTCTTCCGTGTTCCGAGGCCATGTCTGTACATGCTAGGCTCGTCAAGTCAACCTAAGTGTTTCGCATGTGTAAATCTGGCTTACACCCGTTGTATGCGAACGTTAGAACCTATCACACCCGATCATCACGTGGTGCTTCGGAACGACGATCCTTAGCAATGGTGCACAGTTAGGGTGAACACCTTTCTTGAAATTTTATTGAGAGATCATCTTATTTACTACCGTCGTTCTATGCAAATAAGATGTAAACATGATAAACATCACATGCAATCAATATAGTGACATGATATGGCCAATATCATCTTGCTCCTTTGATCTCCATCTTCGGGGCACCATGATCATCACTGTCACCGGCACGACACCATGATCTCCATCATCATGATCTCCATCATTGTGTCTTCATGAAGTTGTCTCGCCAAATATTACTTCTACTACTACAGCTAACGTTTAGCAATAAAGTAAAGTAATTACATGGCGTTTATGATTGACACGCAGGTCATACAATAGTATAAGACAACTCCTATGGCTCCTGCCGGTTGTCATAGTCATCGACGTGCAAGTCGTGAACCCTATTACAAGAACATGATCAATCTCATACATCGCAATGCATCACATCACATCCTTTTGGCCATATCACATCACACGGCATATGCTGCAAAAACAAGTTAGACGTCCTCTAATTTGTAGTTGCAAGTTTTTACGTGGTTGCTATAGGTTTCTAGCAAGAACGTTTCTTACCTACGTCAAAACCACAACGTGATATGCCAATTGATATTTACCCTTCATAAGGACCCTTTTCATCGAATCCAATCGGACTAAGGTGGGAGAGATAGACACCCGCTAGCCACCTTATGCAACTAGTGCATGTCAGGCGGTGGAACCGGTCTCACGTAAGCGTACGTGTAAGGTTGGTCCGGGCCGCTTCATCCCACAATACCGTCGAATCAAGATAAGACTAGTAACGGCAAGCATATTAACAAAATCGACGCCCACAACTGCTTTGTGTTCTACTCGTGCATAGATTCTACGCATAGACCTAGCTCATGATGCCACTGTTGGGAGACGTAGTAGTAAATCAAAATTTTCCTACGTGTCACCAAGATCTATCTATGGAGAAACCAGCAACGAGAGGGGAGAGATTGCATCTTCATACCTTTGAAGATCGCAAAGCGGAAGCGTTACAAGAACGCGGTTGATGGAGTCGTACTCGCAGCGATTCAGATCGCGGAAGATCCGATCAAGTGCCGAACGGACGGCACCTCCGCGTTCAACACACGTGCAGCCCGGTGACGTCTCCAACACCTTGATCCAGCAAGGAGGAAGGAGAGGTTGGGGAAGGGCTCCAGCAGCAGCACGACGGCGTGGTGGTGGTGGAGTATCAAGGTATCCCGGCAGGGCTTCGCCAAGCGCTGCGGAGGAGGAAGAAGAGAGGTAGAGCTTCGCCGAGAGAGAGAGAGTTCAGATCTGTTCTCAAAGGGCCAAAACCTCAAGTATATATAGTAGGAGGGAGAGGGAGGGCTGGCTTGGCCCCTCCTCCAAGGAGGAGAGGTTCGGCCGAAGTGGGGGAGGAGTCCACCTCCCACAAGGGAGGTGGATCTCCTCCTTTCAAACCCCTTTTGCCCTTATCTCTAGATCCCAGCCGCATGGGCCCTTCTAGGAGGTCTTGGCTGGCCCAATATGGGCTGGCACACCTCCTCTAAAGGCCCACTAAGTCCTCTGGTCGTCACACCCCTCCCGGGGGTCCTCCGGCACCCTCCCGGTACTCCCGGTACAATACCGATGAGCCCGAAAACTTTCCGGTGACCAAAACTGGACTTCCTATATATCAATCTTTACCTCCGGACCATTCCGGAGCTCCTCGTGACGTCCGGGATCTCATCCGGGACTCCGAACAACCTTCGGTAATCATGTATACCTTTTCCCTATAACCCTAGCGTCATCGAACCTTAAGTGTGTAGACCCTACGGGTTCGGGAGACACGTAGACATGACCGAGACACCTCTCCGGTCAATAACCAACAGCGGGATATGGATACCCATGTTGGCTCCCACGTACTCCACGATGATCTCATCGGATGAACCACGATGTCAGGGATTCAATCAATCCCGTATACAATTCCCTTTGTCTATCGGTATGATACTTGCCCGAGATTCGATCGTCGGTATCCCCATACCTTGTTCAATCTCGTTACCGGCAAGTCTCTTTACTCGTTCCGTAATACATCATCCCGTGACTAACTCCATAGTCACATTGAGCTCATAATGATGATGTCTTACCGAGTGGGCCCAGAGATACCTCTCCGTCACACGAGGTTGGGTTTCCAGGCGTCCTGGCCCAACAAGAGGTTGGGTTTCCAGGCGTATGTAGGCCGTGGCGGCCTAGCAGGCAGGCTTTTTTTAATATGTTTTTTTGTTTTTTTGTTTTCTGCTTTATTTATTTTCTTTTGTTTCTGAGTTGTTTTTTGCTTTATTTAAAGTTTCTTTGTGAATATTTTTTATTTAGCTAAAAGAAATTATAAAGTTTGTGTTAGTGCTAGTAGTTTTCAAATTTGAAAAAGTTTAAATTTGAATTATTTGAAATTTGTGTGAATCATTAGTTTGTGAATAACTTTAATTCAAAATTAGATTTTTCGGTGATTCTTTTTTATGTTGTTTAATATTAGCATGTTTTATCATTATATTCAATTTGGTAATTCTTAGGTTATTTCGAAAAATGAAATGCCTTAGTAACAGACGAGTTTTTGTCTGAAACCCTGATACTTCGAAAGAGATTGTCCATTTTGTACACGAAGTGCATCAGTTTTTGCCGTAACCCTCTCAACTTTTTAGCACATGCTATGTGGGTGAAATGATGATACCATGCCAACTTTTAACCTTTTCAGAGTTCATTTGTAGTGCTTATCAATTTCAGGGTCATTTAGCTCAAAAAAATCAGTAAATGCATGAAAAATAGCAAATGAAGTCAGAAAGGGTTGAAAATTGATGGCCTGCCTTCGAATGGTGCATACTGAACGCACAAAAATTCTGGAGTTGAAATAAGTTAAAAAAATGAAATGCCTTTGTAACAGGCGAGTTTTCGTCTCAAACCCTGATACTTCGAAAGAGATTGTCCATTTTGTACACGAAGTGCATCCAGTTTTTGCTGTAACACTCTCACTTTTTAGCATGTGCTATATGGGTGAAATGATGATACCATGCCAACTTTCAACCTTTTCAGAGTTTATTTGTAGTGCTTACCAATTTCAGGGTCATTTAGCTCAAAAGAAATTAGTAAATGCATGAAAAATAGCAAATGAAGTCAGAAAGGGTTGAAAATTGATGACGTGGCTTCGAATGGTGCATACTAATTGCACAAAACGTCTGGAGTTGAAATAAGTTAAAAAATGAAATGCCTTTGTAACAGGCGAGTTTTTGTTTGAAACCTTGATACTTCGAAAGAGATTTTTCCATTTTGTACACGAAGTGCATCCAGTTTTTGTCGTAACCCTCTCAACTTGTTAGCACATGCTATGTGGGTGAAATGATGATACCATGCCAACTTTCAACCTTTTTAGAGTTCATTTGTAGTGCTTATCAATTTCAGGGTCATTTAGCTCAAAAAAATCAGTAAATGCATGAAAAAAGCAAATGAAGTCAGAAAGGGTTGAAAATTGATGGCCTTCCTTCGAATGGTGCATACTGAATGCACAAAACACATAAGTACACTACTATTACAAAGATTCCCTTCGGTTTGTCCGAAGTGGGACTTTCTAGATATATAAGTCCGAAAACTAACAACAGAAGCCAATCACATCCCAGAGTGGGATCTTTGGGTGTAAAACTTTTTCTTCACGTGTGTCCCTTTGCGTCGTAACCATGGACAATCTTCATCGTTTAACTTGATGCTCGGGTCAACATTCACTATGAAGGGAGCAATTTCATGAAACTTTTCATAATCTTCTGACATGTCTATCTTGTCCTTCACTCCCACGATGTTTCTTTTCCCTGAAAGAACTATGTGGCGCTTTGGCTCATCGCATGATTTATTTGCTTCCTTATCTCTTTTTTTCTCGGCTTGGTAGACATGTCCTTCACATAGAAAACCTGCGCCACATCATTGGCTAGGACGAATGGTTCGTCTGCGTACCCAAGATTGTTGAGATCCACTGTTGTCATTCCGTACTGTGTGTCTTCCTTTACCCCGCCTCCTCTCAGATTGACCCATTTGCACCTAAACAAAGGGACCTTCAAACCAAGTCCATAGTCAAGCTCCCATATCTCCTCTATGTAACCATAATATGTGTCCTTTGGCCCATTGTTGTTTGCTGTATCAAAGCGGACACCACTGTTTTGGTTGGCGCTCTTTTTATCTTGGGCGATAGTGTAAAATGTATTCCCATTTATCTCGTACCCTTTGAAAGTCAATATAGTCTAAGATGGTAACTTGGACAGCAAGTATAGGTCATCTTTAACAGTGTCGTCATGCATGAGACGTGTCTGCAACCAACCGGTGAAACTCACCATTTGATATATGGAGCCACCAAGGTGGAACTTTGTAGAACTGTGTAGTGTGCTTGCGCCAAAGAATGCCCGTCCCAGCATATTAGTGAATTCTTTCCAAGCGTGCCTTTTCCACCCAGTCTGCCATCATGCCATGATTCAGGAACACCAATCGGCTTAATGTCAAGAATAAAGTCAACACAAAACTCAATGACCTCCTCTGTTTCATGGCCCTTGGAGATGCTTCCTTCTGGCCTAGCACGATTATGAACATATTTCTTTAAGACTCCCATGAACCTATAAAAGGGGAACATATTGTGTAGAATTATAGGACCTAGAATGGCAATCTCCTCGCCTAGGTGAACTAGGACATGTGTCATGATATTGAAGAAGGATGGTGGGAACACCAACTCTAAACTGACAAGACATTGCACCAAATCATTCTCTAACCTTGGTAGGATTTCTGGATCGATTACCTTCTGAGAGATTGCATTCAGGAATGCACATAGCTTCACAATGGCTAATCGAACGTTTTCCAGTAGAAGCCCCCTCAATGCAACAGGAAGCAGTTGCGTCATAATCACGTGGTAGTCATGAGACTTTAGGTTCTGGTACTTTTTCTCTGCCATATTTATTATTCCCTTTATATTCGATGAGAAGCCAGACGGGACCTTCATACTGAGTAGGCATTCGAAGAAGATTTCCTTCTCTTCTTTGGTAAGAGCGTAGCTGGCATGACCTTGAAACTGCTTTGGATCCATGTCGTCTTCTCCGTGCATACATTGCTGGTCCTCCCGTGCCTCCGGCGTATCTTTTGTCTTCCCATACATGCCCAAGAAGCCTAGCAGGTTCACACAAAGATTCTTTGTCACGTGCATCACATCGATTGTAGAGCGGACCTCGAGGTCTTTCCAATACGGTAGGTCCCAAAATATAGATTTCTTCTTCCACATGGGTGTGCGTTTGTCAGCGTCATTCGGAACAGATTATGCACCAGGACCCTTGCCAAAGATTACTTTTAAATCCTTGACCATATCAAGTATGTCATCACCCGTATGGTAGTGAGGCTTCTTCCGGTGATCTGCCTCACCTTTTGTCGTGGTTTTGTCACAGCAGATGTCCGAGGACTTAGATTCGAGGCCATCGCTAAGGTGATGGACTCAAAGGGGTTGGTTGGGACGAAGGACACGAGTTTACCCAGGTTCAGCCCCTCAAGAAGAGGTAAAATCCTACGTCCTACTTGTGTTGTATTGATTGGAGTATCTATTATAAGGGAGCGGATTCGCTTGATATAGCTCTCTCTAAGTCGCCCCGGGTCTCGTCCTTATAAAGGAGTTCAAGACCACGGGTTACACAAGTCTCATACCAACTCTTACTATGTGTCCGACTCTATCTCTACGTCATCTTGCCTTCCTGAGCAAGTCGTCTCCGAGCGGCTTATCCGCCCATGTCTTCCTGCCTTCCTTGTCTGGGCCTCACCTTGGCCCATCTTGGTGACCGGCCATACATCTAGGCTTATGTCTCGAGGCCCATCCTTGGTCTGGCTTACGAGCCGCTAGGTACAACCTAGCCCCATCTAGGCGGGTCTCACCACGGGGCTATATCCCCAACATTAGGCCCCTGGTTGATTTGAGCTTGCTCATTTCAATCTTTCGTCTCATTTGGCGGTGAGTCTTCCTTAATCTTCTATTTCACTTGGCAGCGAGTCTTGCTCATTATCACCTGAAAGTAAGACAGAATAACCCGCCGTGACGTCATGCCGGCGATATCAAAAAGATTCCCTGACGACCGCAACGGATCTTTCCATTATTAAACTGACAGCCCGAAAATCGAGGCGGCTGACTTGGTCAATTAATTTCCGTCGCCTAGATTCTCGTGCCTGTTCCACATTTTGCCTATTAAATAGGACCACGAAGGGCAGTTTTCATTTCCTTCTCAGCTCGCACTTCTTCTTCTACCTTCCGACACTGTCGCTCCAGCACATCCTGCTTCGGTGAAGCTTCTACGCCCTCGTCGCTCAGGCCGCCGCATCAACCTGATCATACCAGAGCTCTACCCGCGTCCGTCGCATCATCTCCAGTGAGTTCTTATCCTTCCCTAGATTTGTAGTTCTCGGTAGGGTTTTCACGAAGTTCCTCCGCCCTCTAGAACACGAGCTCTCCACAATGTCAGATAGTGTATAGATCATTGAACACAATAATGTCCTCTTTTCCATTGTGGTATACCGTAGGAAGTTGATAACAGCACCATGCAGATCTGTAGTTGCTCTGTTCGTTGTCTTCGAACGTCACTGGTTCAACTGTTCGTCACTAGGTTTAGAATAAACCCAATTTTTCCCTGTTTTGTAGATCCATAACTACATAGATAGTCTGTGAAACCTGTTTTCAACACTTAGTAAAGTTTTCCTCGTTTTCTTGCAAACTTGACTCGCCAGTGAATTTCCAACTCTCATCACAAACTGTTCCGGTGACTTAGCTTTATAGAACTTAGACTTTTTAACCGCCCTTAGTTGTCTGTCACCTTCTGACTCGCCACACATTATTACTTTGCATGGTTTTAAGTCGCCACCATGTCTCGTGCATCCAACTCTTGCAATTGGATCGGCTCTGCTGTCACCGAAGAATTCCTGATGGATTTTCTAGATGCGGGGACTTTACCAGCCAAATATTTCATCCATTGGCGGGTTCCAGGCAACAAGATGAGACCCATTCCCCAAGAGGGTGAAGTAGTTGTGTTCGCGGATCACCTCGTGCGCGGGTTTAGCCCACCCGGCTCAAAAAAAATCCGAGACATCCTTCATTTCTTTAAACTGCGTCCTCAAGACATCGCTCCCAATTCCGTCTCCAACATGTGTAACTTCCAAATACTCAGTGAAGTTTACTTACAAGAAGAGTCGTCTGTTGGTCTCTTTCGTGAGTTTTTTTACACGAATCGCCAAACGGAGGTGAAAGCTGATCCAAGCTTAGAGATTGGCAGGATCTCCATTCAGAGGCGACGGGATGTGACCTTTCCGGCTGTTTGGATGCCGAGTCATCCTAAAGACTAGAATAAAACATGGTTTTACTGCAAAGACACCTCTCTAGAAGAAGAGCATTCCTTGTCGGGTTATCGTTCATCCCGGCTCAAGACAACAGCTGAGCTCCCTGATCGGCTATCAGGCACTGAGTGGGCGAAGTACGCTCCGGCTCACGCAAAGATTAAAGCCCTTATGGCCAATGGACTAACGGGCATGGATCTAACCCGCTGCTGGATTTCTTGGAGGGTCATCCCCCTGAGCCGGCGAAGCCGTCTCATGTGCGAGTATACGGGTGAATTTGATGACCCCCTCTGCTTTAACCCCACGACGTTATTAGAGGATAACATTGTGGCCGCCATCAAGAGCCTTGTCCATGAGTCTTCAGGATCTTGCAGCGCCACCGGGTTAGCACCTTTCTGTGCCGCAAACCCGGCCCCAAACGTAAGGGCGACTCTGGGTCTCCTTATTCCCGTGTTTGCTATCCATATGTACTTGACAATCTTTTGACCTATGCCAGCTTATACTTTCAGGCCAATTTCGGCTTCTGGAAAAAGAAGTACGTTCCTCCTTCGAAGAAGTCAAAGGATAAAGCTGACGGACGAAAGAAGAAAACCGCACCTCAAGAACAACCTGAATCTGACGACTCAGAGGTAGAACTTGACTCTCTTGGTCGTCTCTTCATGCACCTTATTGATGATAATAATTCACAGGACGAAACGGAGACAAGCCACACCAACATTGCTGAGGTAACTTATGTTTCATCTGACTCAGAACATCTTGCACCACAAAAGATATGACGGGTCGTCCGAAAGGTCCCACTTTATCATCCTCTTGCTTACTTAGACCCCCACTTTCTTTTGAAAAGCAACAGCAACTCTCCCGACGCCAGACCCGGAGCACCGGCTCTAACGACCACATGGCCGGGTTATCTCACTCTCCGGCTCAACGGAAACGATCGGCTGAGGTATTTATTCAACCTGGCTTTGTTTTATCAACCTTGCTTTTATAATTCGACATTGTCTTATATTGTCTTAACTGCTTTCAGGACTCACCCCCTTCATCTGGCGACTCTACTGGAATTGCTCTGCCGCCTCTGAAGATCAACCCAGAGTACGTGCCTTTCATGCTTATGTTCAAACTTGTATTATCTGTAAAGCTCAAACCATGACCTTTTGTGTTTTCTAGGGCCCAAGCAAAACGAAGGAAGACCGGCGGGTCTACCCCTGCTCCCAAAGCTCGACAGTCGGAGCCTGCCAAACCGGATTCTCCTACACCGCACACTAATCCCTCTACAGCCTCCAAGGACACACCTGAAGAAGCTCATCGCTCCGCTGAGCCGGCAACCAATGATATGATTCCTGAGAGTCCTTCACGGGCCAATTCTAAGCCACTGAGCCCTTCACCAGCTGCCGACGACTCGGTTACTCCAGACGTCACCATTACTGGCACCGGCTTTCACTCTCCTCAACCTCATGTGTTAACAAAGCACACTGAGGCGACTGAAGCCTCCAAGAAGCTGGAATTTGACCTCCCCGCGCTAGAGAAGCTAACAGCCGATGAGCTTCATGCTGGTTATCTGAACTGCCTGTCTACAAGCCGGAACATGGAGCTCAAGCTTGTCAACTTGATGAAGAAGAAATATGAGGTATTCTTGCCTTCTTTTCCTTATACCCTTACATAGCCCCCAAGAGCCGGGTTAGCACTTGGTAATGGTAAGCCGGGTCTTTGAATTTTGATATAAGTAGAAACACTTAGCCTGTAGCCCTCAAGGATTGGCTTAAGACTTAACTACTTAGCCGGTGTTTTGATGCGTAAGTAGTTGTTCGAAGTGCCATCTGTAGCCCCCAAGGGCCGTATTGGCTTGATAAAAGATGAGCCGGAACTTTTGTTGTAAATAGATCAGAGAACCGGATGTAGACCCCAAGGGCCGGCTTAGCATCGATGAAGATAAGTTGGGACTTTGGTATAGATAGACCAGAGAGCCAGATGTATCCCCCAAGGTCCAGCTTAACTTCGATGAAGATGAGCCGGGACTTTGGTATAGATAGACCAAAGAGCCAGATGTAGCCCCCAAGGGCTGGCTTAACTTCAATGAAGATGATCTGGAAACTTCCTTGTAGGTAGATAAACAAGACACATGTAGCCCCCAAGGGTCGGCTTAACTTTAATGAAGATGAGTCGGAACTTTCTTGTAACCTTGGAGAACAAATAGACATTAACCCCCAAGTGTCGAGCATATTGCTTGCAATCTGCTTGAAACTTGTCTTATATTGTCTTACTCTTAACCATCTGGTAATATACCATCCTGGAGACTTAGCCATCATTTTGTTTTTGATATGTCACAGGAAGCTTTAAACGAGGCCGGGTCTGAATTGGTCGGCTTAAGGAGCAATCTGGCCACCCAGGAAGCTGCCCGAAGCGAAGCAGATGAGAAGTGTCGGCTTGCCACTGAGGAACTTACACAAATTAAAGCTGAATTTGCTGCCTTCAAGAAGTCTACTGAGACGGAGCAAGACGCCCTGGCAAAACGTGCTGACGATGCGGACCAGTGGCTCATGGTTGTGTCTGACGAGCTTCATGCCTTAAAGCGCCACATTGCGAAGATGTCTGCCGCCATCTTTGGTATGTACCAGATACTCAACCAATACCTCTTGTGTGAGTACTTTTACTGGCGACTTATAATCGAAAAATCCGTCTTATGCAGGTCCAAGGAGTCAGCAACTTGCTACTGACAGCTCGCTGCCATTGAAAGTCGTCTACACTTTGACAGAGCAGCTGTATTGCGGAGCTCTCTACACAATCAAGGCGGTGCTCTATAAGGACAACATCCCTCCAACTATGAAGGGAGTCATAGAGTTGCTGTCCACCCTGCCGAAACAAATCCAAGAGCTTAAGAAATCAGCCTCCCGAAAAGGAGCCATCGCAGCCATAAGCCGGGTGTTAGCTTTCGTCCCAGAGTTGACTCCCAAGGACATGATGGACGGGTTTCCATACAAGAAGGATGACGGCTCAAAATTCACGAAGGCTCACTACGCTCGGTGCATGAAGGCTTCCAGAGTCCTCGCCTCCGTGTTAGCAGACGAAGTGAACTCGTCAACATACCAGGCAGCTTATGACGCCGAGCAGAAGAGAATACGTGGCCCAACTTATGAGGCCAAGGACTTAACGCCTGCATGCCGTAAGCATCTCTTTGCTCCTGATCTTGACCCGTCCCCCCTCTTTGAAGAGGCAAACTTGGTGGCTTTAACCAACTGCAACTGGGACATGGACAATCTTCAGATCATGGAGGTCGAAGACCCATCGCATGTTGACCTGCCATCCAACTGACGACCTTGTTAACGCCGTGGACAATCCGGCCTTGTTACCCGCCATAGGGCGGTGTAAAAACTTTGAATCGTCTCTTTTCTGATCCAGAGAGCATTGTAATAGGCCTATAGTAAACTTTGTTTTGCCTTAACTGTGCCATCGTGCACATATGAAATCGTCCGGCCTAACATATGACATCTACCTTGTGCCTTCAACTCATATCAGATGTTATGGTGGCTCTTGGTAATTAACCAACTTTTTGTTTAACTCATGCACCGGTTCTCCTAAGCTGACTCGCCACTTAAAAACTCCTTAGTAGTACGGGGTCTCTATCGAGATTGGTCGTCAATTCATTTGAACGGCTCAGGATCTCTAAGTGAGATTAACTAATAGGAGTGACATCCCGAAAGAGACTCGGCAGGGCATGAGTACCCTGATATCCCATGAACTGCCTCTCACGTGACATAAATCCGTCGTTTTAACCTTAAACAGTGTAGGGCCCTTAATGATTAACTATCTAAGAGTACAAACGAGCCACATAGCGGAGAGTCGGTAGTAGATGGGAGAGTTTATCCTTCCTTTCCATAAGTCGGCCCTCACGTGACAAGAGCAGCCATTTTAACCTTTAACCAGTATAGGGTCTCTATCGAGATTGGCCGTCAATTTCTTTGAGCCGGCTCAGGGTCCCTAGGCGATATTAACTGGTAAGAGTTCGACGAGTCACATAGCGTAGCAGCATCAGCTTACAGGTAGGTTTAACCCTGTTTGGCTTAAGAGCCGATCAAGAGGGTGTGTAAGCTAAACCTGGTGTGTTGGAAGCCCCCAAGTGACCTTTGTTGACGGAGTCAACTGTTTGGCTTAAGACCCGACCGATAGGGTGTGATAAGCTACACTCGGTGGGTGGGAAGCCCCCTGGACGATCATGTCGACAGAGTCAACTATTTGGCATGAGATCCGACCGATAGGGTGTGATAAGATACACCCGGTGAGTGGGAAGCCCCCTCAACGATCATGTTTTAACTTTTTTGCACAGATTGAGATATGCAAAACGGCAGAGGCCCCGGCTTGCAGGGATGCCAACTTTATTCATATATATATATATATATATATATGTGTGTGTGTGTGTGTGTGTGTGTGTGTATGTATGTATAATATGTACAATGATGGTGTACAATGTCAAGTCTTGACAACTTAAGTATAGTAAGGCCGTAGATGCGCTATGTTCCACGGTCGGCGGGTCTCGTGCCCAGAAGTGTGGGAGTCATCTCGGACGTCAATGAGGTAATATGACCCGTTGTTGAGATTTTTGCTGACCACGAAAGGCCCTTCCCATGGAGGAGATAACTTGTGTGCATCTGTCTGATCTTGAATCAACCGCAACACTAAGTCGCCTTCTTGAAACGTCTGACTCTTAACTCTGCGGCTATGGTAGCGACGCAGGTCTTGCTGATAATCCACTGAATGGGCCGCCGCCAGGTCACGTTCTTCCTCCAAGGCATCCAACGCGTCTTGACGCGCCGTTTCATTGTCTGCCTCAATGTAAGCCGCCACTCGTGGCGAGTCATGATGGATATCGCTTGGTAACACGGCTTCTGCACCGTAAACCATGAAGAAAGGTGTATAACCTGTTGATCTGTTGGGGATGGTTCTGATGCTCCACAACACAGACGGCAACTCCTCCACCCAACAACCCGGCGTTCGCTATAAAGGAACCATAAGCCGGGGTTTGATACCTCTCAATATTTCTTGGTTAGCGCGCTCGGCCTGTCCGTTTGATTGTGGGTGAGCAACTGCAGAAACATCAAGTCTGATGTGTTCACTTTCACAGAACGCTTTCATAGCCCCCTTGGAGAGGTTTGTACCATTATCCGTGATGATACTGTGAGGGTAACCAAAATGGTAGATTGGCTTCTTAATGAACTGAACCGCCGTAGCTGCATCGCACTTGCCAATCGGCTCAGCTTCTACCCACTTGGTAAATTTGTCAACCGCCACCAGAAGGTGGGTCTTCTTGTCCTTGGATCTCTTGAAAGGCCCGGCATATCAAGCCCCCAGACTACAAATGGCCAAGTAATTGGAATCATGCGCAGCTCTTGAGCCAGGACATGAGCACGCTGACCAAACTTTTGACATCCATCGCACTTGCGGACCAAGTCTTCCGCATCCTTATGAGCCGTCAGCCAGAAGAAGCCATGTCGAAAGGCCTTGGCCACTAGTGATTTTGAGTCGGCGTGATGACCACAATCGCCAGCATGAATTTCATTTAAGATCTCCTTACCCTCTTCAGGTGAGACACAACATTGAAACACGCCGGTGACGCTGCACTTGTGTAACTCGCCATTGACTATCGTCATGGACTTAGACCGCCTGGTGATCTGTCTGGCAAGATTTTCATCATCAGGTAACTCGCCACAAGTTAAGTACGCCAAATAAGGCACGGTCTAGTCAGGAATAGCATGTAGAGCCGCCACCAGTTGTCCCTCCGGGTCAAGAATAGTCAAGTCTTCCTCTGAAGGTAACTTAACCGACGGGTGATGTAGCACATCCAAGAAAACGTTAGGCGCACCGGCTTTCGTTGAGAACCCAGCCTTGACAGAGAATTAGCCGCCTCGTTCTTGCGACGATCGATATGATCCACCTAATAACCCTTGAAGTGACCAGCGATGATATCAACCGCCTGGCGGTAAGCCGCCATCCGTGGGTCCTTGGAATCCCAAGTGCTTGAAACTTGCTGGGCCACAAGATCTGAGTCGCCGAAGCATCTAACCCGGCTTAGGTTCATCTCCTTAGCCTCCCGGAGGCCATGAAGCAGAGCTTCGTACTCAGTTGTATTGTTAGTACAAGGAAACATCAACCTTAGCACATAACAGAACTTATCACCTTTGGGGGAGGTTAAGACAACCCCTGCCCCTGATCTTTCCAGCTGCCTGGATCCATCAAAGTGGATTGTCCAATATGTGTTATCCGGTTTTCCTCAGGCACCTGACACTCTGTCCAGTCGTTGATGAAATCCACCAAGGCTTGTGACTTAACCGCCGTGCAAGGCACATACCTCAAATTGAGAGGTCCAAGCTCCAATGACCACTTAGTGATCCTGCCAGTGGCTTCTCTGTTTTCAATTATATCTCCCAACGGGGCAGAGCTAACCACTATAATTTGGTGCCCCATGAAGTAGTGCTTTAGCTTGCAATTGGCCATGAACACCCCATATACCAGCTTCTGCCAATGTGGATATCTCTGCTTGGATTCTGTCAGGACCTCACTGATATAGTAAACTAGATGCTGAACCGGATATTCATTCCCTGACTCCTTATGCTCAACAACGATTGCGGCGCTGACAGCCCTATTATTAGCCGCCACGTACAAGAGCAAAGGTTCTTTCTCAACCGGAGCGGCTAAGACTGGCGGCTCAGTGAGCTGTCTCTTGAGTGCTTCAAATGCTTCACCCACCACCGTACTCCAGACAAAGTTGTACGTCTTTTTCATCATTTGGTACAATGGGATAGCCTTCTCACCAACGTGGCTTATAAATCGGCTTAACACAGCAATCCATCCCGCCAGGCGCTGAACATCATTGATGCATGCCGGCTCAGACAGGGAGGTGATAGCCTTGATTTTATCCGGGTTAGCATCAATGCCATGCTCAGATACCAGAAATCCCAAGAGCTTGCCTACCGGAACACCGAAGACACACTTAGCTTGGTTAAGCATCATCTTGTAGACCCGTAAGTTTTCGAAAGTCTCCTTCAAGTCGTCAATTAGAGTCTCCTTCTTTCTTCACTTGATCACAATATCATCCACATACGCATGAACGTTCCGCCCGATTTGGCTGTGAAGACAGTTATGTACGCAATGCTGGTAAGTCACCTGGGCACTCTTGAGCCTGAAAGGCATAGACACATAGCAGAAAGCACCAAAAGGTGTGATGAAAGCCGTCTTCTCTTGGTCCTTGACTGCCATCTTGATCTGATGATAACTAGAATAAGCATCTAGGAAGCATAAACTCTCACAACCCACCGTTGCATCAATGATCTGGTCAATACGAGGAAGAGTAAACGGGTCAGCCGGACAGGCTCTGTTAAGGTCCGTGTAGTCCACACACATACGCCACGTGCCATTTTTCTTGAGCACTAGCACCGAGTTAGCGAGCCACTCCGGGTGAAAGACCTCGACGATGAAACCCGCCACCAAAAGCCGGGCTATCTCTTCCCCAATGGCCTTGCGTCTCTCCTAGTTGAATCGCCGTAGAAACTGCTTGACTGGTTTGAATTTAGGATCCACATTAAGGTGGTGCTCAGCAAACTCTCTCGGTACACCCGGCATGTCAGAAGGTTTCCACGCAAAGATGTCCGAATTCTCACGGATGAATTCCATGAGCGCGCTTTCCTGTTTGGGATCCATATTAGCTCCCATAGTGAACTGCTTCGATGAGTCATCCGGATTGAAATCCACCAATTTGGTATCATCCGCTGAAAATTTGAGGGGCGGCTCAACCTCTGTGGTAGGCTTTTTCAGCGGAGTCATGTCCTCCGGATCAATGTTCTCCTTGTAAAACTTGAGCTCTACCTCGGCACAGCTGGACTCTGCATAAGCCGCATCTCCTTCCTTGCACTCAATAGCCGTCTCTCGATCGCCATGCACCGTAATCGTACCTTTGAGGCCCGACATCTTGAGTTGCAAGTACACATAACAAGGCCTAGCCATGAATTTGGCGTAAGCCGGACGTCCAAACAGAGCATGATACGGACTTTTGATCTTGACCACCTCAAAACACAAGGTCTCCACCCTGTAATTGTATTCGTCACCGAAGGCGACTTCCAAAGAGATCCTCCTCACTGGATAAGCTGACTTGCCCGGTACCACGCCATGAAAAACTGTTGAGGACAGCTTAAGATCCTTATCGAGCAACTTCATCCGGAGGAAAGTGTCGTAGTACAAGATATTGATGCTACTGCCACCATCCATAAGCACCTTGGTAAACATGTAGCCTCCAACTTGGGGAGCAACTACCAACGCCAGCCGCCCCGGGTCATCAACACGCGGCGGGTGATCTTCCCGGCTCCAAGTTATATCATACTCAGACCACTTCAGGTATTGTGGTAGAGCTGTCCTAATCGCATTAACCGCCCGCTTGCGCAACTTTTGGTCGCGCCTGTCAAGACTGGTCGTCAAAACATGATACTGACCCGAGCTGAGCTGCTTCGGATTACTCTGATATCCAGACTGGTTATTCTGTTGTTGATTATTGCCACCAGAGTGCGGATGATGTCCTCCTTGGTTGCCCTGGTCGTAATGACCGGATCCTGAGCCGTCGGAGCCAAACCCGGCTCTTGACCTGCCTGGTCCTGAGCCGCCGGGCGGGCCACCATCATTGTTATGATGTCGTAAGCTATAATCCTTGAACTTTTGCATAATGTGGCAATTACCCCACGTCTGACCCACCGGTTTGTCGGGCCGACTGTGCTCCGGACAAGGTTTATTAAGCATCTCCTCCAAATTGAAAGGAGTCTTACCCTTGTTAAAAGGCTGCTTGAACTTCCCGTTGCCCTTAGCACGATTGTTGTCGGTGCTGGCATTGGCCACCAGTTCTGACTCACCATCCGGGTTCTTCCCCTTGCCTTGGTTACCATTGCCTGCCGCACCCTTGCTATTGTCGTTCTTCTTACTCTGACCAGGATTCTCTTCATCATAACCCGGATCCTTCGTATTATCAGAGTCGGCGTATTTCGTGAGAGCCGCCATGAGCTCCCCCATGTCTTGATACGTGCGCTTGAGCCGGCCGAGCTTCTGTTTCAAAGACGTAAAGTGGCAATTCTTTTCCAGAATCAAGACCGCTTGAGCCGTCGTAATCTGCTCAGACGAGTGGATGATAGTCGAAACCCGCCGGACCCAGTGATGAGCCGACTCATTTTCCTGTTGTACATAGTGATCCAAGTCCACAATCGTCATGGGATGCTTGCATGTTCCTTGAAAGTTTTTGATGAACCTTGCCTTTAACTCAGCCCAAGAATTGATGGTATTGGGTGGAAAACCCTTCAACCACGTGCGAGCCGGCCCTTCTAGCATCATGATAAAATACTTTGCGCACACCACATCATTGACGTCCAACATCTCCATAGCTAGCTCATAACTCTCAATCCAAGCCTCCGGGGCAGATCCACGGTGTAATTCGGGACCTTGTGGGGGCCTTTGAAATCTTATGGCAGATGCTCATTCCGTAGAGCCGGCACCAAGAACAGTACTCCCACGGCCCTGGTGGTTACTACCACCCCGACTGAGATGGAAGGCACAGGCTCTTGATGAACCGCCGTTGCCAGAGCTGCCGCCTCATGCTGTGTCCTCGCCTGATCTACGAGCGTCTGAGCATCCAAAGCCGCCTCGTCGTATCACGGCGGGCCCCGATGCTGATCACTGCTAGAAACTGCTGGCGACTCATAGCGCCGACTGAAGCTGTGGCTGGGGACGGGGTTTGAATGCACACGACTCCGGTTGTAAGTATAGTTCTCTTGCTGAGCCATCGTCATCTGTAGATATCCAATGGCGTTTCATACCTCCTCAGCGTAAGGCGCCTCGTCGGGAATAGGGATTGTTTCAAGCAGGATGGCCGCAGCCACCATGTTCTCTATCGGGTTTGAGTAATGACCCGCCAGCGTTGGGAAAGCCATTGGTGAGGTCTGGTTCCGTCGGGGCAGGTTAAGCTGCTACCGAGCCGCCAGCCGACTTCCAGCGCTTCCATTGTCCGACCCATTCCCAGCGTATTAAAGAGATTTCTGGCCTCATATTGTTCGGGCAGGCGGGACTGATGCCTCATCCGCCGCACTGCGGCCGCCGATTGCTGTTCCAGCTCAAGGCAGAAAGCATCTGTCTTAACGCGCCAAACCTCTATTGGACCTCCGCCATTTGATCCTTCAGCCTTGTGATCTCTAGATTCCGGGCGGCTAGATTGTCAGGTGTGACTTCAGTCGCCATCAGGGCTGTGAGCTCGTTCATCAGATCCAGAAGAACCTGAGTCGACGGCAGGTCAGCCCCCGTGTCTACTGCCCTGGCGGCCGCACCGCTTGTGCCCGGCTCTGTTCCTGCCATGAACATGGCCGCATGAGTCGGTAACCCATGATCGTCTGGCTCAGACCGCTCCGACTCGGGGTAAGGCTTGTCATAGCTCCCGATCCCGCTATCGTGAAGTTGGTAGATTGATTCTGCCTCTCGGCTCGAAGATCCATCCTCTGAATCGATGAGGGTCTCCTGCAACTTAGAATCCTCAAGATCCATACCTTGAGTGAAGCAGACGAAGACATGCTTCCTGCCCGGGTTAGCACGGGCGAGTTGCACGTGTCAGACGGGTTGCGCATGCCGAGCCGGCTCGACGATGTTGGTGCAGACGTATGGCCCGGGTGTAGATCCGCCGATTTTGCCGATGAACACGTGGATTCCGCCAAAGGGGACCCGAAACCCGTACTCCACAAAGTCGGCATCGGGACCCCAGCCGGCGTCGTCGATGTAGAGCCGGCCACGACGACTTTTGTTCATCCTTCCAATCATGTATCCCTCGATCCCGGGAGAGAGCCCTTTGAGAACTCAACACCACCGAGTGCTAGCCCCACGGTGGGCGCCAACTATCGTGGTTTTGTCACGGCAGATGTTCGAGGACTTAGATTCGAGGCCATCACTAAGGTGATGGACTCAAAGGGGTTGGTTGGGACGAAGGACACGAGTTTACCCAGGTTCAGCCCCTCAAGAAGAGGTAAAAGCCTACCTTCTACTTGTGTTGTATTGATTGGAGTATCGATTACAAGGGAGCGGATTCGCTTGACCTAGCTCTCGATAGATTGGTCTCTCTCTAAGTCACCTTGGGTCTCGTCCTTATAAAGGATGTCAAGACCACGTGTTACACAAGTCTCATACCGACTCTTACTATGTGTCCGACTCTATATCTACGTCATCTTGCCTTCCTGAGCAAGCCGTCTCTGGGCGGCTTATCCGCCCGGGTCTTCCTGCCTTCCTTGTCTGGGCCTTGCCTTGGCCCATCTTGGTGAACCGCCATACATCTAGGCTTATGTCTCGAGGCCCATCCTTGGTCTGGCTTATGAGCTGCCAGGTACGACCCAGCCCCATCTGGGCGGGTCTCACCATGGGGTTATATCCCCAACACCTTTAAAATGCTTGCCTTTCTTTCTTACGAGATGCCTGCTCTAAAGAAATCGACGATGCACCAGATACACATTCTTCTTACATTTATCCAAATATATACTGTCGGTATCATCTAAAGAGTGCATGCATGCGTGGTATCCCTTGTTTGTCTGTCCTAAAAGGTTACTGAGAGCAGGCCAATCATTGATGGTTACAAACAGCAACACATGTAGGTCAAATTCCTCCTGATATTTCGCATCCCACGCACGTACATCTTTTCTATTCCACGGCTGTAAAAGTTCTTCAACCAATGGCCTTAGGTACACATCAATGTCGTTGCCAGGTTGCTTGGGGCCTTGTATGAGCACTGGCATCATAATGAACTTCCGCTTCATGCACAACCAAGGAGGAAGGTTATAGATACATAGAGTCACAGGCCATGTGCTATGACTGTTGTTCTGCTCCCCAAAAGGATTAATGCCATCTGCACTTAAACCAAACCATACGTTCGTTGCATCCTTTGCAAAGTCCTTCCACTTTCTCTTGATTTTTCTCCACTGCGACCCGTCAGCGGGCACTCTCAACTTCCCGTCTTTCTTACGGTCTTCGTTGTGCCATCGCATCAACTTGGCATGCTCTTTGTTTTGGAACAAACGTTTCAATTGTGGTATTATAGGAGCATACCACATCACCTTGGCAGGAATCTTCTTCTTGGGGCGCTCGCCCTCAACATCACCAGGGTCATCGTGGCCGATCTTATAGCGCAATACACAACATACCGAGCATGCATTCAAATCCTCATACTCACCGCGGTAGAGGATGCAATCATTAGGGCATGCATGTATCTTCTCGACCTCTAATCCTAGAGCGCAGACAACCTTCTTTGCTTCGTACATACTCTCTGGCAATTCGTTGTCCTTTGGTAGCTTCTTCTTTAACATTATCAGCAACTTTTGAAATGCCTTGTCAAATACACCATTCTCTGCCTTCCATTGCAGCAATTCCAGTGTCGTACCCAGATTTTTATTGTCATCTTCGCAATTTGGGTACAACCCTTTTTTGTGATCCTCTAACATGCGCTGCAACTTCAGCTTCTCCTTTTCACTTGCGTAGTTTCTCTTTGCATCGGCAATGGCCCGACCAAGATCATCAACGGGCTCATCTGATACCTCTTCTTCAGCTCCTTCCCGCATTGTCAGCTCAGCTTATTCCCCCATTGTTTTACCATCGTATTCATGGAACCCATGGGCAGGATAGCTGTCGTCATCCTCTTCTTCTTCATTGTCTTCCATTAGGACCCCTCTTTCTCCGTGCTTGGTCCAACAGTTATAGCTAGACATGAAACCGAACTCAAACAGGTGGACGTGAATGGTTCTTGAGATAGAGTAATTTCGATCATTATTACAGCCAGCACATGGACAATACATAAAACCATCTGGTCGCTTGTTTGCCTTAGCCGTAACCAGAAAAGTATGCACGCCATTAATGAACTGGGGAGAGCATCGGTGGTCGTGCATCCATTGTCGGCTCATCTTCATTACACAACACTGAAAAGACCAAATTAATACAAGTTCGTACATAAAATTCATACACACTTGTTCTCATAAAAAAACATACAAACTCTCTAGCTAAAGCATTAAATGCAACAACAAATGCGATCAACATGGCAACTAAGGTAACAATTGATCCAACAGCATAGTGATACCAAGCCTCGCTATCAATGGCATATCTTTTCAATTTTTTAATCTTCAAGCGCATTGCACCCATCTTGATCTTGTGATCATCGGCGACATCGGCAACATACAACTCCAATTTCATCTTCTCTTCTTCAACTCTTTTCAATTTTTCTTTCAAATACTCGTGTTCTTTTTCAACTAAATTTAACTTCTTGACAAGAATATCTATGTCGGTAGGAATCTTCGGTTCACATACCTCCTAGATAAAAATATCTATGTCAACTTGATTGGCATAATTGTCATAAACATGAAATGCAACAAAGAGTTATAAAAGAGAGTATATACCACATCCGCATCATAAACCGGATGAGGGCCGACGGGGACGGATTTCAAAACCATGCCACTATGTATAACAAACAACCATATAGGTAAGAAAACTATACAAGTAACTAACTAAATCTTACAAACATGATTTTTTATATAAAAAGGATAAGAACAAGAGGCTCACCAAGGTGGTGTCGGCGACGGGACGGTGCGGGCGATCGACAGTGGTTAGAACGGTGACGGGAAGGCACTAAGTAAACCACACCTACAAATGCAAAGTAAGAAGTTAATTTGAGCTCAGATTGCATAAATCAAATAAACTACCACATACAAACTGAAACCCACAAATTACTATACTTATAGAGCATTGCAACAGCTAATCTAGCAATGAGAGATGAAAGGACAAACTTGCTAACCATTGTGAACACTTGGATGGGTGGGATGCCTCCAAATCTTGACAAATTTTGGCAAACATGGAGGATGAGCTCGAGGAAGAGAGGAAGAACAGAGAGGAGAGGAAAGGGGAAGAACAGAGAGGAGCGTGCTCGGGCTGGCGCCGAAGATTTTCATATAGGGGGACCTTTAATCCCGGTTGGTGGCTCCAACCGCGACTAAAGGTTAGCCTATAGTCGCGGTTGGAGCCACCAACCGGGACTAAAGGTTTCCATGGGTCCCAAGGCTGCCACCAGCCTGCCACCACACCTTTAGTGCCGGTTCGTGGCACGAACCGGGACTAAAGGTCCGGAATGAACTGGTACTAATGATGCATGTCACGAACCAGGACTAATGAGCACATTAGTGTCGGTTCAAAAGCCAACCGGGACTAATGAGGTGGACGAAAGGTCTGCATTCTACTAGTGGCCTATGTCATTGATGGTCCAGGGGCTCCTTCTTGTGCTCTAGCCTATACATTTGGCAAGAAGGCCAAATGGATGTATCGAGCACTGAAATATTTGCAACAACGTAAAATGGAAATATTTGCAAATGTTACATGTGATAGAGTAGGTTCGTGTTCTTCTTCTTCTTCTTCAAATGGTGCTCTTGGCCTCTTCCTCATTTGCTTCTGCATAGGTTTCGTTGCAGGTAGGCCTTGCTCGAAGGCAGAGCATCCTTCTTATGTCCAGGGTTGTTACAATGGCTCCAATGAGAAATTGTGCCATGTCTTGTAATATTTTCCCCTCCTTTCTTTGCTAGGACCTCATCTGGATGCATTCTCCTATTCTTGGACTTTATCCCTCGTTTCTCCTCATACAAAGGAGGTTTGATTACATAACCACCCATTTTCTGCCACTCCCTCTTGTCTTTGCAAGGCATAATAATGTGAGCATATGCCCTGGATAAATTAAAAAGAGCATAACACTTGTGCACCATTTCCTTAGGATCAATTAGTTCATCTCTATAGCACGATATGGAGTGGGGGTAGGGAATGCCAGTTAATTGCCATCTTCTGTATGTGCATGCTTTGAACTGCAACTCCACAATGCAGTCCCTACCATGTGAAGAAACTTGGAAGATTCCCTCTCCAACATTAGTAGGGTAACAACCATTAGACCATTCTATGTGCTTTAGAAGCCTTTTCTTGATCTTTGGCCACATTGGTCCATTAAATTTCTTAGCATCTTGCTGCTTGTTATAATGTCTGCTAGAAAGTTGTGACTTGATTCTATCAATCATGCTAATGATTGGCAAGTATCTAGCCTCCAAAATATATCTACAAGTAATTGAAAACATAACAATACTTAATTCATTGAAGAACACATAGCAAGTAAATGAAAATATGAAGAACACATAGCAAGTAAATGAACATCTGATAGTACCACTTACTTATTGAAAACGTCACAATTGTTGTTTAGTAAAATATCACATTTGGGCAAATTAGTTTGTAATGCCCTAACCCAAGTGTTGGGCCTCTTATCTGCAAGCCAAGCACGCGCCTCACTGTCAAGAAGTCTCATATCTTACATATACTCTTCATACTGATCAAGTGTGGTGCACCTAGCTATCTTCCAGAGCTGATTTTGCAAAAAATCTCCTCTGTATTTCTCTCTGAAATTCTGCCAAAGGTACCTGACACAGGATATGTGTTCCGGGTCAGGAAAATGCTGCTCTACCAAATTTATTAGGCCCTGCAAGTTTTGTAAGTGAGAAAGTAACTAAGTGAGTGCTATCATATGATTACTACCAATTTGTCAAATTACTAATATGGATGTCTTTACCTTTTTCTTATCACACATGACAGTCCATGCTGACGTGTTTTGAATCCCAAGATCATGTTTCAGTGCGCTCACAAACCAACTCCAAGTGTTATTATCTTCAACATCTACAATGCAGTGTGCAACAGGATAGATACAATCATTAGGATCCATGCCCACTACAGACAAAAGCACACCTCCATTGTCGTTGTTTTCTCATGACAGATGCCATGTGTAGGCTTATCGAAGGTGGTTGGAGTCGGAGGACGCCGGCGGGCTCCGGGTACGAGATTAGGCACAAGCAGTGGAGACACGCGATGTACCCAGGTTCAGGGCCCTCCGTGGGAGGTAATACCTCTAGTCCTGCTTGGTCTAGTTGATAGACGGGTATGGTTACAAGGTTGCTCCTGGAGCTGTTGTCTAGAGGTGAAAGAGGGAGCAGCCGGCTCGCCTTCCTTCGCTACGTGGGTGAATGTGTGGGAGGTGTCCGAGGATGTGTGTGTGTGAATCCGTTGTCCCCGTTGCATGGGAAGCTCGGGGGGTTTTATAGGCCAACCCCCCCCCCCCGGGCTTACAATACGCTTAAGGTACAGAGTGGGGGAACCCGGCTGGCAGCCTCTTCGGTTGGTCAGGGGCCCCGCCTCTTGAGCTGTCCTGTTGTTCGTAGGGTCCACTGGCTGCGCGGTCCATCGCACGCTGGGGCCCGCCAGCCGGCTCCACGATTGGCTTGCGCCACCTGCCATGGCACAGGCCGTCCGGGTGGTGGCGTCTTGTGCCAGCCGGCTGAGGTCTCTGGTAAGACCGGCTGCACTGTAGCCACACCGGGGCAGGTAATGGAGTGGGCGGAGGCGTGCTGGCACTATTGCCCCACTCAGTCGCGGTCGGCCAAGGTCAATGGTACGACCGGCTGAACTGTAGCCATGCGCACCCGTGCGTCAGCGGTTACTGTGGCTACATCGGGCCCATCGTGGGGGTCTCGTCTTATCGTCGTACCCGCGTGCAGATGGATGGGACGGGAGCTTGTCCGTCCAGGCGTCAATGGAGGAGCCGGTCCGAAGGCAGTCGGCCGGCCGGGGCCGAGCCGGCTCCTTGGACAACCGGCCTCGAGCCAGCCGGCAACGTGCCTGTCGGCCGCGCGCCAGCCGGCCGGGAAGCAGCCGACTATGTGCTTTTTCTTGAAGCGGGGGAGAGAACCCTGTTGCTTTGGCCTACCCAGGGGTAATAACCCCATCATCCATACTTAGTTTTCAAATGACATCCATCAAAACAAATTATGGGCCTACACCCTGCAAGGAATCCTCTTTTACATGCATCAAAACTGAGGTAGAATATGTTTAACCTTGATTCATTGTCTAACTGAATGAAAATGTGCTGCCAGGGTTGGATCTTCTAACTTCATTTGAATAATCCCAAAGCATGTTGTATTGTGCCTCAGCATCTCCATGGATTATCTTCAATGCATATCTCCTTTCTTTCCTTAATTTATTACAAGAAGATGTCATATTCCAGTCCTTTTGCACTAACCTACCAACATTTCTCAAGTTCATTGATTGATCTGCCCCCAAGTACTCGAAGTACTTTTATGCAAGATATCTAGAAGTAAATGCCTTTACTTTCCACTTCTTAGAACATTTGTGCTCATCATTGTAACTCTTGATGACCATGCAATTTGTTCTACTATCAGAAAATAAGGACAATAGTAAAAACGTGAACAATTTTCCAAATTATGAAGAAAAAACTATAAAAAAGATTACTGAAATTCACCCCAAACAATATTTTATTGTCGAACAAATTTGAAATTCCAGAACATTTTTTGAAATTCTAGAACATTTTTTTAAAACCCAGAAAAAAATTAAAATCCCGAACATTTTTTAAAATTCCAGAACATTTTTTTGAAAATCCATAACATTTTTCTAAAAAACAAAAACATTTTTAGAATTCAAACAATTTTTTTGAAAATCTCGAACATTTGTCAAAAATCAAGAACATATTTTAAAAATCCAGAACATTTTTGAAAATCCAGAACAGTTTTCGAAAATCCTGGACTTTTTTGAAAACCCAGATCAGTTTTGAAAACCCAAAACATTTTTTGAAAGTCCAGAACATTTTTAAATTTGAAGAAAAAAATGAAAATCTCGAACATTTTTCGAAAATCTAGAAAATTTTGAAAAAATCCAGAACATTTTTGAAAATCCAGAATTTTTCTTGAAAATCCAGAACATTTTTTGAAACAAAAACAGAAAAGAAAAAAAGAAAAAAGAAAACAAAAAGAAAAAGAAAAATCGGTTCAGGGAACCTTGTAGAAAGTTCCCAAAACCGGAAAAAAAACCGGCTCGGAAAGGCTATAAGGTTCTCAAAACCGGATGCTCGTAACCGGTAATGGGCCGGCCCAGATCGCATCGCTGCCTCTTCGTCCTGTGCGAAGCCCCGATATTTTGACGTAGTGTGCGTCACATAGGATTTTCCTTCCTCCCGTGGTTCTCGCGTGGAGGCTCGCTCCTTCGTCTCCCTTCCGTCTCTTCGCCAAGCGCCGCTGCCAGGGCATCTCCTCCCTGTATCCAATGACCCCATTGACCAAGCGCCACCATCTCCGTTCTTCTCACCAAGAGCCACCGCCGTCCTCAATCTATACCCCGCGACCAAAGATGTATATATTTCCTGATGATGCTATGCCAGGAGACTCTGGTTGTTCTGTGTTCATTTCAAATTAGATGCAGCAGCAAAGAGAGGCACAAGAAATGAAGCGATTGGAGGATGGGATGCAACAGGCACCATCTCCAGTTGCAAGCTTCCAAGTGGTATCGGTCAGGGCGAGGATGTGAGATGTGCCAGCTTCTATTGATCAATAATGGTTACAATCCACTCATTTGTGTTGTTGTAATTCATGTAGCTTCTTTACTAAGATATTTTGAATCTTCGATTTAGGAACATGGACGTGGTGCCACGAACTCATCTCGTCCAAACTTGTTCTGTTGTGAATGGATGTATGTGCAAGCCCTACTATATGGTGAGTGTTTAAGAAATTAAGACTTGTGGCAAATAGTGATAAAACTACCTGCATGCATTTACTTGTGTACATGTAGCTTTTGCCTACGTATCTTAGAATATATGCTGACATGTTTGTATCACATCACTTGCTACTTTGCAGCATGTTTACTGAAGTTATTCAATGTACAGTGTAACCTGCGGACAGAAACCTACATCTCGAAGAGTCATCTCCAGCTGCTGATGCCTGTAGGTTTTTCTTGGGTATCCCCTTAGAAGTTGATATTGTCCTATGCCAGGTATGCCCAAAGAATTAACATACTTTGTAGATTTTCTCTTATTATGTTTATGTGATGGAAGCTATACTGTTGTGTACTTTTATTGGGAAATTTTATCATTGTCTGCACAAGAAATAAGCATAATGTCAAATGATCCATACCATCGTATAGTCGCCTATGTGGAAGTTTATATTACAAATCATACTTTATATTCTAAGTTGTGCCATTACATATATTTACTAGATGAATGGCTTTGTATTATGTGGCATAAATAAAATTACTAATAACGAGAATAGTTTCTATGTAGGAAAAATAACCGAACCTGGAACTTTCCTACTCAAAAGTGTAATTTGCAGTTTGTGCTTACTTTGTAGTTTGTGCTTAATAGTCGAAAAGAGAGATAGAACAAAAACAGATGCAGGAGTAGGATCCATTTTGAACCAATGTTTGTACTACAGTGCCAATTCGAGAACTACTGTTCTTGAAAGTTGAGAATGGGTGTGATCTCAATTTTTCTATATTGTAGAATGTAATTGCAATTTTTGTAGCCAATAATCTTAACTAAATATATATTCTTTATACTCCCTCCGCATCAAAATATAATATGTTTTTGCATTTTAACTTGAGCTGCGCAAAAGTCTTATATTTTGGTAGAGAGGTAGTAGATTCTAGCATGTTATCAGTAATTCCAGTTTGACGACAAGGTATTATTCCTTTGTTCAGCTTCCATTGATTTATTATTAAGACAGAAGATTCATTGTTTCCTTTAAAACATATTGTAATTTTGTATGAAACTGACAAGGCGACAATCTTATTTCTTCCGTATGAATGGAAGTCAAAGGGTTCCCACTTTATAAGAAAACACGAAACATAGTCTTTCAGGTCAAAAAAGAAAGAAGGAAACACGGTCCTTCCTTAATTTCAAGCTTTGATAAATGCCATATGCTAATTAATAATACTAGTAGAAAACAGGACATTGGTTCGCGCCTCCTAATCCCATTAATCATGGTTCACTCACGAACCGGGACCAAAGGTGGCAACCGTTCCGGTTCGTGAGCCCAGGGGGCCAGTCGGGCCATGTGGGCCATTGGTCCCGGTTCGTCTGGCCCCTATGGTCCCGGTTCCAGGGACGAACCGGGACCAATGCGCCTTGCTCCTGGCCCACCACCATTGGTACCGGTTTGTGGATGGAACCGGGACCAAAGGGAGACCTATTGTCCTGGTTCCAGCCACGAACCGGACCAATGACTTGCCTATATAAACCCTTGCCCGCCGCTAGCAGAGTCGTGGAGTGCTCTGTTTTCCAGGACAGCAATGTTAGAGCTTTGTTGTGCTCTAGCTCACCTCCTATGCACATGAGGTGTTCGATGAAATTCCCGAGCCATACTTAAGCTTTCTCCTCTCGAAGCTCCTTGTCCAAACTCCATTTTCTTTGATATTTGTCTAGGTTTGGCATTCCGTCCTGCCCCGTCCCCATCCTGAAACCGCCGCCGATCGCCCGCGCGTGGTGAGCCTCTTGATCTTATCTTCTTTCTAAAAGAAAATATACTTACTCGTATGATTTTCTTATTTTTATTATTGTTTGTTATTATATAGTGCCATGGTTATGGTATCCGCCCACGTCGGCCCTCATCCAGTCTATGATTTAGATGTGGTATATTATTTTTTATAACTATTTCACACATCTAATATCTATGACAATTAATTATGCCACCAACTTGACGTAGATGTTTTTATCTATAGGAAGTAGTTGAACCAGAAATGGATACTGACTATGCAATTCTGCTCGACAAGTTAACTAAAGCTGAAAAACAAATCGATCATTTGAAAGAAAAATTGAAAATAACTGAAGATGAGAAGATGGGATTGGAGTTGCATGTTGCCTATATCGTCGATGATCACAGAACAAAGATGGATGCAATGCGCTTGAAGCTTAGAAAGATTAGACCATTGATAAAGAGGTTTGGTATCATTATGTCGTTGGATCAATTGTTACCTTAGTTCTGATTATGATCACATTTGTTGTTGCATTGAAATATTTTAAATAGTTTCAATGTATGGTTTAATTAGATGCTTTGGAGAGCTATATGTTGGTCAACGAGAACTATGTATCTACTTTGGTTTTAATGTGATGATGAACTTCTATTAATTTGGTCACTTCTGTATTCCTGATGTTCTGTAATGGTTTTTGACACACTTAATTATATATAATGCACGCAGATGAACTGGCAATGGATGCACGGTAACAAACGCACCGACGAGTACATTAAGGGGGTGCATCATTTTCTCGTAGTGGCCGAGGCAAACAAGCAGAATGGTTTTATGTGTTGTCCATGCCCTACATGTGGGAATTTGAAGTCTTACTCTAACCAGAAAATCCTTCACAGCCACCTATTTGTGAAGGGTTTCATGCCACACTATAATGTTTGGACCAAGCACGGAGAAATAGGGGTTATGATGGAAGACGGCAAAGAAGAAGAGGATGATGAAAACTATGTGCCCCCTGAATACGGTGATGCTACAACCGGGGAAGCTGAAGATCAACAGGAACCAGACAATGTGCCCGATGATGATCTTCACCGGATCATTGTTGATGCAAAGAGACAGTGCGAAAGTGAAAAGGAGAAGCTGAAGTTCGATCGCATGTTAGAGGATCACAAAAAATGGTTGTACCCCAATTGCGAAGATGGCAACACAAAGCTCAGTACCACACTAGAATTACTGCACTAGAAGGAAGAGAATGGTGTACCTGACAAAGGATTTGAGAAGCTACTGAAAATATTGAAGAAGAAGCTTCCAAAGGATAACAAATTGCCCGACAGTACGTACACAGCAAAGAAGGTTGTATGCCCTCTAGGATTGGAATTGCAGAAGATACATGCATGCCCTAATGACTGCATCCTGTATCGTGGTGAGTACAAGGAACGGAATGCATGCCCGGTATGCGGTGCATTGCACTATAAGATCAGATGCGATGACCCTGGTGATGTTAAAGGTGAGCGCCCCAGGAAGAGGGTTGCTGCCAAGGTGATGTGGTATGCTCCTATAATACCACGGTTGAAACGTCTGTTTGGAAACAAAGAGAATGCCAAGAATATGCGATGGCACAGAGAGGACCGTAAGAAAGACGGGAAGTTGAGAGCACCCACTGACGGGTCGCAGTGTAGAAAAATTGAGAAAAAGTACTGGAAGGAGTTTGCAGGTGACGCAAGGAACGTATGGTTTGGTTTAAGTGCGGATAGTATTAATCCTTTTGGGGAGCAGAGCAGCAATCACAGCACCTGGCCCGTGACTCTATGTATCTATAACCTTCCTCCTTGGCTGTGCATGAAGCGAAAGTTCATTATGATGCCATTTCTCATCCAAGGCCCTAACCAACCCGGCAACGACATTGATGTCTACCTAAAGCCATTAGTTGAAGAACTTTTACAGTTGTGGAATGGAAATGGTGTACGCGTGTGGGATGAGCACAAACAATAGGACTTTGACCTGCATGCGTTGATGTTTGTAACCATCAATGATTGGCCTGCTCTCAGTAACCTTTCAGGACAGACAAACAAGGGATACCACGCATGCATGCACGCACTGTTTAGATGACACCGAAAGTATATACCTGGACAACTGCAGGAAGAATGTGTACCTGGGGCATCGCCGATTTCTTCCGACCAACCATCAAAGTCAAAAGAAAGGCAAGCCTTTCAAAGGCGAGGCAGATCACCGGAAGAAGCCCGCCATCCGTACCGGTGATCACATACTTGCTATGGTCAATGATTTACAAGTAATCTTTGGAAAGGGTCCCGGCGGACAATCTGTTCCGAATGACGCTGAGGGATGAGCACCCATGTGGAAGAAGAAATCTATATTTTGTGACCTACCCTACTGGAAAGACCCAGAGGTCCGCCCTGCAATCGACGTGATGCACGTGACGAAGAATCTTTGCACGAACCTGCTAGGCTTCTTAGGTGTGTATGGGAAGACAAAAGATACACAGGAGGCACGGGAGGACCAGCAACGTGCTCACGAAAAAGACGGCATGCCTCCAAAGCAGTATGAAGGTCCTGCCAGCTACGCTCTTACCAAAGAATGAAATCTTATTTGAATGCCTGCTCGGTATGAAGGTCCCGTCTGGCTTCTCGTCGAATATAAAGGGAATAATAAATATGGCAGAGAAAAAGTTCCAGAACCTAAAGTCTCATGACTAACACGTGATTATGACACAACTGCTTCCAGTTGCATTGAGGGGGCTTCTACCGAAAAACGTTCGATTAGCCATTATGAAGCTATGTGCATTCCTCAATGCAATCTCTCAGAAGGTGATCGATCCAGAAATCCTACCAAGGTTAAGGACTGATGTGGCGCAATGTCTTGTTAGTTTCGAGCTGGTGTTTCCACCATCCTTCTTCAATATCATGACACACGTCCTAGCTCATCTAGTCAACAAGATTGTCATTCTAGGCCCTGTATTTCTACACAATATGTTCCCCTTTGCGAGATTTATGGGAGTACTAAAGAAATATGTCCGTAACCGCGCTAGGCCAGAATGAAGCATCTCCATGGGCCATCAAACAGAGGATGTCATTGGGTTTTGTGTTGACTTCATTCCTAACCTTAAGAATATTGGTCTCCCTCAATCGCGGTATGAGGGGAGACTGACTGGAAAAGGCATGCTAGGAGCAAAGTCAATAATATGTGGGGACGAGCATTCTTGGTCTCAAGCACACTACACAGCTCTACTGAATTCTACTTCGGTGACCTGGTATGTCGATGAACACAAGAACATTCTACGCTCCAAACACCCAAAGCAGTGTGACGACTGGATTACATGTGAGAACATCAAGACTTTCGGCAGTTGGTTGCAACCACGTCTCAGGTGTAACAACACTGTTTCTGATGAGTTGTACTCGTTGGCCAGGAGACCATCTTTGACTGTATTGACTTACAAAGGGTACGAGATAAATGGGAATACATTTTACACGATTGCCCAAGATCAAAGGAGCACCAACCAAACCAGCGGTGTCCTTTTTGATGCAGCAATGACCAATGGGAAGGTCGACACATATTATGGTTACGTAGAGGAGATATGGGAACTTGACTATGGACATGATTTGAAGGTCCCTTTGTTTCGATGCAAATGGGTCAATCTTACAAGAGGCGGGGTACAGGTAGACCCGCATTACGGAATGATAACAATGGATCTCAACAATCTTGGGTACACAAACGAACCATTCGTCCGAGCCAATGATGTGGCGCAGGTTTTGTATGTTAAGGACATGTCTACCAAACCGAGAGAAATAAAAGATAAGGAAGCGAATACATCATACGATGAGCCAAAGCGTCACATAGTTCTTTCAAGCAAAAGAGACATGTGGGATTGGAGGGCAAGACAGACATGTCTGAAGATTATGAAAAGTTTCAGGAAATTCCTCCCTTCAAAGTCAAGGCTGACCCAAGCACCATGTTAAACAATGAAGATTATCCATGGTTACGGCGCAATAAGAAAAGGACACAAGCGAAGAAAAAGTGAAGACTTTCTCTCCACAACTATTATGATGATGCCTTTGATCTAGAATATCACTGCAATTACATGTGAAGAAATGAAATGCCTTTTGTAACAGATGAGTTTCTGTCCGAAACCCTGATACTTCGAAAGAGATTGTCCGTTTTGTACATGAAGTGCATCCAGTTTTTTTCGTAACCCTCTCAACTTTTTATAACATGCTATGTGAGTGAAATGATGATACCATGCCAACTTTCAACCTTTTGAGAGTTCATTTGAAGTGCTTTTCAATTTCAGAGTTATTTAGCTGAAAAACAGTAAGTGCATGAAAAATACCAAATGAAGTCAGAAAGGGTTAAAATTTGATGGTGTGGCTTTGAATGGTGCATTTTGAACACACAAAAATTATGGAGTTCAAATAAGTTCAAAAAAATAAAATCCCTTTGTAACAGATGAGTTTTCGTCCGAAACCGTGATATTCCGAAAGAGATTGTCCATTTTGTACACGAAATGCATCCAGTTTTTGCCGTAACCCTCTCAACTTTTTAACACATGCTATGTGGGTGAAATGATGATACCATGCCAACTTTCAACCTTTTCAGAGTTCATTTGAAGTGCTTTTCAATTTAGGGTCATTTTAGCTCAAAATAAATGATGAAATGCATGAAAAATAGCAAATAAAGTCAGAAAAGGGTTGAAAAGGGATGATGTGGCTTTGAATGTTGCATATTTAATGTAGAAAAAGTCTTGAGTTCAAATATGTTTCAAAAATTGAAATCCTTTTGTAATAGACGTGTTTTCGTGCGAAACTCTGACACTTCGAAAGAGATTCCCCATTTTGTACACGAAGTGCATCCAGTTTTTGCCATAACCCTCTCAACTTTTTAGCAAATGCTATATGTGTGAAATGATGGTACCATGCCAAGTTTCAACCATTTCAGAGTTTATTTGCAGTGCTTTTTAATTCAGGGTCATTTTGGCTCAAAATAAATGCTGAAATGCATGATAAAAAGCAAATGAAGTCACAAAAGGGTTTAAAGGGGATGATGTGGCTTTGAATGGTGCATATTGAATGCAGAAAAATTCTTGAGTTCTAATATTTAAAAAAAAATGAAATCATTTTGTAACACACATGTTTTCGTTCGATAAAAGTTATATAACTAAACTTGATATTATATACAATTCATGCAACTAAAATTATCAAAGTTATTTTTGTTAAAAAATTAATAGCAAAAGGAATATTCATAAAGTATTTTTTGTTAACAACTTTTAATATGCAAAGAAATAACATAAAAATAGCAAAAGTGAAAATAGATGCGCTTATAGGGAAATTCAACCTAAATTCAAAGTGCTAGTTAGGCGCCTAACTAGCATTTTGAATTTAGGTCGAATTTCATGTATAAGGCCATCTATTTTCACTATGAGAGGAGCTCAACATAGCAGCCGCGACGGGGCTTATAAACAGGTTCGGGCAACCTTCGCTTGGCGAGGTGGGACTAAACTCCCACCACACCGTTGTGCAAGGCCATTGGTCCTAGTTGGTGGCACCAACCGAGACTAAAAAGCTTTAGTAACAAACAAAAATAACATAAAAATGCCACCTACTAGACAACCACGTCCTGCATACGACTAGAAACCCATCTGAAAATGGGCCAGGACGTAGGCCTGCGGGCCCAGCAGGCCCAACATGGCAGAAGCAGAGTTTAGGCATATATATAGCCTGCTTTGGAGAGGAGCTCGATAGGTCATGTGCATCGGGACTTATAAACAGGTGAGGTCTCCCCTCGACTAGCGAGGTGGGACTAAACATTTGACACCGCTGCGCCAGGCCTTTGGTCCCGGTTGGTGGCAACAATCGGGACTAAAGGCCCCCCTTTAGTCCCTGTTTCCTACCCTTTGGGCTGACGAAAAGGGACCATTGGTCCCAGTTGGTGGTACCAACCGGGACAAATGCCACCCTTTGGTCCCGGTTCGTGGCACCAACCGGGACCAAAGGCCTCTGCTTCCCACCCTATGGGCTGCTGAAAACAGGGCTTTGGTCCCGATTAGTGGCACGAACCGGGACCAAAGGGGGGCATTGGTCCCGGTTGGTGCCACCAACCGGGACCAATGGTCCCTATATATAAGCCCACACTTAGCAGTTTTCGACCATATCGCTCCCCCCCCCCCCCGAAGGCCAGATCCCACCCACGCCGTCAGGCTGCCCAAATCTCGCTCGCTCTCCGTCGTCGTCGCCGCTGTCCCCGCTGCCGACCGCCGTCCCTAACCTCGCTCTGGCCGCCCCGCCCCGTGCCACCCCGCTACGGTCGCCCCACCTCGCGTCGGTCGCCTCGCGCCGGCCGCCTCGCCCCGTACTGGCCGCCTCGCCCCGCTCCGGCCACATCCCCCTCCCCTATACGTGAGGATGATTTTTTGTTTTTTGTTCATATATATGTGTGTATGATGTTTTTTGTTCATATATATGTGTGTGATGTTTTTTGTATGTGTTCATATATGTGTATGTATATGTATGTTTTCATGTATGTATGTGTTCATATATGTGTATGTGTATGTACGTTTTATTATATTATCTCTCATTACATGTTATTTAATTATTATTTATATATGCTTGTCGTATCGCCGTATTGTTGTTTATAGAAATTGCCGTATCCCGTATCGTCGTACCCGTATTGCCGTAT
Organism: Hordeum marinum; assembly: GCA_022496015.1. Classification (NCBI taxonomy): domain Eukaryota; kingdom Viridiplantae; phylum Streptophyta; class Magnoliopsida; order Poales; family Poaceae; genus Hordeum; species Hordeum marinum. The sequence goes on from CM039676.1 coordinate 502,506,759, forward strand.
CGGTGCTTCGTAGGTTACCGCCGCCGCGTGATGATATGTCCGGCCGGCATTCTTTTTGTTCATATAGAAAACTCCGGTAATTTCTACATGAGGGGGGACGTCAATTAACCCCCTCTTGCCCAACCAACTCTCGAGTCCGCCTAAACCAGGAATGAATAAGCATTGTCGATCTCCTACCCCCTCTCGCCCCTACCCGACAAATTCTCGAGGCCACCCAAACCACTAGAAGAGAACTCCGGTAACTTCGATCAACCCCCTCTCACCCGACCAACTCTCGAGTCTACCTAAACCGAGACTAAAAAGCGTTGTCGATCTCCTACCCTCTCTCGCCCCTACCCGACAAACTCTCGAGGCCACCCAAACCACTAGAAGAAAACTCCGGTAACTTCGATCAACCCCCTCTCGCCCGACCAAACCATAGAAGCGTTGCCGAGGCCACCCAATCCCTAAAAGCGTTGTTGAGGCCACCCAAACCCTAGAAGCATCGAGGCCACCCAATCCCTAGAAGCATCGAGGCCACCCAATCCCTAGAAGCATTGTCGAGGCCACCCCAAACCGTAGAAGCGTCGAGGCCACTAATATAATCCCTTGTCTATGTTTGCCACTAATTAATATATCCATCTCTCATGTTTGTATATTAATTGCCATGTTGTAATATTTGCAGAAACCATGGATCCAACCATGAACAGAGACTTTGAAGGAGAAGAGTAGTTGGGGGACATGATCCGCGGCGGCTGTGATATCTTCTCGTTAATCAATTTTGACACAGAAGAGCTAGGACATGATGATGACGGCTCCGGTCATCGAATGCTGGAGGAAGAAGGAGACCATGATGACGGCTCTGGTGACCGAGAGCCGAAGGAAGAAGGAGACCATGATGACGGCTCTGGTGACCGAACGGAGGGAGCTATTGGAAAGTCGTCCGGCGAGGTATATATATCAATTAAGCCTGTGCTGACTAATTGATGCATTAATTGTTTTGGTATGTACATACATTAACTCTTATTTCTTCTTTTATATAGCCCTTCGGGTCGAGCCAAACTTCGGTAACGAGACGAGGCCCGAAGAAAAGGTTGGGCAAGGAAGAAAGCTTCAGGATCACCTTAATCGCGAACGATGGCCAACCAATTGAACCGAAGAAGACCAAATGATGCATTTTCTACTTAGTGTGGAGCTATTGTCAGGGACAGCATCCCGATCAGCATCCAGCAATGGAATGAGCCGGCTAAGAATGCTAAGAACTACGACCCTCAAGTTTCTTATGTCACCGATAGACAGAAAGAAGATCTTTGGAAGGCCCTAAAGGAAAATTTCACCCTACCGCCAGAGGAGGATGGGAGTAATCTAGTTATAGAGCCACTGGTCAGGTCATGTGCTCTTAAGAAGATGGCAGGTCTTTTCAGGAGGTGGAAGAATGAGTTGAAAGCTAAGTTTGTCTACCAAGAGATCAATGGGAAGCATTCATGGCCTACAAGACTTATGAAAAGAGTAAGAAATTGTCAACGATAAACAAGAAAAATGTTGAGAAGAAGCAGTATCACCATCGCACGGGGTCAGGTGGCTACCTCAGAGCCCAGCCGTTGTGGGCCAAATGGGAGGATGACCTACGAGCTAAAGATGTCGAACCAGAGAAGTACGTTTGGACAGTGAAACAGGGAACTTTGGACCCTGAAACAGGAAAGTGTGTTTGGACGGACGAGCAACTTGCAATACCCTTCAAGAAGCTTAAGCAAGTTATCAAGGAAGCGCTAGAAGGGAGGTTCATTCCCAACAGAGAGAAGGACGAGATGACTGAGGCCCTCGGGAATCCTGAGCACCCTAGATGAACACGAGGCATGTCAGGCTCCATTTCGTGGAAGCTTGGATTTCCCGGTGCATACAGTTACAAAATCCGGGAAAGGAAGAGGAAACAGGAGCTGAGCGTTGTGTAGGAGCTCAATGCAAGAGTACGAAGGCTAGAGGAAGAAGTTATGAGCCAGTGAGCTCCTGACCAGCAGCTTGTTTAGGGGCATGAAGCTACCCTAGAAGCTACCTCGCCATCTCACGGAGAAGCAGCATGGCTTCCATGGAGCTCCTTCAGCAGCCTGACTTCACGACTCCTAGCTACCCCGTGGATGCTATCACAGATGGCCAACATTGCGAGCTTATGACGAAATGTGTTAACCTCACCTTCAAGGCGGATGATGGCTTTGTTGCACCTCCTCGAACCGATGGAACTTTTCACCACGGTCAGATTCCACATGGCTATGCTGTTGTGCAAGTGGATGAAATAATGGGGGGTTTGAGGAGCTCGAGCTTGACCACCCTATAGGTGAAGGGGAGACTCAGCTGAGATTTGCTCTAAGGACTACATGTCTATGGCGGAAGGAGCACATCAAGCTTCCGAACTAGACGCATCTGCCTCCTCCTCCTCCTCCGGCGAGGGATGAAGGCACTCATCCTCCTCCTCCTCCTCCGGTGACGGATCAAGGTACTTCGCCTCCTCCTCCTCCTCCGGTGAGTGATGAAGGCACTAATCCTCCTCCTCCTCCTCCGGCAAGGGATCAAGTGTTGGAAATATGCCCTAGAGGCAATAATAAATTAGTTATTATCATATTTCTTTGTTCATGATAATCGTTTATTATCCATGCTATAATTGTATTGATCGGAAACTCAGATACATGTGTGGATACATAGACAACACCATGTCCCTAGTATGCCTCTAATAGACTAGCTCGTTGATCAAAGATGGCTAAGGTTTCCTAGCCATTGACATGAGATGTCATTTGATAATGGGATCACATCATTAGGAGAATGATGAGATGGACAAGACCCAAACTACAAATGTAGCACATGATCGTGTTAGTTTATTGCTACTGTTTTCTGCATGTCAAGTATCTGTTCCTATGACCATGAGATCATGCAACTCACTGACACCGGAGGAGTGCCTTGTGTGTATCAAACGTCACAACGTAACTGGGTGACTATAAAGGTACTCTACAGGTATCTTCGAGGGTGTCTGTTGGGTTGGCATGGATCAAGACTGGGATTTCTTACTCCGTGTGATGGAGAGGTATCTCAAGGCCCACTCGGTAATACAACATCACAACAAGCCTTGCAAGCAATGTGACTAAGTGTTAGTCACGGGATCTTGTATTCAGGAATGAGTAAAGAGACTTGCCGGTAACGAGGTTGAACTAGGTATGGAGATACCGACGATCGAATCTCAGGCAAGTAACATACCGAAGAACAAAAGGAACATCATACGGGATTAACTGAATCCTTCACATAGAGATTCGACTGATAAAGATCTTCGTAGAATATGTAGGAACCAATATGGGCATCCAGGTCCTGCTATTGGTTATTGACCGTAGAGGTGTCTCGGTCATGTCTACATAGTTCTCGAACCCGCGGGGTCTGCACACTTAAGGTTCGGTGACGTTTCGGTAGTATAGAGTTATGTATGGTGGTTACCGAAGGTTGTTCGGAGTCCTAGATGATATTACGGACGTCACGAGGAGCTCTGGAATGGTCTAGAAGTAAAGATTGATATATAGGAAGTCCTATTTTGGTCGCCGGAAAAGTTCCGGGCTCATCGGTAGTGTACCGGGAGTGCCGGTAGTGTATCGGGAGACCATCGGGAGGGGTATTTCGACCCAAGAGGCTACATGGGTTGTGGGAGAGTGAATACCAGCCCTTAGTGGTCTGGTGGAAGTCCCACACAAGGCCCATGCGGCTGGGAGAGAAAAGCCCAAAGAGAAAAGGTGGGAAAAGGCAAAAAAAAGGCAAAAAAGGAAGGAGTCCTAGTCCTACTAGGATTGGAGGAGGATTCCTCCTCTCCTCCTTGGTTCGGCCAAAGCCTAGGGCTGGCCCCTTGAGGGACAAGCCTCCTCCTCTCTTCCTCTTATATATACTAGAGGTTTTAGGGTTTTTGCACTAGATTTTCTGCCACGTGCTACCCTCTCCTCTAGTGCATAGTTTCTCCTCTAGATCGGTTTTCTATAGTGCTTAGGCAAAGCCCTGCCGGAATAGCTCCACCACCATCTCCGCAGCGCCGTCGTGCTGCCGAAGAACTCTTCTACCTCTGCAATCCCTCTTGCTGGATCAAGAAGGCGGAGATCATCATCGAGTTGTACGTGTGCTGAACGCGGAGGTGTCGTCGGTTCGGCGCTAGATCGGAAAGACCGTGATCAAGATCGCGAGACGGATCGTGATGAGATCACGGGACGGATCGTGATGAGTTTGTGGGACGGATCGTGATTGGATCGCGGAACGGATCGTGATGAGATCACGGGACGCTCGGCGTTTTAGATCGCGAAGACATTCAACTACACCAACCGCGTTTCTTAACGCTTCCCGCTTAGCGATCTATAAGGGTATGTAGATCCACTCTCCCTCTTGTAGATGCTCATTACCATGGATAGATCTTGCGTGTGAGTAGGAAATTTTTTGTTTCCCATGCAACGTTCCCCAACAGTGGCATCATGAGCTAGGTCTATGTATAGATGAGATCTCGAGTAGAACACAAAGAGTTTGTGGGCGTTGATGCTTAGATTGCTTCCTCCCTTGGTCGTGTTTTGGTTCAGTGGTACTGTGGGATGAAGCGGCCCGGACCAACCTTACTCGTACGCTTATGAGAGACCGGTTACATCAACTGACATGTAACCTCATTGCACAAAGATGGCTGGCGGGTGCCTGCTTCTCTTACTTTAGTTGGATCGGATTTGACAAAGGCGGTCCTTGAGAAGGTTGAAAAGCAACTTATGTATCACCGTTGTGGTTTATGCGTAGGTGAGAATTGTTCTTGCTAGATACCCGTAGCAGCCACATAAAACATGCAACAACAATTAGAGGATGTCTAACTTGTTTTTGCAGGGTATGATGTCATGTGATATATGTGATGTATGAGATGATCATGTGTTGTAGAATATCACGACTTGCATGTCGATGAGTACGGCAAACCACCAGGAGCCATAGGGTTGTCTTTAATTATTGTATGACATGCATGTCAATCATTAAGCGCTATGTAATGCTTTACTTTATCACTAAACAGTAGCAATAGTAGTAGAAGCATGATGGGCGCGACAACCCCGATGGCGACTCGTTGATGGAGATCATGGTGTCGTGCCAGTGACGATGGAGATCATGCCAGTGCTTTCAAGATGGAGATCAAAAGCACAAGTTCATGGCTATATCATGTCACTTATGATTTGCATGTGATGTCAATCCTTTTATGCACCTTGTTTTTCTTAGGACGATGGTAGCATTATAAGGTGATCCCTCACTTAATTTCAAGATAAATTGTGTTCTCCCCGAGTGTGCACCGTTGCGAAAGTTTGTCGTGTCGAGACACCACGTGATGATAGGGTGTGATAGACTCTACATTCACATACAATGGGTGCAAGCCAGTGTTGCACATGCAGAACACTCGGGTTAAACTTGACAAGCCTAGCATGTATAGACATCGCCTCGGAACACAAGAGACCAAAAGGTCGAACATGAGTCATATAGTAGATATGATCAACATGATGATGTTCACCATTGAAAGCACCTCAACTCACGTGATGATCGGACTTGAGTTGGTGAATTTGGATCATGTATCACTCGAATGACTTCAGGGATGTCAATTTGAGTGGGTGTTCTTCAGTAATATAATTAATTGAACTCATTATCATGAACATAGTGAGTAGTGCCTTTGCAAATTATGTTGTAGATTACTTGCTCGGGTTGTACCTCCCTTGAATTTTTATATGTTCCTAGAGAGATAGAGTTGAAAGATGATGGTAGCAATATTGCAGACTGGGTCCGTGATCTGAGGATTGTCCTCATTGCTGCACAGAAGGCTTATGTCCTTAATGCACCGCTTGGTGCGCCAACCCCTCTAGCATCGTCTGTAGATGTTGTGAACATCTGACAGGCACGTTCTGATGACTACTTGATAGTTTAGTGCGTCATGCATTACGGCTTAGAATTGAGGCTCCGAAACATTTTGGACGCCACGAAACATATGAGATGTTCTAAGAGCTGAAATTAGGATCTCAGGCTCATGCCCGTGTTGCGAGATATGAGATATCCAACAAGATTATTTGCCTGCAAGATGAAAGAGAATAGCTCAATCGTTGAGCATGTGCTCATGTGCTCAGATTGTCTGGGTGCTACAATCGCTTGAATCAAGTGGGAGTTGATCTTCCAGATAAGATAGTGATTGATATAGTTCTCCAAGTCACTGTCACTAAGATACTAGAACTTGGTGATGAACTATAAAATGCCAGGGATAGAAGTAATTATCCCTGAGCTGTTCGCGATGTTTGACACTTCGAAGGTAGAAATCAAGAAGGAGCGTCAAGTGTTGATGGTTATTAAAATCACTAGTTTCAAGAAGGGCAAGGGCAAGGAGGGAAACTTCATGGATGGCAAGTCAGTTGCTGCTCCAGTGAAGCAACCCAAAGTTGAACCCAAACCCGAGACTAAGTGCTTCGATTATGAGGAGAGCGGACGCTGAAGCGGAACAACCCCAGATACTTGGTAGATAAGAAGACTGGCAACGTCGACAGAAGTATATTTGATATACGTGTTATTGATGTGTACCTTGCTAGTACTCCTAGTAGCACCTGGGTATTGGATACCGGTTCGGTTGCTAAATGTTAGTAACTCGAAATAAAAGCTACGGAATAAACGGAGAACTAGCTAAGGGTGAGGTGACAATGTGTGTTGGAAATGTTTCCAAGGTTGATGTGATCAACATCGCACGCTCTCTCTACCTTCGGGATTAGTGACGAAGCTAAATAAATGTTATTTGGTGTTTTGCGTTGAGCATGAATGTGATTAGATCGTGTTTATTGCAACACGGTTATTCATTTAAGTTAGATAATAATGGTTATTCTGTTTACATGAATAATACCTTCAATGGTCATGCACCCAATGAGAATGGTTTGTTGAATCTTGATCGTAGTAATACACATGTTCATAACATTGATGCCAAAAGATACAAAGTTAAAAATGATAGTACCACATACTTGTGGCACTGCCACTAAATGTCATATTAGTATAAAGCGCATGAAGAAACTCCATGATGATGGATCTTTGGACTCATTCGATTTCGAATCGGTTGAGACATGCGAACCATGCCTCTTAGGCAAGATGACTAAGCACCTCGTTTTCCGGATTGATGGAGCAGGCAATTGATTTATTAGAAGTGATACATGTTGATGTATGCAATCCAATGAGTCTTGTAGCGTGCGGTGGATATCGTTATTTTCTTACCTTCACTGATGATTTGAGTAGATATAGTGTATATTTACTTAATGAAACACAAGTCTGAATCGTTTGAAAGGTTCAAGCAAATTCAGAGTGAAGTTTAAAGATCATCATGGCAAGAAGATAAAAATGTCTGTGTTATGATCGTGGAGGTGAATATCTGAGTTACGAGTTTGGCATACAACTTTAGACAATGTGAAAGTTGTTTCACAAGTCACGCCACCTGGAACACCATAGTGTGATGGTATCCGAACGTCATAGTCGTGCTCTATTGGATATGGTGCGTGCTATGATGTCTCTTATTGTTTTGCTACTATAATTTTGGGGTTATGCATTAGAGACAACTACATTCACTTTAAATAGGGCACCATCTAAATCCGTTGAGGTGACACCATATGGTTTGATAGAAACCTAAGCTATCATTTCTTAATGTTTGGCGCTGAACACTTATGTGAAAAATGTTTTGACCTAATGAGCTCGAACCCAAAGCGGACAAATGCATCTTCATAGAATACCCTAAGAACAGTTGGGTAAACCTTCTATCTTAGATCCAAGCATAAAGTGTTTGTTGCTAAAACTGGGTCCTTTCTCGAGAAAGAGTTTCTCTCGAAAGAATTGAGTGAGAGGAAGATAGAACTTGATGAGGTTGTTGAACCTTTGTTTCAACGAGAGTAGCGTAGCGTAGGAAGATGTTTCTATGAAGCCTATGTTAGTTAAGAGGAAGTTAATGATGATGATCATGAAGCTTCGGATCAAGTTACTATCGAACCTCGTAGGTCGACAAGGACGTGTACTGCTCCTGAGTGGTATGGCAACCCTGTCTTAGAGATCATGTTGTTGGAGAATGATGAACCTACGAACTATGGAGAAGCGATGATGGGCCCGGATTCCAACAAATGGTTAGAGGCCATGAAATCCGAGATAGGATCCATGTATGAAAACCAAGTATAGACTTTGGTAGACTTGCTCATTGGACGGCAGGTCGTCGAGTACAAATGGACCTTTGATGAAGACAGACGTTGATGGTAAATGTTACCATTTATAAAGCTCGAGTTGTCACAAAGAAGTTTTCGACAAGTTCAAAGAGTTGACTGCGATGAGACTTTCTCACTCGTAGCGATGCTAAAGTCTGTTGGAATTATGTTAGCAGTTGCTGCATTTTTCAATTATGAAATCTGGCAGATGGATGACAAAACATTGTTTCCTTAATAGTTTACTTCAGGAAAGGTTGTATGTGATACAACCAGAAGGTTTTGTCAGTCCTAAGGATGCTAAAAGGTGTGCGAGCTCCAGCAATCCATCTAAGAGCTGGAGCAAGCATCTCGGAGTTGGAATACACACTTTGATGAGGTGATCAAAGTTTTGTAGTTTATACAAAGTTTACGAGAAACTTGTATTTACAATAAAGTGAGTGGGAGCACTATAGAATTTCTGATAAGTATATGTGGATGACATATTGTTGATCGGAAATAATGTAGAATTTCTGGAAAGCATGAACGGTTGTTTGAAAAGTGATTTTCAAAGGAAGACCTGGACTTTCAATGAGTACATACCTTGACAAGATTTTGAAAGAGTTCAAAATGGATCAGTCAGAGAAAGAGTTCTCGCCTGATTTGTAAGGTGTGAAGTTCAGTGAGACTAAAAGCTCGACAACGACAGAAGAAAGAGAAAGGACGAATGTCGTCCCCTATGCCTTAGCCATAGGTTTTGTATAGTATGCCATGCTGTGTACCACACCTGTGTGTGCCTTGCCATGAGTCAGTCAAGGGGTACAAGAGTGATCCAGGAGTGGATCACTGGACAGCGGTCAATATTATCCTTAGTGACTAAAAGACTAAGGAAATGTTTCTCGATTATGAAGGTGATAAAGGGTTTGTCGTAAAGACTTACGTCGATGCAAGCTTTAACACTAATCCAGATGACTCTTAGTAGCAATCCGGAAACGTATAGTGGAGCAGCCATTTGGAATAGTACCAAGTGGAGTGTGGTAGCAGTGTTTACAGTTTGACATAGAGATTTGCAAAGTACACACGGATCAAAATGTCACAAACCTGATGACTATAAGACCTCTCTCACATGCAAAGCATGATCGAGGCTCAGAACTCATTGGGAGTTAGATTCATAACAATGCGAATCACATGGTGATGTGAACTAGATTATTGACTCTAGTGCAAGTGGGAGACTGTTGGAAATATGCCCTAGAGGCAATAATAAATTAGTTATTATCATATTTCCTTGTTCATGATAATCGTTTATTATCCATGCTATAATTGTATTGATCGGAAACTCAGATACATGTGTGGACACATAGACAACACCATGTCCCTAGTATGCCTCTAATAGACTAGCTCGTTGATCAAAGATGGTTAACGTTTCCTAGCCATTGACAAGAGATGTCATTTGATAACGGGATCACATCATTAGGAGAATGATGGGATGGACAAGACCCAAACTACAAACGTAGCATATGATCGTGTTAGTTTATTGCTACTGTTTTCTGCATGTCAAGTATCTGTTCCTATGACCATGGGATCATGCAACTCACTGACACCGGAGGAGTGCCTTGTGTGTATCAAACGTCACAACATAACTGAGTGACTATAAAGGTACTCTACAGGTATCTCCGAGGGTGTCTGTTGGGTTGGCATGGATCAAGACTGGGATTTGTTACTTCGTGTGACGGAGAGGTATCTCAGGGCCCACTCGGTATACAACATCACAACAAGCCCTCCAAGCAATGTGACTAAGTGTTAGTCACGGTATATTGTATTACGGAATGAGTAAGAGACTTGCCGGTAACGAGGTTGAACTAGGTATGGAGATACCGACGATCGAATCTCGGGCAAGTAACATACTGAAGAACAAAAGGAACATCATACGGGATTAACTGAATCCTTGACATAGAGGTGCGACCGGTAAAGATCTTCGTAGAATATGTAGGAACCAATATGGGCATCCAGGTCCCGCTATTGGTTATTGACCGTAGAGGTGTCTCGGTCATGTCTACATAGTTCTCGAACCCGCAGGGTCTGCACACTTAGGGTTCGGTGACGTTTCAGTAGTATAGAGTTATGTATGGTGGTTACCGAAGGTTGTTCGGAGTCCCGGATGAGATCCTGGACGTCATGAGGAGATCCGGAATGGTCCGGAGTTAAAGATTGATATATATGAAGTCCTATTTTGGTCGCCGGAAAAGTTTCGGGCTCATCGGTAGTGTACCGGGAGTGCTGGTAGTGTATCGGGAGACCATCGGGGAGGTATTTCGACCCAAGAGGCTACATGGGCTGTGGGAGAGTGAATACCAGACCTTAGTGGGCTGGTGGAAGTCCCACACAAGGCCCATGCATCAGGTAGAGAAAAGCCCAAAGAGAAAAGGTGGAAAAAGGCAAAAAAAAGGCAAAAAAAAGGAAGGAGTCCTAGTCCTACTAGGATTGGAGGAGGATTCCTCCTCTCCTCCTTGGTTCGGCTGAAGCCTAGGGCTATCCCCTTGAGGGTCAAGCCTCCTCTTCTCTTCCTCTTATATATACTAGAGGTTTTAGGGTTTTTGCACTAGATTTTCTGCCACGTGCTACCCTCTCCTCTAGTGCATAGTTTCTCCTCTAGATCGGTTTTCTGCAGTGCTTAGGCGAAGCCCTGCCGGAATAGCTCCACCACCATTGCCGCAGCGCCGTCACGCTTCCGGAGAACTCTTCTACCTCTCCGCTCCCTCTTGCTGGATCAAGAAGGCGGAGATCTTCATCAAGCTGTACGTGTGCTGAACGCGGAGGTGTCGTCCGTTCGGCACTAGATCGGAGGACCATGCTCAAGATCGCGAGACTAATCGTGATGAGATCGTAGGACGGATCGTGATGAGTTCGCGGGACGGATCATGATTGGATCACGGGACAGATCATGATGAGATCGCGGGACGCTCGGCGATTTGGATCGCGAAGACGTTCAACTACACCAACCGTGTTTCTTAACGCTTCCCGCTTGGCGATCTACAAGGGTATGTAGATCCACTCTCCCTCTCGTAGATGCTCATCACCATGGATAGATCTTGTATGTGCGTAGGAAAATTTTTGTTTTCCATGCAACGTTCCCCAACATCAAGGCACTCTGCCTCCTCCTTTGCCTCATCTGGCGTGTGACATCGACGATCAAGGCACTTCGCCTCCTCCTCCACCTCCTTCGGCGCGTTCGAGCAGTCCGCATCCTCCTCCGTCTCCTCAGCAACGGCGGAAGACAGCCGTCGCCGCTCCTCCTCCTTCGGCGCATCGGAGTACTCCGCCTCCTCCTCCGCCTCGTAAGCAACGACGAAAGAGAGACGTTGTCGCTCCGGTTGCTAGCAGTACAGCAAGTGGTGGGAGGCCATATGAATACGGTCCTAAGTCTCTCAAGCCATTGGAAAAGTTTCCATACGAGAGGACCGCGGAGGAAACCGCGAAGATCTCTAAAGACCAAGTGAGGGCCCATTTTGCAAAGAAAGCTCCACCTCCGAAGCAGACGATAGATCCGGTGGCAGCGAAGCGCACTGTCGAGGCCCTGAAGCGACCACCACCGCCTCCATGGATACCAACTATGTCCACGCTACTAAAAAGGCGTATCAAAATGCGGTGCGGGCGGAAACTACTTCCAGTGATGAGAGGTTAGCAAAACAAAGAAGTGGGAAAACAATTCCCCAGCTCGGCGAACAGGCTAACCAATCGTGCCCCTCGCTGAAGGTGTCTACCGATATCGCCGCTGATCATCCGGGGATGGTGCCCGCTACCAATCCTGCTGATTACATGAGCGATGATGTATTGTTTGAGCAGTTGGAGGTGGACGATTTCAAATACCAGTACGGGAAGCCTCTCGTCAAAGATGAAAGTCCTCCTCTAGGAACGATGATGAGACAATTGCATAATTGGTACATGAAAATCTACAGCGAATCTGGGAAGGATTGTTTGATGATGAGTATTAAAGAGAAGCACGACTTCTTTGGCAGGGAGCTGATTAATGTTGAATTTGACGAGCTTTTCCAGATCTACAATCAAAAGGACATCGACATACAAATCATGACTTGCTACTGTTTGTAAGTACTTCTGTAATTAAGTCTCTATATATAGCTCACCTCTTTCATTGCATGTATATATATAATTATCCCCATCACTATATTATGCAGATTAAAGATCGTCGAATGCAGAAAAGCAGAAATGTATGCATTGGGTTCATTAACCCAAATATCATACATGAAGTGATGGTTCAAATGTATCCCAAACAAACCGAGGAGCACTTGCTAGAATCGATGCTTAAAATCAAAACAAAGACAAAATATTCTTTCCTTACAACTTCAAGTGGGTGTTACTGTCTTGTGCATATTCGGTTTCTCCCTTATTACTCGAGGGTATAGTAATGTAATTGATGAGCTATGCATGTGTGCGCAGCCACCACTTTATTCTACTAGAGATTAAGCTTGAGCGGGGAGTAGTAACTGTCTTAGACTCGAGACGAAATAAACCCGAGTTGTATGTGAACCTGACCTAAATGCTCCAGAGGTAAGTTCAATCGATCATTATCGCACCATACCGGCAACTTTGTTCATTTCTTGATATATATCAAGTAATTATTTTCTTTGTCTGGCAGGGTTTAGAAAGATTTCACCAAAATTGCTCTGGGACTACCTATCGAGCTGCAATTTAGACACCCAAAAGTAAGTGATATATACTACCTAGTTCCGCCCATCTCCCATTGATTCTAGCTAGTTTCATCAATATATACCATTTAGCATGCTTGCTTATCAGTTTGATTGACCTCTATTTCTCGTATAGTGCTTGTTTCAGGAACAAGGGACTAGTTTTGTGAATACTACGTTTACGAGTTCATCTATAACGCGACGAATCCTAATAAGCGGGGCTACACTGAAAAAGAATATGAAGTGCGTAAGCAAAAAATATTCACAATTTTATTTTATTACCATCACTTGTGTTGAGTTTCATTCATATACATGTATTGACCCTCTTCTTCAATTTAGATGTGGCAGATGCAGGATGAACTCCTACCTCAAGATCGCATACGAGCAATTCAAGAGGAATTGGCGGGATTCTTTATTGACCACGTCATCAATAAAGCCGGAGAATACCATTTCAAATTTGATATTAGATGTTAGGGATTGTAACATAGGATAGATATACGAACACTTGTTGTTTGACCAATCTCTCGAAGAAGGAGGAGGTCGATCACTTCTCTCTGTATATGTTCATGACGATCTTGTGTACTTAATGGTTTCCTTCATTTGCTTACTAACTAGCGTGTCGCGAGTTCTCTCTATACGTATAGTACGTAGCGTCGCGACCAAGCACGGAGATAAGAGAGGTCACTTCTCTCTATTAGCTAGCTAACAAAATATATGAAACCCCTAAATTAGCTCTCCAAAACCCTCAACCCTCCCCCCTTCAAAAAAAACAGCTCGTGAGCTGTTGACGCGTGAACGCTCTTTGGTCCCGGTTGGTATTACCAACCGTGACCAAAGGCCCTCCTGCCTGGGCTCGGCGAAGCGGCCACGTGTAGCCCCATCTGTCCCGGTTCGTAAGCGAACCGGGACTAAAGGTCATGGGCTTTAGTCCCGACACTTTAGTCCCGGGTTCAGAACCGGGACAGATGGACCTCTGGAACCGGGACAAATGCGCCATTTTGCACTAGTGTAGCGATTTGCAAATTGAAATCATTTTCTATGGTTTGATCGCAGCACTCCAAATTTCTTTTAAATCATAACATATTTCTATACAATATTCACTACAATGTCAGATAATGAACGTTGACATTCCTATTAGATATTTGAGCTAATATACTGTTAAGCATGCTCCGGTTCCATTGTTTTGTAGTATGTCTAATTTTTGTGTAAACTTGTACCATTTAATGTCAAAATTGACGGACGCAGCAACGCGCGCCATTCACGATCTAGTAATAAGTAATGAGGAGCCCTTAAACTCAAATGTGGCGCAATAACAACACAAACGTCCACTTGTCTCACAAATCACGACGCACGGTTCAAGCCAAACTAAAATCATTCTTCGGAAGCTACCAAATCTGTTTCTATCAGGGGGTTGGTAAGAAAATTTTAACTCCAACATGGTCGTCGTTGGGTGGTCTAAGGGCCTAGACGTATTTCTTGTTACTTGTGCTATTGTTTCTACTGTCATTTTTCGGCACTTTTGCTATTATTTGTATTGTCGCGATGTTTGATGAATAGACGTAAAGTTTTTCAAAAAGAAAAAAATGCATTGAATAATTGCGCTAGACAATTTTGGCCCGGAAATATCTACCTTGGGTCGCTTTCTTCTCCCGGTGAAAATGTCGCACTACACAATTTGTCGGCATCATCAGATCGCGGTGCGTCCTCTTCACGGCGTCAGCGATACTTCTGGAAGTGGCTGTGGATGTGGATCATGTGGATGTGATGCAGTTCCTCCAACCAACACGTACGTACCATCTCATGCTCCCCACAGTGGAGCTGCTCCACCAGACCACGACCCGCGATTAACCCGGTTTTATTTTTGTTTCCCACTGTAAAACTCGCCGGGTTTATCCCATTTCGCCGCAGACCGCACGCACGCAAGCACGCAGCACCAGCGCGCGCCCGCCATGGCTCGCCGCGCCGCCCTCCTCCTCTTCCTGCTGCTAGCTGCCGTGCCCGCGCTCTCCGCCGCCGCGGCCGGCACCATCGTATTCACCACGATGGGCCGCAGCCGCTACGCCTTCGACGTCTACGCACTCCCGCTCACCCCCTCCCTCTCCGCCTCCCCTGCCGCAGAAGCAGAGCTCCGCCTCACCGACGGCGCCTCCGTCAACTACAACGGCAACTTCGCGCCCTCCTCCGACGCGCTGCTCTTCGTCTCCGAGCGCAACGGCTCCATCAACATCTACCTCTCCCCCGCCACTCCCTCCTCCTCCTCCTCTGCCTCCCGCCGCGAGGCGCTCGAGCTCGAGGAGGACGGCGACTCGTCTCGGCCTGCGCCCGCGACGCCGCTGCTGCCCTGGGACCCCGTCGCGCTCCGCGACCGCCCGGCGCTCACCCGCGACGGATCCCACCTCGTCTACGTCTCCACGGCAGTCCCCGCGGCCGCCCCGCGCCGGAGCTGGGCGGCCGTCTACTCCACCCACCTCCCCTCCGGCCGCGCGACCCGGCTCACCCCGCCCGGCGTCGCCGACTTCAGCCCCGCCGTCTCGCCCTCCGGGGACTGGACCGCCGCGGCCTCCCCCGGCGAGGCCGGCTGGGCCGGCGAGGTGCAGGACCTCCGCACCGACGTCTACGTCTTCCGGACCTCCGACGGGTCTCGCCGCACGCTGCTGGTCAAAGACGGCGGCTGGCCCTGTTGGGCCGACGACGCCACGCTCTTCTTCCACCGCCGGGACAGCGACGGCTGGTACGGCGTGTACCGCGCCAAGGTCGAGGTCTCGGATGACGGGCTCCTATCAGTGGCCTCCGTCGAGCGGATCACCACGCCGGGGTTCCACGCCTTCACGCCCGCCGCGTCGCCCGGCGCACCGGGGCTCGTCGCGGTGGCCACCAGGCGGGCCGGCTCGGACTACCGGCACATCGAGGTGATCGACCTGAGCGCCGGCACTGACAACGCGGCCTACTTCGAGGTGACCAGGCCCGTGGCGCCGCGCGCGCACCACTTCAACCCGTTCGTCTCCCCGGACGGCGCGCGCGTCGGGTACCACCGGTGCCGGGGCGGCGGGAACGGGGACTCGCCGCTGCTGCTGGAGAGCCTCAAGAGCCCGGCGTCGGAGTCGCTGTTCAGGATCGACGGGTCGTACCCCTCCTTCTCGCCGGACGGCAAGAGGATCGCCTTCGTGGGGCTGCCGGGGCTGTACGTGGTGAACTCCGACGGGTCCGGCGGCCGCCGGAAGATCTTCTCCGGGAACGCGTTCCCCACGTCGTGGGACTGGAAGAGGAAAGGTGTCATCTACACCAGCATCGGGCCGGACTTCGCGAGCGAGAGCACGGAGGTCGACGTGGTGGCCGTGTCCCTCGGCGACGACGACGGCGGCGCCGCCAGCATCTCTCAGATCTCCATCAAGAAGCTCACCGTCGGAGGCGAGAACAACGCGTTCCCGTCGCCATCGCCGGACGGCAAGTGGCTGGTGTTCCGGTCGGGGAGGTCCGGGCACAAGAACCTCTACATCATGGACGCGGAGGACGGCGAGGCCGGCGGCATCCGGCGGCTGACGGACGGGCCATGGACCGACACCATGTGCAACTGGTCGCCGGACGGCGAGTGGATCGCCTTCGCCTCCGACCGGCACAACCCGGGTGGCGGCAGCTTCGCCATCTACATGGTGCACCCGAACGGCACCGGGCTGCGGCGGGTGGTGCACAGCGCGGACGGCGGCAGGACGAACCACCCCTGGTTCAGCCCGGACTCGAAGCGCATGGTGTTCACCTCGGACCTCGCCGCCGTTTCCGCCGAGCCCATTTCAAACCCGCACCACTACCAGCCCTACGGCGAGATCTTCACCGTCAACATCGACGGCTCGGGGCTCCAGCGGCTCACGCACAACTCGTTCGAGGACGGCACGCCGTCGTGGACGCCGCACTTCCTCGAGCCCCGGGACGTCGGCGAGACGCTGAGGGCCTCCGGGAGCTGCGCGTTCCAGGACTGCCACTGGCTCAGCATAGAGGATGATGCCCAGCCTGCAAGTGCTGCCCTTCGCTATGTCCATGGTAACAACAAGATCGGCTGCTAGAGTATGTAAATGCCTGTGTTGTATATAAATGTCGTATTTCCCCAGGAATAAGGCAAATATGAAACAAATTGCCATTGGGATGTGTATGTACCATATGAAGCTATGTCCACTTGTTAATTTGTAGCAAGAGAATTGTGGTTTGAAGCAATGCTACAACAATTCTATTGCTGACTCTGACTGTCAAGTAGTGCATACAGTGGGAAGAACTGAGGCAAGATCATAAAGAAAAATTCAACTCTACAGGCTAACAAGAATTCATCTTATCTTACATTCATACACACGCTACAAACACCGACATAACTCATGCGGACCAAGCGATATCTCATATGCTTTCTGCTGCAGGGCCTCTACCGACAATCTATCTAGCGAATGACCTTCGCCACCATACCTGGAAGGCTCGGCTAAGATTCGGGCATTCCGCGCCGCTAGATGCGAAGCACTGGAACCACTCTTCGAACAGGCTCTGCTGCTCCCGGAGCGGGAGGGTGAGAAGGGCTTGCCCCAGGCCATCCTCCAGCGCTCTCGCATCCAGCCCTTTGGAGCACCTTTGAAGCCAACCGAAATCGGTCAACATCAGCGTGAACCATCCCCGGAACAGTCGGCTCCTCAGATCGCTGGGGCACTGCACTTTCCCTTGCCCGAGCGCGATGAACACGCCCGCTGATATCCGACTCAGCTCGTACCTGAACATCGGTGATGCTAGCTCGTGCATCCTGATGAGCTCGTCTTGCCCAGCCCACAGCACGACGAAATTCTCTGCCATGTCATTGTTTACCAGGATCTCGAATAGCCAGCTGAGGTTCTCACTTTGCTTGCTGACTCTTTCGATCATGGGTTTACTGTGCCTGATTTTCAGTGCCTGGTCTGTGTGCCATTTTGGCTCTGAGTCTTCCTTAAAAAGTTCCACCAGTAGGTTCAGACAGGAGCAACAAATCTGGTAAAGGCTCCTTTTGTTTAATCCGGACAAATCCTTTTGATACACTGAGCTTTTGCTTAGAAGACCATTGATCAAAGACTGCATATCTTTTCTTGCACTGTTGTTTGTGCTGCTGGTGACAGATTGGATGAGCTGACCTGTCAGGTCTTCCGAGCTGCTAGACGGTTGTGTTTGCAATCTTGCCAATACATCTTTTGATAACGCTTCGTCGAAAGTGCATCTACCAAAGAGGTGCTTTAATTTCTCTTCCTCATTCTCAGTCCATGGAACTGCTTCAATGTACTCCAAACATGATCTGATTCCTTTGTCAAACATAATCGAGGAAGCCACCTGTTATTCAAAATTAAAACAACATCTATCAGAGTAGGTAGCGTGTCTTTCTTTTGCGAGAAATCAAATCAGAAAAAAAAACGTAAAAGAACTAGAGGTATAGTAAGGTAATATTGGTAGCATCTGTAAACAATGTTCTATCATTATTGATATTGTGGTACAACTGCAAACCTACTCTGTAATTGGTATAACTCTCTGTAAATGGAGACCACCAGGCTATACTGTGTTACAAGAGGTTCAATATAAACAGCATACAAAGTAACCAACATCAGCTAAAGGACCAAGCAATGAGTCATGGAACAAATGCAATTCGTCCAAAGTTAAAATAAGTTGTCACATAATCTACTCCCTCCGTTCCTAAATATAAGACCTTGTAGAGATTCCACTATAGACTACATACGGAGCGAAATGAATGAATCTACACTCTAAAGTATGTCTATATGCATCCGTATGTAGTTCATAGTGAAATCTCTAAAAGGTCTTATATTTAGGTACGGAGGGAGTATGTTGCAAACATTCCGTACCAATTTCGGTACCACTAAAATTAGTACTATGCTAATGTTTCCATCTTCATCAGAGCTTTTATGTTGTCGTGCTGTCATACTACTATACTATCAATGGGCTGACTTCAGATCCAAGGACAACCTATCCGCACACACATTACTGATTTGTCCTCCCATAATTACACTCAACAGATAGGACCATGATAACGGCTGATTAGGTAGACAATGTTCCATATACTAGAAGAATCAATTCTTTCATTCAATTCACTAGCCAAGAAGTGAAAGCACTAGCTAACTATCAATTACTTCTTGGTTGGTTTCACACTCCCACCTGTCCAGGCCTAGCTTATCTGGATACATTGTTTGGCGGTGTACGCTCACCACACGACAACTCAAGCGCCTGCACAGCTAACTTGCGCCCATGGACTTATCAGCCTAGCTAGTACAAATGATCAATTTATGAATCCTTAAGGTGGCACTTGTATTTCTCAATAAGACATCCTGGTCTCAACTTTATGGGCACTATACTCCCCAAAAAACTGTATGACATGCACCCGCAAAATTGTCAGTATAACTCCAACCATAACAAATTTGGCTTCTCGCAAACTACGTATGACGTAATATCGATGCAATTCCAGCGATTTCGGCGTAGAAAGCGAAGTTCATTATCAAACCGTTACAACAGGCTAAAATCCAAAAACATGTCCATCTATCTAGTTACTACATAGTAGAGTAGTTAAACATGAGCATCAATCAAGCTCACAGAAATTCAAAGGGGCCAATCAATTTGCACTGTACTAAACCTGCAATGTGCTGCAACCACACGGCCACCACGGTGTACCAATCAGAACTGAGCTGTACAGCAAAAATACTCGGGAAGGATGCGCATCTCATTCTCACCTCGAGGACGCCGATGGCCCGGGAGACGCCGGCCCTGGCGAGCCACCTTGGCGCGTCGGCCTGGAACATGAGCTCGACGGCGTCCCTGAAGGCGGCGACGTTGTCGACCCCGTCGACCTCGATCCTCCTGGCCCCGGCGCCGGCGTTGGGGTCGGGCGCCATGGCGGCGAAGAAGGCGCTGCTCCCACAGAGCACGGCGGAGTCGAGGTCCATGACGACGACGCAGCCTCCGCCGTCCCTCCCGCGCAGGCAGAGCCTCAGATCCAGCCCCTCCCCCTGTCCCTCCTCCTCCTCCTCCTCCCGCACCGCGACGAACGGGGCCAACGCCGGCTGCTGCTGCTCCGGGGGGTGGTGGGTGGGGGTGGGGGTGGGAGGGTGGTGGGCGTCGGGGTCGATGGGGGAGACGCGGCCCGGGGAGAGGATCCGGCGCGGGTAGTCGATGAGGCCCGCCAGCTTGGAGGAGGGCGAGCCGTGGAAGGAGGAGGGGGATTTGGGCGGGAGGTGCTGGTGCGGCTTCCGCGGGACCTCGGCGCCGACGGATCCTGCTGCGCCTGGGGCGGCGGCGTGGGGGAGGGTGCGGTGGTCGGGGCTGGGCGGGACGCCGGCGAAGGAGCAGCACCAGCCGGCGACGGGGCCGCGGCGGCGGAGGTGGCGGGCGGCGTGCTCCGCCATGCGGCTGCGCGCGCGAGCGAAGGGATCTAGGGCTCGAGGGAGGAGAGCGTGGGCGTGGCCACCATTGGGGGTGGGGGTGGGGGAGCAAGTGTGGTGTGGTGTGGTGTGGTGGGCAGTGCCACCGCGGAGGTAGCGGAGGGGAATAATTGCTGCGGCGGGGGCGATGGGATGGGCCGCGCTGGGGTCGGGTGGGGCCGGAGTGGAGGCGAGGTGGCGCCTCGGAATGAACCCGCACCTACTCCGGCGGTGCGGTGCGGGCCCAGCAGGATGGGCGTGTGGCTGTGGCGTGGGCCGTGGCGCGGGGTGCTGGGCCTGGAGATGTAGGCGTGGGTGGACGGAAAACGGCGGGACCGGCGGTGAGTGCGCTGGAGCGGAGCGGCGGTTTGTGGTGCGTCCCTACCAGCGGTCTGTGCTTTCTTTCCCCTGCCGCCGTGCGGTTAGCAGGGAGATTTGTTTGTTTTAGCACAAAAACAAACACGAGAACAAAGCCTGTGAAAGAAATGTAAAATGAAAAGGAAAAGATCAACTACGGGGCAGATGTTCACACACCCTCCCATCCTTCCGTCCAGAAGTAGCAACAATGAATACAAATAAATGCATCTAGAACTACAATACGTTTTAATATATCAATTTCTCATACAAGTATTTCTTGACGAATGGAGTACATGTTAAGAACGTTTAGAACAACTTCAACGGGCCGATCCAAACGGACGGCGATTTTGTTCGTTTTTTGTCCGTTTGGGTCGGCCAAGCGGACATGAACGTTCGCTTTTGCGTTTTGGGTCGGCGCGTGCACCCAACGCTGGCCCAACCCATTTTGACGACGCTAGAAAAAAACGCATGCATATTTAGAAAAACATTAATTAAACATTAAAGCTGACCACGAAGGTCGGCAAGAGCCTACGCGTCCACATTTGTATTTAAGAAAAATAAAAACAACCTAAACTACGAGGCGGCGGCGGCGGCGTCCTCGGGGCCCATGAGGTCGATGAGCGTCGGTGCCGGACCGAACCAGGGAAACGTCGTGTTCCAAAGCGCGTTCATGTCGGGCACGGGTTGTGCCGGCGTGGGTAGTGTCGCCGCCTGGGCTGCCGCGGCTTGGCGCGCCTCGTCGTCCTCCTCCTCGGCCTCGCGCTCGAGCATCGCGAGGTGCTTGCCCTCTACGCGCTCTTCGGCCAGCCGGATCTGGCGCCAGTGCTCGAGGTACGCCGCCTCCTGCGTCGGCGTCGCCCCCATCCAAACCGGTGGCGCGGAGACCCACTCACGCACTACGCCCTTCCAGGTGTAGCTCTCGATGGGGGACGGCTCCGGCTCGGGCTCCGGCTCGGGCTCCGGCTGCGGCTAAGGCTTGCCTTTGACGTGGCGTCGGGGAGGGGACGGCGAGGCCGGTGGCAGCAGCACGCAGTCGCCCCCCGCGGAGAGGGCAATGGCCTATGCCAATGTCGCCTCGTACCAAGCCTCCTCTTCCTCCACCGCCGCCGTCCTGCGCCGCTCGTCCTCCTCGCTCTCCCGGTAGACGGCTGTAAGGGCCTCCTGGTAGGCGTCCTCCGCCGCCTGGTCCTCCTCGCGGACGACGAGCGGCGGGGGCGGCACGCTGCGATCGACCTCGCGCACGCCCCGTCGCCTCGCCTCCTCGTGCTCGAAGGCGAACCACCTCGCCCAGTTGGGCGAGTCGGTTGCGTAGGCGGGGTCGCAGCGCTCCTCGGGCGTCAGCAGCGCCCGCCGGCGCCGCACCTCCTCCGTGTGAGCCCGAGCCGACCGCGGCGCCGCCGGCAATGGATCCTATCTGGATCCAGATGCCAGTCGTGCGGCAGGGTGGCGTCGGGGTACGGGAGAGGCACGCGGTGCTGCCAGTGCCACTCCGCCTGGTGTACTGGCACGTTCACGCGCTGCCTCAGTCGGCGAGGCGCCGGCGCCGGTGGAGGCGGGAGGAACTACGAGGGGAAAGGGATGGCAGGGGCCTTGCCCTTGGCCTTGCTGCTGCTGGCGTCGGAGAAGAGCCCCATCTCGTTTTGGTGGTGGTGGCTAGGGTTTGCCGGCAACGGGAGAGCAGAGATGTGGACGACGAGTTTGGATGAGGACGGCCCCGCCGCACAGTCGGCTTAAAAAAGGACGGTCGTCGTTGCTGACGCGTCGGCCCGTGGTCATAAATTAAGCTGACCGCGTGGACATCGAGTAGTTGGACGGCCGCCAGGTGGGGACGCGGCGGACACCAAGAAGGCGCGCGAGGCATCCGTTCCGCGTCCACGCTGACACATCTAGGGCACAAATTTAGGTCGAAAATGCGTCGGCGCGGACGCGAAGCGGACGTGATTTGGGTTTGGGTCAGCGCGTTGGGCCGCCACTTTTGTCCGTGCCGACCCAAACGGACGGCGGCAGACGAAATGGGTCGCCCCATTGGAATTGCTCTTAAGATATACCGCAAACAATGAAAGAACAAATATTGTAACCCAATGATACACCTTTAAACGCTCCAAACAGTAAAAAAAACAGACCCAAAGGCTCCGCCCGTCGACAGTGGTCACGTGCCTCCCTTGACCACTATTGTCCCACGATGCTGTTGGAGCTGTCGACCTTCTAGTCATGTTGTGCACGCTTGCTCGGAGGCGACCCGACACGACCGCCACGTCTTCCACCAACGCCGCCAACCATCGAGGAGGCCAAAAAATGAAGGAGAGGTAGACGGATTTCTCGTTGGAGGTAGCTAGGGCATCGAGCTTGCCCTAAAAACCCTCACCCCCATGTCATGTATATACCAACCTACGGTCCGGATTTCTGGGTCACCCTAAAAAGGTTTAGGGTCCGGGGCGATATGGAGATTCTGTTCGGACCGCAAAAAATCTCAAACCCGCATATTGACTAGAGTTTTTCGGGCGGTGCGGTGCGGGCCAACATGGGCGTCCGACTGTGCTGTGGGCCGTGGCGTGGGGTGCTGGGCCTGGAGATGTGGGCGGGCGGAAACGGAAAACGGCGGGACCGGTGAGTGCACTGGAGCGGAGTGGCGGTTTGTGGTGCGTCCGTAACAGCGATCTGTGCTTTCTTTCCCCTGCCGTGCGGTTAGCAGGGAGATTTGTTTGTTTTAGCATAACACACAATAACAAAGCATGTGTTTCTCAACTGCCCAGGGGAGGCGACTCCCTAGACCAAAGTAGTTCCTACTTTCTTGCCGGCGAGGGCGACGGCTCCCCTTCCATCCGCTAGTCGCTCCGGCGGCAGCGGGAGGGTCAGGGAGCCTGGTTCCTTTCGTCCGATCTATAGATAGTTTAGGATAGGTATATCGGGTGAGTGTGTTCGGTCAGAGTCCACGAATAAAGTTTTTCGGGCCACCGTCTCAGCGGTGTTCTTTAGCGGCGTCGAGGAGCCATGGATTTCTGTTCGAGCGAGTTCTACAAGAAGGCGATGGAGATCTTGTTCAGGTTCTTGTTTCTTCGGCTTCGTTCGTGTTGCACATGGGATCTGCTAGAGATGCTCTAACATCCTCAAGCACACCAACACTTAACATGCACATGGGCCCATGGGCCCGAAGACCCAAACAAAGACTGAACGAGATTAAATAATTCTTTTAATGAAAAATGCATACTAATATATTTAAATACCTTAAAAATAATTATTTTAGAAAAGCACACTGCTCACATGTTTCAAGCCTGGCCACACCAAGCTCATGCTTGGGATTTTCACTTCGGGC
Organism: Hordeum marinum; assembly: GCA_022496015.1. Classification (NCBI taxonomy): domain Eukaryota; kingdom Viridiplantae; phylum Streptophyta; class Magnoliopsida; order Poales; family Poaceae; genus Hordeum; species Hordeum marinum. Next base: position 502,530,733 of record CM039676.1, read on the forward strand.
TTTGCCAATCCCAACCCAAGATATGGTTAGATCTAATCATAAATGTGGCAATAATTTTCATATCCATCCTCTCCTATTTAGTTTACACTGTTGTAAATAAAAACGATGTAGATGGAAAATAATATATTGTTTTAAACCCTTGACCCTAAAGTGACAGCAATTGAGATAAACTACAGGGATGACTATAATTTAAGAATTGCGTGTATTTACTATGTATTCATGTTTTGTTCTGATTGTCTATTAAAATGAGTTTTGATTACCCTTAGTTTTCAATGACCTGATGTCACGGGAGTGTGTGACAAAAAATCTTATGCAAATACATGTGACTATATATACAACATATGCCTAGATAGGATTGATGAATTGGAGCTAGATTGTATCAGTCTAAGTAATTATTGTTGTACATTGAATCCCACATGAACACCCCATCGCTACTCCATGCTTCCCCTTTATTCTATTGGCTCTGCTGTAATCACAACTGCTTGAGTGCAGCGTTTCAATGCCTAGACTCATGAGCACCCGGTCATAGATGTTTTTTAAAACAAATGCTAAAAAAATAAAAATATATTTTTCCCGTGATAGATAATTTGATGCGTGAGGTCTGCTCCAATTTTCGTATCATTTGAACATCTGAGCAGCTCTCAGCAGAAAAAAAACAAATCGGATCAAAACAGTGCATGAACGGTAAAAAAAATTAGAGACCTTGAATTTGTCTTTTTTGCCGAGAGTTGCTCAGATGTCCAGCTTATTCAAAAACTAGAGCGGACCTCACGCATCAAATTATCTACCACCTAAAAACAATTTGGATTTTTTTGAATCTTTTAGTATTTGTTTTGATATTTTTTTATTCAACACGGGTGCAGATGAGTCTGGGCCCATAAATGGATTTTACCAATTACTCTCTTTTTTACAAACTTATTAGTACTGATGCTACTGCTATCTTATCACTACTTCTATAATATTATTATGCTACTAATAAATTGGTGCAAGGAAGTTATCTCTTAGATGTGATTGAATTGACAACTCAACTGTTAAAGCTTGTAAATAGCCTTTGGATTTTCATGTGTTGACTCAATAATTTGGATGAAATACTATCCTCAAAGACTATCACAACCCCACATACTTGTGGGTCATCATCAGCTAGGCTGGATGGGATGTAGACAAACAAACAAATGTGCAAAATTTGATTTTTATCATGTATTCATCCAGTCAGGCTGAGTTGAGCTACAAATGCAAAGTGTCCAAAATAGTTGTAGGTAACCAAACACATCCTTCTTCATGCAAATTTGCATCACCTATGCGGCTCGGGAAAGTGTAGGATCGAAAGTAGGTCTAGAGGGAGGGTGATTAGACTACTTGACCAATTAAAGGTTTTGCCTATACCAAATTTTATGGTTGACAGTTTTTAGCATTTCATGACAAGTCAAGTACACCCTACACATGCAAGTCTAAGAGTATATAGCAGCGGAAAGTAACAACAAGCATGTATAGAAGGGATAGGGTAGGAAGATCAAACGCAATTGTGGACACGATGATTTTTCCCATGGTTCCGATAGGTGGCGTTATTGCGGTCACGACTTGATGAACACTTCTCTTCATATCTTGACTTGGAGTTTCTTTCTTTGCCTCTATTCTTGTAGAACTTATTGAATTTCTTGACCATGAGGCTTATCTCTTCATTGGTGACGAGGTTGTTGCTTGCAGTTGCGGGAGCATCACTTGTGGCTTTGTAAGCACCGCTAGACTTGTGATGAAGTTCTTATTTATCTTTGAGTGTCATCTCATGAGCAACAATCCTTCCAATGACTTCCGTAGGCTTGAGATATTTGTAGTTCGGCATCATTTGGATTAATGTGCACACGGTGTCGTATTTCTCATCCAAAGCTCTAAGTATCTTCTTGATAATGAATTTGTCGGTCATTTCTTCGCTTCCTAAGCCGGCAATCTCATTGGTGATGAGAGCTAGCCTAGAGTACATCTCTGCGATTCCTTCACCATCCTTCATCTTGAACTTGTCAAGTTGACCTTGAAGAACATCTAACTTGGATTCTCTCACGGACTCGGTTCCTTCATGCATATCAACCAAAGTATCCCAAATCTCCTTTGCATTCTCAAGACGGCTGATTTTGTTGAATTCTTCAGGGCATAAGCAGTTGAAGAGAATGTCACATGCTTGAGCATTGTATTGCAACATCTTCAATTCATCCGCGGTTGCTTCACGATCTGGTTCCCGTCTATCCGCAAAGAACTCACCTTGCAAACCAACACGAACAACAGCCCAAACGGCGGGGTTATGACCAAGAATATGCATTTTCATTTTATGCTTCCAACTAGCAAAATTAGTGCCATCAAAGTACGGATCTCTACGGTGATAACTTCCCTCACTAGACGCCATACTTCTCCTAGGTTGTGAGACCTAATAAATAGAGACCAAGGCTCTGATACCACTTGTAGGATCGAAAGTAGGTCTAGAGGGGGGGTGATTAGACTACTTGACCAATTAAAGGTTTTGCCTATACCAAATTTTATGGTTGACAGTTTTTAGCATTTCATGGCAAGTCAAGTACACCCTACACATGCAAGTCTAAGAGTATATAGCAGCGGAAAGTAACAACAAGCATGTATAGAACGGATAGGGTAGGAAGATCAAATGCAATTGTGGACACGATGATTTTTCCCATGGTTCCGACAGGTGGCGCTATCGTACATCCATGTTTATGGAGTCTTCAACCCACGGAGGGTAACAATCGTGAGAGTCCATGGAGGGCTCCACCCAAAAGGGTCCATGAAGTAGCAACCTTGACTATTTCATACGGCTTCCGTCCACGAAGGACTAGCCTCACTATGGGTAGATCTTCACAAAGTAGGCGATCTCCTTGCCCTTACAAACTTCTTGGTTCACTCCACAACACGAAGTAGGAGGCTCCCAAGTGACACCTAACCAATCTAGGAGGCACCACCCTCCAAAAGGTAATAGGCTCGGTAATGATGATGAACTCCTTGCTCTTGTGTTTCAGGATGATAGACTCTTCAACACACAATCTCTCTCTTATAGGTTTGGCTTGGTAGAAGAGATAGGATTGGTGGAAAGCAACTTGGGGAGGCTAGAAATCAAGATCCATATGATTGGAGTGGAAGATCTTGACCTCAACACAAGGGTAGGTGGTTCTCTCTCAGAAAATCTGATAGGATAGGTATGGAATAGTTTTGAGTGCTTCTCTTTCGAGTGAGTGATGGTGAAGGGGTATATATAGGCATCCCAAAAATCCAACCGTTACACACAAAATGACCAACTCAGTGACACCGATGTGTTAATCTCGGTGGTACCGAAGTGACCAAAAGGTGGCAACTTTTGAATCTCGGAGGGACCGATATACAATTCTCGGTTGCACTGATAAGGTGACCGACAGTCAGATTTTCAATCTCGGTGACGCCGATACAACATTCTCGGTGAAACCGAAAATGTGAATTTGCGTAACAAAAAGTTGGCAACCTAAACTCGATGGAACCGGTATGGAATCGGTTGCACCAAAGTGGCTAGGGTTTGGCAGAGTCTGTCTAGGTACTGGAATCAGTGGCATCGAAGTGGGATAGTTGGTTGCACCGATTTTGAGTGTTGGGTATAGAACAGACTTTGGTGAGAGAGTTTTGTGGATGTTTTTGGCAACTATCACTTGTACACGTTTGAGCATATTGTTCATCAACAAAACCTTACCCCCTTTTAATAGTATTGGCTTTCCTATGGACTCAAAGTGATTTCTCACAAATATAAAATGTAGAGTCCTCTTGCTTGAAGCTTGGCCAACCTATTTCCTTGCATCTTGGGGTTTCTCCACAATCTCCTTTTTGCCAATCCTCTCATTGAACATTTCCTGAAATATACTTAGTGGAAACATTAGTTCAATGATTTATATGTTGTTATTAATTATCAAAGCCATCAAGGGAGCAAATGTTCTTTTAGAAAGTCCATAGGCAGCCGTGCGAATGTCCATGCGGCACATGAACTTTCATTCCCCCCACCCCTCATGTGACTATCGTGCCACCTCTCGCCACGTCCCATGATGAAATCCATCGGCTGCACCCCCTTCTCTGGTCGAACATATCCATCCAACCTCTTCGTCGTCAGATATGCACATTCTCTGCCGTCGGGCGGCCCCAAAACAACCAAATCCACCGTGCATAGTTGTGTCGCCTCCGTCGCACCGCCGGATTTGGACACGGCAACACCCATTTTCATCGCCACACGGCCTTCGCGGTACCGCCGATCTCCGTAGCATCATCTCCCATCTACAACGCAGCCTGGGTCGACGCCTCTCCCGCGCCGTTGTCATGCCACCGAAGCTATCGAAGGGCAAGACATGCTTTTAAGGGGGTGCGACTGCACCCCTCCGACTGCCTCGGTGTGGAGTTCTAGTGCGACAGTCGTCGCTACTAGCTCGACACCTTAGATTTTGCGGACATCACATGTCGCGTGGCGTTTTGGCCGGCCAATCCACGAGATGAACTTTCAGGGGATCGAGTCCCTGGAGTAGGCAAAGTTCGTTGGGCCGAAAAATATGGGCATACAACAAATCAATGAGAAGAGGGAGAACGCCTTGGGGTCCACAATGCTCACGACAAGAGCGATGAAGTTCCAATGGTGAGGTTCACACGAGAGAATCCACAGTACGTTCACGAATTGGAATTCTCTTGGAAGCGTGACATCAAGAAGAAGAAGAAGAAGAAGAAGAAGAAGAAGCATAAATGAAGCGGGATGATGAGGCCGTCCCTTCGACCATTATCACCATTGAGTCTGACGATGATGATGAGCAAGAGCTCGACGAACTTGATGACCCCGAGTCTAACGCGTTCTGGGACTTGTTCCTGAGCAACTCAAAGTCTGATGGGTAGTTTATGTTTTACTGTGATCAAATAGAATCCGTGTGAAGTAATCATTACAATATTTGTTGTATGAACCATGTTTATTTGAAGTGGTCGTAGAAATGAACTTGGTATGTTTGCATTTGTGGTTGCGTGGATGCCCTAGTTTACATCATCTATTGAGGCACGTGTCTCCTATTTTAGATCATCTGTTGAAGATTTATTTGATGTAAAACACTACTTTTTGGTGCTGAAAATTTTACTCAAAGCACTGTTTTATATCATCTATTGAAAATGCTCTTAGATAAGGCATTGCTCACCTTGTTCATGGCACAATCAAGGGTATCTCCAACGGATCCCAAAACTATCAAAATTTCAGGGCGAGGTGGTGAGGTGCTTTAGGAGGTCCACAATACATCTTTCTCAATAATTATTTCTAATATTTCATTTTAAACCACTCCTCCATTTTTAATTGTAATATGTTTTAGATATTGCAATATGGACTACATACGAGTTAAAATGAGTTTCTGAGAACACGAGCATTTAAAAAAAATTGTGAACCATTTTTGAAACATGAGAGTTTTTTGAAAATGCACACATTTGTGGTGACATCTGAACATTTTTGTTAAGTGCTAGTAACATATTTTTGAAAACATGGACAAATTTTGAAATTCCTAAACATTTTGCAAATAAGGATTTTTATGAATTATTTTTATTTTTTAAACACAAACAATTTTTGAAATTTCTAGACTTTTTGAAAACCATGAGTTTGTTTTTGAAAAAATCGGTTTTTTTAATTTGAACAATTTTTGAGAGAAAACATCAAACAATTATCAGAAGGAAAGATTTTTTTTTGTTGAAAAAACCGAGCGAGAAAGTACATTGCAGCCTGGACGCAGTAGGCCTACGGCACAGGTCGTGGTCGCGTCCAGCGAAGAGGCAGGGGGAGCCCGCCTCCCAAATCCATGGCAGCAAGCTACTCCGGGAAGCAAGGGCATGTGCAACCGTGCCAGCTCTTGAGATATTAACGGCCGGCATTGGAAAGTGGCATCCATCCTCGGATCCTCTTCACGCTGAAGCGACAACACGTCCAAAGGAGATTGGAACGGGGAAATCAAATCATCGTGGAGGCTCGAAACGTGGGCTCAACCGCTGGATGTGTTGAAGTGTATATGTTGATTGTTTAGCCCTTTCCATCAGTTTGGACTTTGGGTTGCGTTGGCTAGTGCATGAAGCTTAACATGGTATCAGAGCCTAAGGTCTTGAGTTCAAGTCCTTGCTTTCGCAGTTTATTCAAAAATTGTTGCCGCCTCCTATGCGTCCACGTATAGGCCTCTTGAGCCATACCTCTGAGTCGGTCCACGTGTTGACGATGAAGCTTCAACGCACTGCGTAGATGATCGCTAGGCATAGATAGTGCCCTGATCCGACGCCGGAGAGCCGTGGCGGCCGCCCCAGCTCGCCCCAATGGTGAAACCGCCACTGTATACAATGGTGTCGCATGGAGGTGTGCTGTAGTTGCTAGCGGTTTTAGCTGTACCGTGTTGTCAGTAAGACACACCGCTTCACCCCTGCCTTTGCCGGAAAAACAATACACACGCGACGCGCATGAACATAACCGGTGCGGTCATTTTGGAAGGGAAAAAGAAATTTACTTCTACTAGCCGGAATTGCACCGGTAAAATCCTTGTGTTGCATGGAGGGAGGGAGGGACGAAATAGTCAACAGCTGAAAAAATAAAACGAGAAAAAAAAATGTGGCTTCGCCCGGGTTCGAACCGGAGACCTTCAGTGTGTTAGACTGACGTGATAACCAACTACACCACGAAACCTTTGCTGACGGGAAAGAAGATTAAGCCTTTCAATAGTAAACACGTCCTGTCCTACTCGGTAGAGGCCAGCCGAAATCGTTTGCGTTCGAGAGTGCACCGCGAAGCAATGTTCTTTCTCGCGGCAGGCGGCCCCTCTCCCAAGCAGGACAGGACGTACGTACGTACGTGTCTAAATGAGGAAGGTGAAACCCACATTATCTACTTGGGTCACAAGCCAAATCCACATTTCCAGCTTCGGACGCACGTGCTGCCAAGTTCAAAACTTTCCATTCATGCATGCATGCACGTATGTGGGGTATAGCGCTATCATACCATGCATGCATGCACGCAGCGGAGAATTCAAGGGGTGCTTCAACATGCTGACATCTCCTTTTCAAAAATTGAAACATATATATATTATTATTCAAAGCAGCCTTATATCAAAATTTTGATTTTTTTAAAGTAAGAAAACTAAGACTTAATGCATTTTTTTCTTCACATTGTTAGCTTTGAGCCTTCCTTCGTTTTCTTTCTAGATTCGCCACTGCATGCACCTACGTGGTGTATACCGTATACGTACTGCTATCATACCATGCATGCATGCATGTCCATACAACCGCCGGCCGACCCAACCTTGTCGTCCAAGATGCAGCAGTTACCTTGCGCGGCCGGTTGGGACAAAGCTCCCTGTGCCCGTTCGTATATATAACAATGAACCTCGTCTCTGGTCTACAATATTAATTAAGAAGAGATATATATGAGGCGTGTGCATGCACGAGGAAGCTACCTAGCTAGCTAGAGGGAAGAACATCAAGCTGCTTCGCGCGTGTTGTGTTCCATCTGTACAAGTATTACTGCTCCTTCGTTTGAACAACGGAGCAAAAAGCATCGACCCGATCCAACAGCACGTACGTACGTCCTCCATGGCCATGGCCGTGGCATGGCGGCACGTGTCTTTTCCGCCGTCTTTGTGTTCCCAGCTACATATACATTTTCACACACCCCTTTTACCATTGGCAATAACACGTATATTTCCTTGTACAATATATGCCTCGACCCGTGCTTGAAAATGAAAACAAGGCGCGTGGATTTCGTGAAGTCCATGTGAAATGATAGATAATTTGTAAAGTCAAATAGGTGCAAAGTTTGATCAAGTCCGTATGAAAAACTATCAAACCACTACAATGATGATCACTATAGTAAAAAATAAATTGCTACTCCACTGTACTGTAATCAGCAAAATGATTAATTAGTTTTTTTAGAACAATTCGTTTGATCATTGTGGGCTACTATGCTCGATCTGCCTTCTTCTCCACGAATTCTTTTTTCGGCTTGTTAAAAATCAGTCGACTCAGTCGATACTATAATCTGTTGATCTTGCATCAAGATTCGTATAAATATATTTTTTTCAATTTTTATTTTCGTTTTGCATATTATACTACTTGACTGAGATTTAGACGACTAAGACCTAGACACTCCGCTTCTTGTTTTGTCTTGGTTATTAATGGCCCACGGCTCGGATGGCCCAAAGTCTGTGTAAGGAAAGCTAATGGGCCCTGGGCTGGAAAATTCTTGTTTTATCTGTCGTAATTTCCAATTTTCCACCCCTCAAAAAAAAATCTGTCGTAATTTCCATTGAAAAAAATGTTGGCGACACCCACGGCGGCGCGGGCGCGTCGACGGCGGGTGCAGCACCACCGCTCGTCGGCGCGGCGTCCGTTCCCACCCACGAAGCCGTCCCGTCCCACTGCGGCGCGTGCGTCTTCGGCGCCCCGGCCGTCGGCTTGCCCGTCGTCGTTCGCTTCCACGACGGCCGGATGCTCCTCCGGCCGCAGCCTCTGGCCGGGGCCGCCTCGGACGAGGAGGCAGGCCAGCGCGCGAGAGGGTAGGTTCCTGCGTGCTCTTTAATCGCTAGCTGTGCTCCTGTCGTATTTCCTCCGGAGGATCTAGCTTGGTAGATGGTGATTGCTAGGATCCTGCTTCTGTGGATCTTGCAAGATGGACCAGTCCTAGATCTGTGGCATGAATCACTCGCTCTGAAGACACCGAATTGTGCCACTGTCCTGTCGAGGTTGATCTTGCTTGTAGAACCTCAGCTCCGGCCATCTGAATTTTGTTACTAGTACCACTTATTTGCAGGGGGGGTTGGTTATCGTATGGTATTCAGCAGTACAAATTTACCGAGCTCTCAAGCAGGGCCGCATTAGGGGGTTGTTTGATTCGTCGTGTTTAGAGAGTCTGGCCTGTATGTTACCGAAGGTTTGTTCCAGTCGAGGTTGTCAGGAATTCTTTTATGCCTCGTGCTGATTCTGCAACTGCAAGGCAGCGTCTGCATTTCAGAATTCAGAAAACACACTGAAAGATCAATGCTGATTTACGGGTTACCGATTTCGAGCCAATTTACTTCATCCTTTTTTGTCACCGTTGTTAAGTAGAACTGTATTTTACTCAACTTAATCTTTGTGTGCGTGTCACAGGCTGCAAGGCATCTTGCGAGGCATCGGTCGGCAAATGCGATTGTGTCAGCGGCCTCCACTTCTTCTTTGAGGGCACCTGCTGCAAATATAACTACCAGCGCGGGTATATATATGGCTGTTTTCACCGCATAAGTTGCTGCTTTAATCAGTATACTCATGTGGCAACTGACAACTAATAGTAGCCTCACTTAATTGTGCTCAATATTACTATTATTCAAGTAGACAGATGCTTTGCTTTTCTTCTTCTGTGTAAACCTGTCAACTGGGATCTTATTACGTTATACGCTAAGTTGGTTGCCTATCGCCATGGAGAAAGTAAGTTTCTGACTGGTGCTTAATTAAAGCAGGTACTGTGCTTAGAAACCTACTACAGAGGTACCGATCAACCTCTGCTGGGCAGAGGATATGGGGCGTGCACTCTGGCGCCGCTTCTCTTCGTAACAACATTTCTAGGAGTTATCCAGAAAGAGTTATACAAAACTTCAGAAGGCAGCCGTCGTTACATTCCAACACACATTCTGCAAGTACAGCTACTGGTGCAGGTATATATGGTTGCTTCTCTCACAGTCTCACTCCACCTTGTAATGTATAGCTTTAATCGATATACTTATGTGGCAACTGCCAAACTAGTAGTAGCCTGACTGAATTGTGCCTGATATTCTGTTTTCAGTTAAAGGGATGCTTTCTTTTTCTTCTTCTCTGTAGAATCTAGATCTTACCATATTCTACACCTTACTGGGTGCCTGTTTCCATGGAGTAAGTTTTTGCTTGGTGTTTAATGAATGCAGGCAGTGTGTTTAGAAATCTACAACAGAGGTACCGATCAAGTTTCGTTGGTCAGAAGATGCGGGGCATGCACTCTGACACCACTTCTCTTCCTAAAGAGTTTTATAGGAGTGATACAGAAGGAGTTATACAGAACTTCAAAAGGTTAAGTCAAGGTAGCTGTCTTCTCTTTCATCACATTTACTAATTAATTTAGAGTAGTATGTGCTGTTTACCCTTGAACGACATGCAATCTGGCTTCACAACTTTTGTGTTCACGGATGGACTGTATTCTCTATGCAGGAGTTTCAAATGCAGCGAGGGCGGAAGGACATGTTCTTGGTACAGCTAGTGCACCCTATTACATGGTAGAGAAAGGCCTACTTAAAAAGCAGCTTCTTCGTACCTCTGGAGGCCTTGTAGTTGCTGGCTTTGCAGTCTATGCAATTGGTAAAATGGAGGAAATGGAGGTTGGCAAGTTTGAAGGTTCGAAAGAAGTACCTATGGATTTGAGCACGAAACTCAGTGATGTAAAGGGGGTCGATGAAGCCAAAGCTGAGCTCGAGGACATAGTTCACTACCTACGAGATCCAAATGTGAGTGTGGCATTACCATCAACCTGTGTGCAGGTGTTTTAATTCAATAACTGTTTTCCTGATGCCGACTTATGTTAACCTAGTAAGTTGTATATGCTTTGCAGCATTTCAACCGCCTTGGTGGGAAGCTTCCAAAGGGTATTTTGCTTGTGGGTCCACCTGGCACAGGGAAGACCATGTTGGCAAGGGCCGTGGCTGGGAAAGCCGGCGTCCCTTTCTTCGCGTGTAGTGGCAGTGCTTTTGAGGAGACTTATGTGGGTGTTGGCGCCAAGAGGGTGAGGGAGCTCTTCGCTGCAGCAAGGAAGCGATCTCCTTGCATAATATTCATCGATGAACTTGATGCCGTTGGTGGGCGCAGAACTGCGGAAGAACCATCGTGGTCAAAGCAGACTCTGAGCCAGCTGCTTGTTGAGATGGATGGCTTCAAGCAGAATGAAGGGATCATCGTGGTCGCAGCAACCAACCTCGTTGAGTCGCTAGATGATGCTCTTGTCAGGCCTGGGCGTTTTGACCGTCAAGTTCATGTTCCGCTTCCAGATGTTTTGGGTTGACGGCAGATCCTCGAGGCACACTTGTCAAAGGTATGTAATACAAGGCGTACTTGCTTTTCGCCGTGTCTGTTGCGAGGCTTTTACCTTTTCACCATTATTGTCTCCATGCAGGTGTTAAAAGGCAAGGGTTTGGATGTGATGACTATCGCGAGGGGTACGCCTGGGTTCTCAGGTGCAGACCTCGCAAACCTAGTGAATGATGCGGCGCTCAAGGCTTCCAGGGAGGGGGCAAATGCTGTTGGGATGGATCACCTCGAGTACGCCAAGGACAAGATCATCATGGGCAGCGAGCGCAAGTCAGCGGTGATATCCGATCATTCCAGGAAGATGACCGCGTACCACGAGGGAGGGCATGCCCTTGTTGCTATCCTCACGGACGGCGCCAACCCCGTCCACAAGGCCACCATTGTTCCCAGGGGAAACTCTCTTGGCATGGTGACACAGCTGCCGGGAGAAGATGGCGAGCTCGAAGTCTCGAGGAAGCAGATGCTGGCGACACTGGATGTCCTCATGGGTGGGCAGGTGGCCGAGGAGCTCTTATTTGGAGAAACCGGAGTGACCACCGGCCCCTTCTCCGATCTCAGCCAGGCAACTCAGCTGGCGACGGACATGGTCACCACGTATGGCATGAGCAAGCGGGTAGGCCTTGTTTCCTACGACAATGGTGGCGGTGGGAGGACGGCGACTATGGGTGGGTCAATGGCGGCCCTGGTTGATGAGGAGGTGAAGGCATTGCTGGACAAGGCTTACAGTAACGCGAAAACGATTCTCACGGCACACAGCAGGGAGCTCCATGCACTCGCCAACGCCCTCCTGAAGCACGAAACTCTCTCCGGTGACCAGATCAAGAAGATAGTATCGGCAGGTAGATGGTTTTAACAAGACTTGTTAAAACCTTCTTTTTTCAGGGACTTGTTAAAACCTTCTTCACCTGGCCTAACCAGTGGAGAGGAACAAGTTTTGTTTACTGATACTTTATTAGTTGCATGCACACAAAGTGTAAAGAGCGGACTGAATTTTCTGAATTCTGTTTCTCAAGTCTGAAGATAGTGTTGCCCAAATCAATCAGACCAGAATTTGCTGCCCAAATCAATCAAACCAGAATTTGCTTTTTGATGCAGAAGCTCATGAGTATCCATCCCATTCTAATCTGAGAGACAAATCTCTAGGACCAGCATGTGGCTTGAATGGCCACAAAAACTCCATCCAGATCTCTATGGAGTCCCCCCTGCATTATTATCTTCCTGTAACTGGTTTCTGATCTTGCCGAATTCAATGTTTCCGATCTATTATTCTGCTAAAAAAACTTCTTTCAGCTTGCTCCTTCGATTCTCATGCACTAGTCAAACCATGACTTGCTTCTCATCGTGATCCCATTGTTGGTCCATAGACTTGTGAGTTGTGAATCTCAGTCCAGCTACTAGACTTCACCTCCGATCAGTTGAGCAAAGCCTCCCCTCTGGTCAAACAATATTCAAATTTTGAATCCCACTCAGCCTCAGCCTTAGCCACGGCCTTGCTGCCGCTACTGCGCCGTACGCCATCGTCGTCCCTCCGACCCTCCCTGACCGCCTACACTCACCTTGTCGATGAGCCTCGCTCCTCATCATCGTTGCCCTCTTCGCCATCATTGTGTTTTTCGTCGTCTGCATCTGCCAGCTCTCACGCGTGGCTCCAGCTCGCCATGATTCTGCTCTGGGGAAGGCGCATCTGAGGTGTACCCCTTCCCACCTTATGTTAGGGCAGAGGCGTACTAAGACCTTAATCAATAATTAAAATTACATTTTGATGTTTATATCTTTATATAATGATTTTCGATATGCATATGTACTCATGAGTTAATGCCCCAGACTTTATCACAAGATGAGAAGGTAAATGCAGTAAGCCAACTCCTATCCTTCTTGTGGGAAGGGCATTCAATGCCTTCTTCATTCCCTTCCTTGCTTTGAGGAGCAGATCGAATAATCAAAGAAGGGGATGGCTAAATCCAGGAATGGGTTAGCATTCTCAAGCATTACCCTTTGTTTTTACTCAGTACATATAAAACAGTCAATCTACAAGCAGCTGAGGCTCCTGATACATGTCCATCACATGTTTATCTACTACCATAAGCGGGAGCAGTTGCAGGTAAAGGACTATTGTGAGGGCTTTCATTTGCGTGGATGCTATAATATGTTATACTTGTTAGGTACATTGTACCTAATTAGCATCAGGGTGTTGATACGTCTATTTGCTTTCTGATTTCCTACCGTTATTTATAGCGTTTAAACTTATATTCCTTGTTATAACGTAATTCTAATACTTGTTTTCATTCATAAATGCAAGATACATGAAAAGAAGGAGATTACCGATAGCTGGAATTCTAACCTGAAAATGCTCGAATAGGGATAGCAATTCTTCAGAGCTTCAAATGAAGTAAAATTCATGAAGTTATTTTGAAATATATAAATATACCGGAAGAAAGAAGTACCAGAGAAGAGCCTCGTGAGCCCACAAGCCAAGGGGAGCGCCATGGGCCCCACAGAGGTCCACTGCTGACGTTCTTTTCCTATATGAAGCCTTTTACCCTGGAAATAAAACCAAGAAACTCTTTCAGGACTTTTCGTTGCCGTCTCGAGACGGAACCAGGGCATGAGCACTTTTGCTCTTCGGGGGGAAACTTCCCCTCGGGGGGGGGGGGGGATCAAAGCCTACCTCATCACCAACGCTCCCCTCATCGTGTGAGGCTTCATCTTCATTAACATCTTCATCCACACCATCTCGTTTTCAAACCCTAGTTCATCTCTTGTACTCAAACTTTGTACCAAACCTCATATTAGTACCCGAAGGTGCTAGTAGTGTTGATTACATCTTGTAGTTAATGCTAGTTGGTTTATTTGATGGAAGATCCTTACGTTCAGTTTGTTGATATTGCATATTTATACCCACTGAACATGTTCAATATTATGAGTTATGAGTAGTTCTATTTGTTCTTAAGAACATGAAAGAAGTCTTGTTATTAGTAATCATGTGAAGTTGATCACCGTTCAATGTTTTGATGATATATTGTATTGTTCTTCCTGTAGTGGTATCGTGTGTGTCGGTGTCAAAACCGGCGTATCTCGTAGTAGGGGTCCTAAGCTAGGCGTCTTGGAGCGATGGTAACGTGGACACATGATTTTACCCAGGTTCGGGCTCTCTCAAGGAGATAATACCCTACGTCCTGCTTTTGATTGTATTGATATGGGGGATAGTACATAGTACATGTATCTACCATGAATTGTAGTAATGAATATAATGATCTATTGACTAGCCTGACCTCGGTTTATATATGCACTACAGGCCTAGGGTTTAGAGGAGTCCTTGTCTTGTGCACCAAGTCTTGTGGAATCTTCCTCGTATGCATTATGGGCTGTCCAAATTGGCCCATTGATGAACTGCCCTGGGGGTCCTCGGCCCGACCCACTGGTCAGGAGACGACGTGGTGAGTACCCCCTAGTCCAGTCACCGTTAGTAGCCCCCCTGAACCGGTCTTCAAGTTGAGGACGCTCCTCGATTCTTCCGAATAATTCTTCGTCTTCGATCGTTGGTCTTGAAAACTGGTTCAACAAATCTTCCCATGTCCGATCTTGAGGATCACCGAGCTGAATCCGAAGAGTCTGGGGTTTGAAGTGTTTCCTGTGCGGCGGCGTCCTCTTGCGTCCGAGCTCCAATGCCAAACTATATCCGAGGCATCTTTTCCCAGCCGAGCCCCAAAACTATTCGACATTCAAGGTATCCTCTTGCATCCGAGCTCCAACACCGGACTGCATCTGAGGTGCCTTTTTGTAGCCGAGCTCCAATGCTGATCGGCATCTGAGCGCCAATGACGAGCTACGTCCGAGCTCCAACGCCGGACTGTGTCCGAGCTCCAACACCGGACTGTGTCTGAGCTGCAACGCCGGACTGTGTCCAAGCTCCAACGCCGGACTGTGTTCGAGCTCCAACGCCGGACTGTGTCTGAGGTATCATAGATTACCTCGGTGTTGAAAAAGTAGAAGGACTTCATCCGGGCTTAATGCCGGAAATGCCCTCTATGGAGCCAACCACTTCTTGGAAATATGCCCTAGAGGCAATAAATAAAGTGTTTATTATTATATTTCCTTGTTCATGATAATCATTTATTGTCCATGCTATAATTGTATTGATTGGAAACACATTGCATGTGTGGATAAATAGACAACACTTTGTCCCTAGTATGCCTCTAGTGAACTAGCTCGTTGATCAAAGATGGTCAAGGTTTCCTAGCCATTGACATGTGATGTCATTTGATAACGGGATCACATCATTAGGAGAATGATGTGATGGACAAGATCACATCATTAGCATATGATCGTGTAAATTTATTGCTACTGTTTTCTGCATGTCAAGTATATGTTCCTATGACCATGAGATCATGTAACTCACGGACAACGGAAGAGTGCCTTGTGTGTATCAAACGTTGCAACGTAAATGGGTGACTATAAAGGTGATCTACAGGTATCTCCGAGACTGTCTGTTGAGTTGGCATGGATCAAAACTGAGATTTGTTACTCCGTGTGACGGAGAGGTATCTCAGGGCCCACTCGGTAATACAACGTCACAATAAGCCTTGCAAGCAATGTGACAAAGTGTTAGTCACGGGGTCTTGTATTACGAAACGAGTAAAGAGACTTGCCAGTAACGAGGCTGAACTAGGTATGGAGATACCGACGATCGAATCTCGGGCAAGTAACATACCGAAGAACAAACGGAACATCATACGGGATTAACTAAATCCTTGACATAGAGGTTCGACCGATAAAGATCTTCGTAGAATATGTAGGAACCAATATGGGCATCCAGGTCCCGCTATTGGTCATTGACCGTAGAGGTGTCTCGGTCATGTCTACATAGTTCTCGAACCCGCAGGGTCTGCACACTTAAGGTTTGGTGACGTTTCGGTAGTATAGAGTTATGCATGGTGGTGACCGAAGGTTGTTAGGAGTTCCAGATGAGATCCCGGACATCACAAGGAGCTCCGGAATGGTCCGGAGGTAAAGATTGATATATAATAAGTCTTATTTTGGTCGCCGGAAAAGTTTCGGGCTCATCGGTTGTGTACCGGGAGTGCCGGTAGTGTACCGGGAGACCATCGGGAGGGGTATTTCGACCCAAGAGGCTACATGGGCTGTGGGAGAGTTAATACCATCCCTTAGTGGGCTGGTGGAAGTCCCACATAAGGCCCATGCGTCTGGGAAGAAAATCCCAAAGAGAAAAAGGTGGAAAAAGGCAAAAAGACCAAAATAAGGAGGAGTCCTAATCCTACTAGTATTGGAGGAGGATTCCTCCTCTCCTCCTTGGTTCGGCCGAAGCCTAGATGGCTTGGCCCCTGGGAAAAGCCTCCTCCTCTCTTCCTCTTATATATACTAGAGGTTTTAGGGTTTTTGGCACTTGATTTTCAGCCACGTGCTACCCGTTCCTCTAGTGCATAGTTTCTCCTCTAGATCGGTTTTCTGCAGTGCTTAGGCGAAGCCCTGTCGGAATTGCTCCACCACCATCGCCGCGGCGCCGTCATGCTGTCAGAGAACTCGTCTACCTCTCTGCTCCCTCTTGCTGGATCAAGAAGGCGGAGATCGTCATCAAGCTGTACGTGTGCTGAACGTGGAGGTGCCGTCCGTTCGGTGCTTGATTGGGACGGATCGTGATTGGATCACGGGACGCTTGGCGATTTGGATCGCGAAGATGTTCGGCTAAACCAACCACGTTTCTTAACGCTTCTCGCTTAGCGATATACAAGGGTACGTAGATCCACGCTCCCTCTCGTAGATGCTCATCACCATGGATAGATCTTGCGTATGCGTAGGAATTTTTTTGTTTCCCATGCAATGTTCCTCATCAGTGGCATCATGAGCTAGGTCTAGGTGTAGATGAGATCTTGAGTAGAACACAAAGAGTTTGTGGGCGTTGATGCTTAGATTGCTTCCTCCCTTGGTCGTGTTTTGGTTCAGCGGTATTGTGGGATGAAGCGGCCCGGACCAACATTACTCGTACGCTTACGAGAGACCGGTTCCCTCAAGTGCAACTTGTTGCAAAAGATGGCTGGTGGGTGCTAGTTTCTTCTACTTTAGTTGGATCGGATTCGACAAAGGCGGTCCTAGAGAAGGTTGAAAAGCAACTAATGTATCACCGTTGTGGTTTATGCGTAGGTGAGAATTGTTCTTGCTAGATACCCGTAGCAGCCACGTAAAACATGCAACAACAATTAGAGGACGTCTAACTTATTTTTGCAGGGTACGTTGTGATGTGATATGGCTAATTACATGATGTGATATATGTGATGTATGAGATGATCATGTATTGTATAGAATATAACGACTTGCATGTCGATGAGTACGGCAACCGGCAGGAGCCATAGGGTTGTCTTTAATTATTGTATGACCTGTGTGTCAATCATTAAGCGTTATGTAATGCTTTACTTTATCGCTAAATGGTAGCAATAGTAGTAGAAGCATGATGGGCGCGACAACCCCGATGGCGACACATTGATGCAGATCAAGATGATGGAGATCATGGTGTCGTGCCGGTGATGATGGAGATCATGCCGGTGCTTTCAAGATGGAGATCAAAAGCACAAGTTCATGGCCATATCATGTCACTTATGATTTGCATGTGATGTTAATCCTTTTATGCACCTTGTTTTGCTTAGGACGACGGTAGCATTATAAGGTGACCCCTCACTTAAATTTCAAGATGATTTTGTTCTCCTCGAGTGTGCACCGTTGTGAAAGTTCGTCGTGTTGAGACACCACGTGATGATCGGGTGTGATAGACTCTACGTTCACATACAACGGGTGCAAGCCAGTGTTGCACATGCAGAACACTCGGGTTAAACTTGACGAGCCTAGCATGTACACACATGGCCTCGGAACACAATAGACCGAAAGGTCGAACATGAGTCATATAGTAGATATGATCAACATGATGATGTTCACCATTGAAACCACCTCAACTCACGTGATGATCGGACTTGAGTTGGTGAATTTGGATCATGTTACACTCAGATGACCTAAGGGATGTCAATTTGAGTGGGAGCTTTAGTAATTTGATTAACTAAACTCATTATCTTGAACAATAGTCTAAGTAACCTTTGCATATTTATGTTGTAGATCAATGGCTCGCGCAGTAGCACCCCTGAATTTTAATGCTTTCCGAGAGAAAGCTAAGTTGAAAGATGATGGAAGTAACTTTGTTGACTGGGCCCGTAATCTGAGGATTATCCTCACGGCTTCCCAGAAATCATATGTCCTTGATGCACCGCTTGGTGACCAACCAGAAGACATGTCATCCAAAGACATTAAGAACGCTTGGGAGGCACGTTCTGGAGATTACTCAATAGTTCAGTGTGCAATATTGTATGGCTTAGAACCGGGACTTCAAAGACGTTTCGAACGTCATGGATCATATGAGATGTTCCAGGAGTTGAAGTTTATCTTTCAGAAGAATGCCCGAATCGAGAGGTATGAGAACTCCGATAAGTTCTATGCTTGCAAAATGGAGGAGAACGGGTCTATCAGTGAACATATACTCAGAATGTCTGGGTATTCGACTGGTCTAGCGGAGTTGGGAATTGCCCTTCCGCCAGAGGCGATCACTGACAGAGTTCTTCAATCACTGTCACCTAGTTACAAGAGCTTTGTGATGAACTATAACATGCACGTGATGAACAAGTCAGTCACCGAGCTGTTTGCGATGCTAAAGTCACTGAGTCTGAAATCCAGAAAGAACATCAAGTGTTGATGGTCAATAAAACCACTAGTTTCAAGAAGAATGGCAAGGGCAAGGGCAAGAAGGGTAAAACCAAGAAGGATGGCAAAGCAGTTGCTACTCCTGTAAAGTAGCCCAAGCATGGACCCAAGCCAGAAACTAGGTGCTTTCGTTGCAAGGGAAATGGTCACTCGAAGCGAAACTGCCCCAAGTACTTGGCTGACAAGAAGGCGGCCAACGACAAACAAGGTATATATGATATACATGTTATTGATGTGTACCTTACTAGCTCTCGTTGTAGTGCCTGGGTATTTGATACCGGTTCGGTTGCTCACATTTGCATCTCAAAATAGGAACTACGAAATAGACGAAGGCTGACAAAAGATGAAGTGACGATGCGCATAGGAAATGGTTCCAAGGTTGATGTGATCGTCGTCGGCACGCTCTCTCTTCGATTACCATCGGGATTAGTGATGAACCTGAATAATTGTTATTTAGTGTCTGCGTTAGGCATGAACATTATATCTGGATCTTGTTTATTGCGAGACGGTTACTCATTTAAATCAGAGAATAATGGTTGTTCTATTTATATGAGTAATATCTTTTATGGTCATGCACCCAATGTGAGGGGTTTATTCATATTAAATCTTGATAGTGATGACACACATGTTCATAACATTGATGCCAAAAGATGTAGAGTTGATAATGATAGCACCACTTTCTTGTGGCACTGCCGTTTAGGTCATATTGGTGTAAAACGCATGAGGAAGCTCCATGCTGATGGACTTTTGGAGTCACTTGATTTTGAATCACTTGACACATGTGAACCATGCCACACGGGCAAGATGACTAAAACGCCGTTCTCTGGAACAATGGAACGAGCAAGTGACTTATTGGAAATCATACATACTGATGTGTGCGGTCCAATGAATGTTACAACGCGTGATGGATATCGTTATTTTCTCACCTTCACAGATGACTTAAGTAGATATGGGTATGTTTACTTAATGAAACACAAGTCTGAAACGTTTGAAAAGTTCAAGCAATTTCAAAGTGAAGTTGAGAATTATCGTAACAAGAAGATTAAATTCCTGCGATCTGATCGAGGAGGTGAATATCCGAGTTATGAGTTTGGCAGTCACTTAAGACAGTGTGGAATTGTTTCACAGTTGACACCGCCCGGAACACCATAGCGTAATGGTGTGTCTGAACGTCGTAATCGAACCTTATTAGATATTGTGCCTTCTATGATGTCTCTTGCTGATTTGCCACTATCGTTTTGGGGTTATACATTAGAGACAACTGCATTCACTTTAAATAGGGGACCATCGAAATCCGTTGAGACGACGCCATATGAACTATGGTTTGGCAAGAGGCCAAAGTTGTCGTTTCTTAAAGTTTGGGGATGTGATGCTTATGTCAAAAAGCTTCAGCCTGAAAAGCTAGAACCCAAAGCGGAGAAATGTGTCTTCATAGGATACCCAAAAGAGACAGTCGGGTATACCTTCTATCTCAGTTCCGAAGGCAAAGTGTTTGTCGCTAAGAACGGAACATCTTTTGAGAAAGAGTTTCTCTCGAAAGAATTGAGTGGGTGGAAAATAAAGCTTGATGAGGTTATTAAACCTTTACTTCAACCATAAAGTAGGAGAGCGCAGAAAGATGTTTCTGTGGAACCTACGATGGTTGAAGAGGAAGTTAATGATGATGATCATGAAGCTTCGGATCAAGCTACTATTGAACCTCGTAGGTCGACAAGGGCGCGTACTGCTCCTGAGTGGTACGGCGACCCTGTCTTGGAGGTCATGTTGTTGGAAAACAATGAACCTACGAGCTATGGAGGAGCGGTGATGGGCCCAAATTCCGAGAAATGGTAAGAGGCCATGAAATCCGAGATGGGATCCATGTATGAAAACAAAGTATGGACTTTGGAAGTATTACCTGAAGGGTGAAAGACCATTCAGAACAAATTGATCTTTAAGAAGAAGACGGACACGGACGGTAATGTCACCGTCTATAAAGCTCGACTTGTGGCAAAGGGTTTTTCCCAAGTTCAAGGAGTTGACTACGATGAGACCTTCTCACCCGTAGCGATGCTTAAGTCTGTCAGAATCATGTTGGCAATAGCTGCTTATTTCAACTATGAAATTTGGTAGATGGATGTCAAAACAGCGTTCCTCAACGGTTTCCTTGAGGAAGAGTTGTATATGATGCAACCAGAAGGTTTTGTCGATCCAGAGAATGCTGACAAAGTTTGCAAAATCCAGCGATCCATTTATGGGCTGGTGCAAGCATCTCGGAGTTGGAATAAGCGCTTTGATGAGGTGATCAAAGCGTTTGGGTTTATACAAGTTTATGGAGAAGCTTGTATTTACAAGAAAGTGAGTAGGAGCTCTATAGCGTTTCTAATATTATATGTGGATGACATATTGCTGATTGGAAACAATATAGAAATGCTGGAAAGCATGAAGGAATATTTGAACAAGAGTTTTTCAATGAAGGACCTAGGAGAAGCTGCTTTCATATTAGGCATTAAGATCTATAGAGATAGATCAAGACGCTTAATAGCACTTTCATAGAGCACATACCTTGATAAAGTTTTGAAGAAGTTCAAAATGGATCAGTCCAAGAAGGGGTTCTTGCCTGTGTTACAAGGTGTGAAGTTGAGTAAGACTCAATGCCCAGTGACTGCAGAAGATAGAGAAAAGATGAGTGCCATCCCCTATGCTTCAATCATAGGCTCTATCATGTATGCAATGCTGTGTACAATACCCGATGTAAGCCTTGCCATAAGTATGGCTGGAAGGTTTCAAAGTGATCCTGGAATGGAGCACTGGGCAGCGGTCAAGAATATCCTTAAGTACCTGAAAAGGACTAAGGAAATCTTTCTCGTTTATGGAGGTGATGAAGAGCTCATCGTAAAGGGTTCCGTCGATGCAAGCTTTGACACTGATCCGAATGACTCTAAGTCACAAACTGGATACATATTTATTCTCAACGGGGGAGCGGTAAGCTGGTGCAGTTCCAAGCAAAGCGCGGTAGCCGATTCTACGTGCGAAGCGGAGTACATCACAACCTCGGAGGCGGCGAAGGAAGGTGTCTGGATGAAGCAATTCATGACAGATCTTGGAGTAGTGCCCACTGCACTGAATCCAATGAACATGTTCTGTGACAACATTGGGGCCATTGCTCTGGCCAAGGAACCAAGGTTTCACAAGAGGACCAGACACATAATGCTACGCTTCAACTCCTTTCGTGATTACATCAAGGAGAAGGACATAAATATTTGCAAAGTACACACAGATCTGAATATTGCAGACCCGTTGACTAAACCTCTTCCAAGGGCTAAACATGATCAGCACCAGAACTGCATGGGTGTTCGATTCATTACAATGTAAATCACATAGTGATGTGAAGTAGATTATTGACTCTAGTGCAAGTGGGAGACTGTTGGAAATATGCCCTAGAGGCAATAAATAAAGTGTTTATTATTATATTTCCTTGTTCATGATAATCGTTTATTGTTCATGCTATAATTGTATTGATTGGAAACACATTTCATGTGTGGATAAATAGACAACACTTTGTCCCTAGTATGCCTCTAGTGAACTAGCTCATTGATGAAAGATGGTCAAGGTTTCCTAGCCATTGACATGTGATGTCATTTGATAACGGGATCACATCATTAGGAGAATGATGTGATGAACAAGACCCAAACTACAAACATAGCATATGATCGTGTCAGTTTATTGCTGCTGTTTTCTGCATGTCAAGTATATGTTCCTATGACCATGAGATCATGCAACTCACTGACATCGGAGGAGTACCTTGTGTGTATCAAACGTCGCAACGTAACTGGGTGACTATAAAGGTGCTCTACAGGTATCTTCGAGGGTGTCTGTTGAGTTGGCATGGATCAAAACTAGGATTTGTTACTCCGTGTGACGGAGAGGTATCTCAGGGCCCACTCGGTAATACAACGTCACAATAAGCCTTGCAAGCAATGTGACTAAGTGTTAGTCACGGGGTCTTGTATTACAGAACGAGTAAAGAGACTTTCCGGTAACGAGGTTGAACTAGGTATGGAGATACCAAAGATCGAATCTCGGGCAAGTAACATACCGAAGAACAAAGGGAACATCATATAGGATTAACTGAATCCTTGACATAGAGGTTCGACCGATAAAGATCTTCGTAGAATATGTAGGAACCAATATGAGCATCCAGGTCCCGCTATTGGTTATTAACCGTAGAGGTGTCTCGGTCATGTCTACATAGTTCTCGAACCCGCAAGGTCTGCACACTTAAAGTTTGGTGACGTTTCGATAGTATAGAGTTATGCATGGTGGTGACCTAATGTTGTTCGGAGTCCCAGATGAGATCCCGTACGTCACGAGGAGCTCCAGAATGGTCCAGAGGTAAAGATTGATATATAGGAAGTCCTATTTTGGTCGCCGGAAAAGTTGTGGGCTCATCGGTAGTGTATCGGGAGTACCGGTAATGTACCGGAAGACCATCGGGAGGGGTATTTCGACCCAAGAGGCTACATGGGCTGTGGGAGAGTGAATACCAGCTCTTAGTGGGCTGTTGGAAGTCCCACATAAGGCCCATGCGGCTGGGAAGAAAAGCCCAAAGAGAAAAAGGTGGAAAAGGCAAAAAGACCAAAATAAGGAGGAGTCCTAGTCCTACTAGGATTGGAGGAGGATTCCTCCTCTCCTCCTTGGTTCGGCCGAAGCCTAGATGGCTTGGCCCTTGGGTCAAGCCTCCTCCTCTCTTCCTCTTATATATACTAGAGGTTTTAGGGTTTTTGGCACTTGATTTTCAGTCACGTGCTACCCGTTCCTCTAGTGCATAGTTTCTCCTCTAGATCGGTTTTCTGCAGTGCTTAGGCGAAGCCCTGCCGGAATTGCTCTACCACCATCACCGCGGTGCCGTCACTCTGCCGGAGAACTCATCTACCTCTCCGCTCCCTCTTGCTGGATCAAGAAGGCGGAGGTCGTCATCAAGCTGTACGTGTGCTGAACGCGGAGGTGCCGTCCGTTCGGTGCTTGATCGGGACGGATCGTGATTGGATCGCGAGACGCTCGGCGATTTGGATCGCGAAGACCTTCGACTACACCAACAGCGTTTCTTAACGCTTCCCGCATAGCGATCTACAAGGGTACGTAGATCCACTCTCCCCTCGTAGATGCTCATCACCATGGATAGATCTTGCGTGTGCGTAGGAATTTTTTTTGTTTCCCATGCAACGTTACCCATCACCACTTGCATCCGATCCTAATGCCAGCCTGCTTCCAAGGTGGTGCACCACCTCAGTCTCAGGCTATTTTTTGCAGATATTTTCGATTGATGCAATTTATTCTTTGCCGAGATATATAGCCAGTAGCCCTCAAGGTGTGTGTCCGTTGAATGTTCGGCATGCACCTGGAGGAAAACATAAAACCACTGATCCCAGTAGCCCCTGAGACTCAGGTCGATTCACAAAATCGGCGTGAGGATCAACTCCTAGCTTTGCAGCATACTTAGGAATAGAAAAGCGGTGTAATATATTAGTGGAAATAGTGATCGGCAAGCGGGCCCTTGAGAGAGGGTCTTGAGAAGTTGCCATAATATATTAGCTTGATGCCGGATAGGTCCAGATGGTACCTATTGTTGTCCGAAGACACATTTTCCCATAGCTCGGTCAAGCCGAACACTAAGAATTTTGAATTTTCTGCATTGAATAAGCAATGCAGTAGCCCCCGAGCCACTCGTCGGGTGGCAACACCAGATCAGGGGATCAATGTGCCCCTTTAATATTTGTAAATGATAAGCGCAAAGCCTAGTAGCCCCCGAGACTTGATGTGGGCACGGGTGGCCGCATTAAGGATCGATATCCGGAGTAAATTGACTTTAATCACAATTTATGTGTAATGATTCTATGTATCCA
Organism: Hordeum marinum; assembly: GCA_022496015.1. Taxonomy (NCBI): domain Eukaryota; kingdom Viridiplantae; phylum Streptophyta; class Magnoliopsida; order Poales; family Poaceae; genus Hordeum; species Hordeum marinum. The sequence goes on from CM039676.1 coordinate 502,555,461, forward strand.
AGTACTTTACATCATTAATGCTCGGATCCGCATTGTACAAAACTTTGTCGACCGACCATCGGCTTCAACCTCCTCGGCCAGTGGCCAGGGAGTATTTGTCCTACTTTATTAAGCCTTTACGAGGGCAAAGATTTATGGTAAACAAGGCAATCCGGCCTACGCGGAGATATATGTTGTATTGCAATTTAACGTAAGAAACATCTTCCAAAGAAAATAGTCCCGTTATTGGTTCCTTTCTTTGGGTCATGATCATGAAACCTCATCTCCGATCAATGTGGGAGGAAAATATTGAGGATTTAGTTGGGGGAAAGTTTCCGAATTCTGTGGTTCATAATGAACCAAAATTTTCACTTCCATCGTTGCCGACCAATTATATCCTTTAATATGGCTAGCTTTCGGCTTCGCCCAGTCTAAGGTACTCACCCAGATGACCCGGTAGTAACAATCACAGAGGTGCTCCCTTTACTGCCTAGCCGAACAATCGGGAACATGGGGGTAAGCACAGGAGCCAGGCAACCCAGCTTGGTCAAAATCTTAAGTCAAATTGATGCATATTTATGGCTTTATTACGATAATTATGGAAGGCAAATTCTCCATTGAGACTGTTTATAACCTGAAAGTTGCTCATCGTCGGCTTCCACCCCTTTGAAGAGGCTACACAGGGTGTTTCCGTAGTAACAATACAACCCTTAGCCGATGTCTCGGTGCCCGAAGGTGGTTGTGTTAGCAAAAACGAGGCAATCAGATATGCAGGCTTTATAACTTTCACTTAGTCATCGGAGTTTAAAGTTTGGGGCCAGTTACTAGACCCCGAATAGTGTTCGACATCAGCCGAGGTCAAACCAGTGATACTTTGGCCAATCTTATGAAAGGCCCGTTGTTTAATACGGTCATCGGATCACCGACCAGTTTACGCTCATTGAGATAGTCAGTTTTCGGCTTTCTCCACTGAGGTACTTGACCAGTTAAACCGGAAGTACAATCACATTGGTTCTCCCTTTGCACTCCTAGCCGAACAAAGCGGAACGTAGGAGGCAAACACAGGAGCCAGGCAACCCAACTATTGACCGAAGACACAATTTGAAGCTGATGCATATAGGGAAATATCCGAGACGTCGAGGTGGAGGTCGGCAGGAAAGATGCCAAATAGCGGGTTAAAAAGGATTTCCCGAGCTGAATTATTACATAGGGCACCTCGACCAAGATGATGTCCCTCCTCCGAAAAACAACAACATAAAAATAACTTAAAAGTGCCATAAGCTCTAAAAGCCAAAAAACTTATGTAAAAACTTTGACGTTCGAACTAAATCAAGTGTTTTGGTGTCAATCCGAAGATTGGTCTTAGAATTAACATGTGCTTCGGTCGTGCTTTAACATGATACATCCGATCTCTCAGACTTCAAGTGGGTTAGCCAAGCCTTTGGCTTCAACCTCCATATCCCGAGGGCGGAATGTTTCTCCAAAGCCTGTTTAGCGAACTAAACTCAAGCGGCTTTAGAGAGAAACTAGGCTACCCGGCTATTGACCGAACACTCGTGTCAAAAAAAGGAGTAGTAGAAACAGACTTTGCAATGACCAAGAAGAAAACAACATTTATTATAAAATGGCTCATATAAATTTAAGAGCCCTCAAGTGACTTGGGTAAAAGAATTTTATGTATAGTGATTGTATGTAACTAAGTACTTATATCATATATGTGTTCATCCAAACTTTAAACGCATCTTAACCGACCGTAGGCTTCTCCCGCTTCGGCCAAGGGCTGAAAAGTGTTATCTACTATGCCATCCGAGGATATCGGAGGTGTTTCGAATAACCTGGCAATCAGGCCATTAGGCTATAACAGACAAAGCGCGCCCAGAAAACTTATGCTATATTACTAATTAACGTAAGAAGCATCTACAAAGAAAATAGTTCCGCCAACGGTTCCTTTCTTTGGGTTCTCATGATTATCATGAGGGGTGTGCAATAGATTTATGTATACTTGTCTTCCGTCGTGGCCGGCCATAGTTGAAAATAGTAAGAGCGCTAGCTTTCGGCTTCACCCGTCTGAGGTACGAGTTCGGATGACCCGATCATAACAATCACAGAGGTGCTCCCTTTACTCCCTAGCCGAACAATCGGGAACGTAGGGGTAAGCATAGGAGCAAGGCAACCCAGCTTTGCGGAACACTTAAGTCAACATGATGCATATATTGACGTAAACACGAACAAGCAAGGATGCGATACATTAATAATCATATGCAAGAGGAATGACTTCATAAAGGAAGTCCCCAAGTAAACGGAGTATTTGAATTTGTTTGTAACAAACAAAGGTTTGACAAAGAAAGTTTTTCGCAAACTTTGTCAAAAAAGAATAATGCTTGGTCGAACCAAACAAAATTTAAAACTGAAAGTTTTTTGAGCATGAAAGCGACTTAGCTGGTTAATGTGCTCGGTGTCGATGACGCGATCCGGACTTGTGGCGGGAAGAGGACGCCCATTGAACTTTTGACAGATCCGGTGTGTAGTCTTCGGCATGACCGAGGTCCCAGCCCCCAAGCCCGCCCCAAGGTTACCGGACGAGGACTTCGGCACTCCGAAGTAGTGTCTCGGCTCGGCCGATATGGCGAGGCGAAGCCCCTGATCCAGCCGAGGTGGTGAAGTAGGTCGGCAAGATGACGCCGAACTGACCGCGCGACGCAACCGAAGCCGATTACCTGCACACATAAAATAATGCAAGCAAAAAATAATAACAAATAAAGCTAATAATATATTAAAAAATTCTACTTAGTTAATTTAAGGCCTTGTTCGGGACAAAGGAACGAAGACTATAGGATTAGACTAAAACAAAGGAATTGAAAAGGAACTGACATGCATAACATAGGAAAGAAAATTGTTGAACAGACATGCAGAGTTCCCGTTCGTCATACATGAAAAGAATACACGGGAACCAATTCATATGGGCCCCTCTAGTGATTTTAAAATGTTAACAGATCAACTTTTGTCCCTGCCATACACAGATCGAACCCCACATGGGTCCCAAGGTGCCTCGGGCCTACGCGAAAAAAGAGCCAGCGGCGGATGTTCAGTTTCCGTGAAAACGCAGGGAGAAGGACCTTTCTAGAGGATTGGATTGGGCAAATTCCTTTGTACCGAACATCCTAACATGCAGCGATTCCCTAGGAACAAGTTTCCTTTGCTTTTCCTTCGTTTTTCCTCTATCCCGAACAGGGCCTAAGTGAAGCAAATAAGTAAAGGAATATGGCCTGGGTGTCGAGATGCCTGAATGAAGAGTTCGGTTTGACGAAGTGGCGACGTTGCATGGTCGATGTGGCGAGATGAAGTCTTCGGTCCAGTTAACATGGCGAAGCTGTGATCGGCGGACCCGAAGTCTCATGCAGGTCGGCTGGTGATGCCGAAGTCTCATGCCAGTTGAGGTGTTGAAGCAGGTCGTCTGGTGACGCCGAAGTCTCATGCCAGCCGAGGTGTTGAAACAGGCCGTCTGGTGACGCCAAAGTCCCCGGAGCAGGTTGATGAAGGGATGCCAAAACCCCGGTCTAGCCGAGGTGACGGAGCAGGTCGGCTAGGTGGCGCTAGAGCCCCATGCTAGTCGACGTGTCGAAGCAGGTCGGCGTGGTGGACCTCACCTTGAAAAAGTAGCGGCGCGGTGATGCTGACGCAGGTCGGAATTTGTGACGAGGTCGATGCTGGCTTGATGAAGCAACGGAGCACCCGACCCGTACAACCCGCAGATGACGAGGTTCACTGGATGATTATTCGGCCCTCGCGATGCCGAACTCTTGGTCAGATGACCGAGATGATGAGAAATTTTCCTTCAAAAAGGAATCTGACAATCCATTCATGAAAAAGATGAACTCGGGTCGGATTCGTTTTCGCGCAGAAAACAGATCCAAAATTCGTTGTACTAATCATATGTTTTCTGGAGTTTGGACGGTCGGATCGACTGAAATTTTGAGGGGTGATCGGTATAGGAATTCCGCAGCCGATGAACGGTGGGATTTTCGAATGGACGTCCGAGCTAGATGCTGGACTCCTCGCCCTAAACTCGTCCAGATTCTCGTCCAGATTCGACAGGGCTCCGGTATATTGTAGATCGCCGGAGATTCCTCCACGGGAACGCGATAAATTTTGCAAGATTGTTCTAGACTCAATTCCGCACAATTCCACCCATGTAATCGTCAAAATGACACTCGAGGAGGCGGGGACGACGAACACGAATCCGCTGTCTAGAAAAACTGCATGATCGCGCGAGGGCAATGTTGACATTGAGCCCCCGAGCACCATGAAGAATTCTTCCATGATCTTGGTTGAGATTGGAGTTGATGTTGATGAACACACCCGCCCGATCTATATGAACCGACGTGGAGCGCCATCCTCTGCATAGCCGAGGTGACCAGTCAAGCTGGTGACGAAGATGCTGACGTTGACAATGTAGATCAGTTTCGATGCGTAGATCGCGATGGAGCCGATCTGAATTTCCATCGCACTGCGGCGCCTACCCAGCAGACTCTCAATGAAAGCACCATTGTCGGTGTCAAAAACGACGTATCTCATAATAGGGGTCCTAAGCTAGGCGTCTTGGAGTGATGGTAACGTGGACACAAGATTTTACCCAGGTTCGGGCTCTCTCAAGGAGATAATACCCTATGTTCTGCTTTTGATTGTATTGATATGAAGGATAGTACATAATACATGTATATACCACGAGATTGTAGTAATGAATATAATGATCTATTGACTAGCCCGGCCTCGGTTTATATATGCACCGTAGGCCTAGGATTTAGAGGAGTCTTTGTCTTGTGTGTCAAGTCTTGTGGAATCTTCCTCGTATGCATTATGGGCTGTCCGAACTTGCCCATTAGTGAACCGCCCTCGGGGTCCTCGGCCCGACCCACTGATCGGGAGATGACATGGTGAGTACCCCCTAGTCTAGGACACCGTCAATGTGAACGTCAACTATATGACACTTCATTATTCTTGGGCCTAAAGGAAGGCATTGTAAAATTAGTTTGTAGATGATGGGTTGTGGGAGTGACTGAAACCCAAACCCTAGATTATGAATTGTTCTGCAAGCTTTTTTTGGACCCACATGTTTAATGGTATGGTGACATTTATCTTAATTACTTTTCTTGTATTTGCAGATGATTGCATGGAGTGTATTAATGCTAGCTAAGAGCAATACCTTAGCTTCGGTTCACCCACGTAACAAATTATCAAGTCAATGAACGTAAGTCGATAAATCATGGTGAAAGTAAGTAAATGATATTCTCGTGTGTCCTCAAGAGCATTTTAATCACTATAAGAAGTTCCACCGGCTTGTCCTTAGCTAGGGATTATGCCACTTGTTGCACCTTAGTGTACCTTAGTTCTTTTGTTACGGTTTACTTATTACCAATGATCTTGCTATCAAAGTATCTATCAAAATTACCTTACAACACTTGCATAGAGTACCTTGTTGTAAAACACTTGTCCATTCCTTTTACTTTTCATTAGGTTCGACATTCTTACTTATCGAAAGGACTACAATTGATCTTCCGTACTTGTGAGCCATCGCGTTGTATTTATGAAATAGTTGTTTACAAATGAGTTCATATATCTTATAATTTCATATAATCACATGTATGTAGTGTATTACCATCTTATTTAATAACTAATACTACATATTTTATGTTTAAGTCTTATAATGGTTTTCATGATGTGCGATATATACCAGTGAAAGTATTTCTGTTACTTTCGTATAGTTGTTTGGCACATTGCGTTTAGTTCACATCAGGGCCTTCATAATGCAGACGACGACCATGTCTGTCTCTCCCCGTTTTCTGCCTGGTCCTGACCTTCGCTTGCTTCTGGTGTGCGGGCATGGCTACCACGTCGCTTCATTGAGGCCTTGCCGCCCAACAATCCCATGTTTCTGCCCTTCCCACCGACCCGCCTGCATTGGGATCGAGCAGGAGGAGGAGCGCCAAATTCGTCATTGAGACCGTTTGCAACGCTAGCAACAATCGCTTCTCCTTCCCTGCGAGCGATGAACGATTTAAATAGAATTCTCCAACGGCTAACAACAACCGTTACTCCTCCGTCGCGGCCCTTTTCAAGCTATTGCAAATGTGAGACTATCACTTATAATAATTAACCGTCGTGGCCTCTAGCAGATTATAAATCTCAAGAGTGGGATGTAGGGTCAAAGGCAGTCTATGGGGAAGTACGGTGTGAAGAAGAAAGGCGCAATGGCGAAGGTGAGATGGGCGACATGTGGTTTTAAAGGTGGGATCCAACGAAAAATGTCCCATGACAGGAAATCGAGTGGGAAGGGAAGGGTATGACAGAAAAAAAAGAAAGGATCGTCGTGGGATGAGGTTTATGTGTTGGAACAACATGTTTGATATAACACGAGGGATAGTCCAGATAGTCACACCGCAACCCCATATGAGTTTTATGTTTTTGGATCACCCCATCTCCACTCGCCCCCCAACAGGCCCCCGAGGCCCTTTTTTATCGCCGGCTAAGGAAAATTGGACCAGTCGTGCCCCCAAGAGGTCAGTTTTCGCCGGTTAGGATCGAAATTGGCGCCGACGAACTCAGGCCGAACCCGGCACGTGGGGGGGGGGGGGCTGGGGGCACCGGGGGAACCTTTTTTGGCGCAAAAACGGGCGGTTCTCCCGAGTCGGGAATCAATGCAAAGGCTGCCCACCGACTAGCCTTTCATTGAAGCCTCACGGGTGACACAGTGAAAGCGGGGCAACGCGCGTCCACACCTCTCCCTTCACACAACCACACGATGTTGCCTGCTCGGCGCTATAAAAAGCCGCTCTCCTCGTCGGTGAGTGGAAAGTTCTCGCCATAGCTTCTCTCCCACTCTCACCACCGACGCCCCTCTGTCTCTCTTTTTTGGCGATCTTCCTCTCTTCCCGATGGCTAAGCACTTCCCAGGCGACGGTGCGGCGGCCAACGGCTTCGATCGTCGCCATCTGCACGAGGATGAGGCTCGCCTCCTGTATGAGGCCGAGTACCCGGCAACACCCGACATGCGGGTGCCGGGCTCATGGAGGCTCAATGCCGACGGGGTCCCGGGGCCTCCGGTGCCCAGTGGTGCCGAGCGGCGGACCGAGATTGCCAGGATCCAGTCGTCTCTGTCGGAGACGGCACGACAAAAGCCGAGGTACGCCCCAGACAACCACAACCTATGGACGGCATACTTCGAGCGCCGTCATGAGGAGCAGCTCACCTCCACGAACGGCGCTCCGCCCAGCCGCGGTCGCCACAGATCCGAGGGGCGGCGGCGATGGTGGGGTGTCCCGAAGCGCACCCTCGAAGCCATCCGCGAGCACATCGAGGGTGGCAATACGCCATGTCTGGACTACCCTACGACGTCCATCTCGCGTCGGAGCGGCTCCTCGTGGCAACCCATGCGCATGGCCGGGACGTCGTCATCCTCGTTCGGCTCCCACTCCTCCGGTGGATGAACCAAACCCACACCATGCCGTTTGTTTCGCTGGTTGACCTCCAGACGGCGCTATTTCTGCCCCTAGGGGGCCCTAACGGCTGGATATGCTCTGACTTAGAGCATCTCCGGCCATTGCCCCCCAGGGCCCCGAAATAGCGTCGCTTGGGGGCCATCCGGCGCTAAAATCAGCCCCGGGGGCTCGACTTCCCAGTCACGGCCCCGGGGTCGCCCCCAACCGACGATTTCGGCCCATTATGGGCACAGATTCGGCCCAAAAAATTAAACCATATTCGAGTTTTCATTAATATAATACAAAACAAAAGAAAAACTACGTTGTCCCATCGCCGCCGCCTCGTCGTCGTCGTTGCCGGCGCCGCATTCTGCATGCCGACGAGCTTGTAGAAGTTGGTGTAGTCACCGCCCTCGTCGCCGTCGCCGTCGCTGCCGTCGCCGTCGCTGCTGTCGCCGTCATGTGAGTCGCGGCCGCCGTCCCTACTGCAGCCCTGCCTTGGGTCGCCGAGACGGTGCAGGTCGGGGTTGGAGGGCCCGCGCGCCTCGCCGTCGCTGTTGTCGTCGATAATGATGAGGCCGACGAGCTCTTCCTCCTCGTAGCGGGCACGATGACGAGCCTCAATCTTCTCGAGGGCCCGATGCTGCTGCTCCATCTCCTGCCAGACGTAGTCGTCCCGCGCCCACTTCAGGGCGGTCTCGTCATCGGCGGCCATGTCCAGGTGCTCCTGTTTGACCACCGTTGGCGTGTCAGGCTCCTTCTTTGACCTGACAAGGCGTAGGTGGCCGCTAGGAGGCGATGGCTCGCGGCGGCAGCCCTCAGTGATGGTGATGCCGCCGCTGCACCCGCTACGGCGGAGCGGCGTCTCGCCGGACTCGTCCTTCACGACGACAAGCGGTGTGCGCTGTGCGCCGGATGAGTGGGACGACGACGATGACTGCGCGTCCATACGCCGTGGCTGCCACGACGAGCCCCTCCTGTGGCAGATGGACGTCGGCTCCTGAGGGTACGCGAGGCACGGCTCGTTGCCGCCCTCGATGTGCGCGAGGACGACCTCGAGCGTGCGGCCGGGGACGCCCCACCATAGATGGTGGCCATCTCTATGGAAGCGCCCGCGCACAAGGGTGCCATTGGTGGAGGCGAGCTTGTCCTCGCGGCGGCGCTCGAAGTACGCCGTCCCAGAGACTGACGCTGTCCGGGGCGTACCTCGGCTCCCGACACCTCTCCTCAAAGAGGGACGACCGGATCATTGCGATCTCGGCATGCCACTCGGCTCCGGTGGGCACCGGCGGCATGGGGACCCGCCGACGCTGAGCCTTCATGCGCCCGACACTCGCATGTCGGGCGGCGTCGGGTACTTCACCTCGTACAGCAGGAGGGCCTCGTCTTCGTGGAGGTGCCGACGGCCGAAGCCGTTGATGGCCGCACGATCGCCTGGGTAGCGCTCCGCCATCGGGAAAGAGAGGGGGAGAGAAGATCGCCACGGCGAGAGAGAGAGAGGGGTGTCGGCAGGACTGGTGGTAGGCGATGGTGGCGGTACACCGGCGAGGAGGGTCTGCTTATATAGGCACGAGCGGGCGACACCGTGTGTCCGCATGGGATGACAAGGTGTGGACGCGCGTCACCATACTGAATGCGCCGCCCGTGTACGCCGCCTCGTGAACCCACCGCATCAATGTAAAGCTGAGCGGCGACAACCTTTGCATTGATTCCCCGCGGGAAACCGAGGCGATGAGGACGACGAAGCGCGCGGTCGCTGTCTCGACAGCCCCACCCGTTTTCGTGCCGAAAAACTCGCCCGGCGCGCCCAATCGCTCCCCAACGTGTCGGGTTCGGCCTGGGTTCGTCGGGCAAAAAAAAAAGACTCCAACCGGCGAAAAACGGGCTACTGGGGACGCGACTGGGCCGATTTTCGCTTACCGACAATAAAAAATGACCTTGGGGAGGCCTGTTGGGACCGCGGCTGGAGATGCTCGAATGGGGAGTCACGTGTCATGCGTCTGGATTTTGAGGAGCCCATTGAATGTCTTTTTATGATCCAACACCTTCTAACGAATAAGAAAGAAATAAGCTTTAACCTTAAAAACGTCTATACATCTGATAGCAATGTAAGCCGTTCTACTAGTAAAACAAAGATAAAATTTAAGATCTTTTCAAATAAATCCCCAGAAGACCTTGACCATGGTCTCGGACCCAATAATAATTTTTGGAAAGAAAATCCCACCAATGTCAATACTCAAGAGCGGGCTCCCCCAACGGCGGCCGCGCCCACGACCCACCGCCACCACCGCCGCGTCCCTCCCTCGCCCGGCCATCTGCACGGGGCCGACGGCGCGACGCATCGATCCGGCGCGCGGGTCACTGCTCTTGCCCGGTGGCGAGAGCGCGCGGGCGATGCGGAGCGGCGGAGCGCCGCTCGCGACGCCCGGCCTCACTGCACAGGTGCGTGATTCCGGCTGGAAACCCTCGCCTGAAGCTGTAATCGGTTCTTTTACCACTCTATACGAGCCCGCACACGGAGTTCGTCGCCGTCGCCGCCGCCGTCGCGGTTGCCGTACGCTTGTGTTCGTCCGTCTAGCCTAGCCTACGATTGCCGTACACCTGTGTTCGTACGAGGCAGAGAAAAGCGCACCGACAATCTCCGAGCACCGGCAAACAAATTTCGAGCGGTTCTTTTCTCATCTCCAGCACCGGCAGCACCAAAAATGGCATTTTTTTTCGAACCGGCGCGCCCTCCTCAGGGTGTTCTTCCCCCATTCTTTCTTGGTCACACTTTTTTCGTTATGATTTTGCTTTGTTCGTTGGGTTCAGTAGCTTGTCCCTGTCCAACGGAACACTAGGCCTTTTTTTTGTATAAACATACATACTTAGTTGATGCATATCCGATGCTGAAACTGCAATTGCAAGGGACTGGCTGTCTGCGTTTCAGATCGATGCCAATTGCAAGGGATACGCGCAAACACGCATATAATACATTCATAGAAGAAAGGGCAAGACACCCGTCCACCGGATGCCACTCGATTTATATGCTGCGGTTGCCGATCTTGAGCCACTTAATTCACGGGTTGCCGTTGGTTACTTGTTGCTGTCGCCTTGATCATAGTTTATGGTTGCTAATTGCGTTGGTTGCTGTCGCCCATTGTCGAATACAGTTATGCTATCCAACTGGCTTCGTTTTTATGCGTCTTACTGTCACAGGCTGCAAAGAATCTTGTAGCTGTGGCCGCGGCATCTTCATTCTCTGCTTTCAGAGCACCCGCTGCAAATGCACCTTCTGGAGCAGGTATGTTATATGGCTTCTCTATCCACCACACACATGAACTACAAGGCTTGGTCTTTATACTTTTGTGGCAACTGCAAACTGGTGCTAGCCTGACTTAATTCTGCCCAACAACCTGTTTTCAGTTAGGTACTCACTCCATAAATAAATATAAGACGTTTTAGATCACTAAAGTAGTGACCTAGAACGTCTTATATTTGTTTACAGAGGAAGTAGATGATAGTTATTATTACTCTGTATTCCACTGCGCCTTTTTGGTTGACTGTTGCTACTGAGGATGTAATAAGTTTCTGCTTATTGCTTAACCGATGCAGGTGGTATGCTTAGGAATCTACAGCAGAGGTACTGGTCAAGCTTTGTTGGTCAGAGGGTACGGGGCGTGCACTCCGTTGCCGCCGCTTCTCTTTCTAGAGAGATCCATAAGAGTGGTCCAGAAAGAGTTATACTTAACTTAAAGGCGCTAAATCGAGGTAGCCGCCTTTTCTTTCGTCATGTTTGCTAGTTAGGAGTTGTATGTGCACTTTCACCCGTATACGGCATGCAATGCGGCTTGACAACTTATGTGTGTACGGATGGATTCTATTATCTATGCAGGAATTTCAAGTGCGGCAAGGGAGGAAGGACGTGTTCTTGGTACTGCTAGTGCACCCCATTACGTATCAGAGAAATTCCTACTTAAAAAGCAGCTTCTTAGTACCATCTCTGCCCTCACAGTTACTGGCTTTGCCATCTATGGCCTTAAGGTTGTGCTTGATAGTGTCAAAGACACCAAAGTTAGCAATTTCGATGGTTTGAAGGAAGTATCGACTACAGATCTAAGCACAAAACTCAGTGATGTAAAGGGGGTGGATGAAGCCAAAGCTGAGCTCGAAGACATAGTTCACTACCTAAGAGATCCCGACGTGAGTGTGGCATTGTCATCAACCTGCGTGCAGGTGTTGTAATTCAACAATTCTTTCTTGATACTGAGTGTTAACTTACTTTTACTTACATGCTTTGCAGAGTTTCAAACGCCTTGGTGGCAAGCTTCCAAAGGGTGTTTTGCTTGTGGGCCAACCTGGCACAGGGAAGACCATGCTAGCAAGGTCAATGGCTGGGGAAGCCGGTGTCCCTTTCTTCTCGTGCAGTGGCAGTGATTTCGAAGAGATGTATGTGGGTGTTGGTGCTAGGAGAGTGAGGGAGCTCTTCAGTGCTGCAAAGAAGCGATCTCCTTGCATAGTATTTATCGATGAAATCGATGCAATTGGTGGGCGCAGAGACCCTGAAGGTTCAACGCCACAGAGGCAGACCTTGAACCAGCTGCTTGTTGAGATGGATGGCTTCAAGCAGAATGATGGGATTATTGTGATCGCAGCAACGACCTTCCCGCAATCACTAGATAGTTGCCTTGTCAGGGCTGGGCGTTTTGACTGTCATGTTCATGTTTCGGTTCCAGATATTGAGGGCCGACGACAGATCCTTGAGGCTTACATGTCAAAGGTACGTATATGAGGTTTACTTATTTTCTTGCGGTCTCTGATGCGTGGCTTTGATCTTTGCTCTATGAATTCTTTCATGCAGGTGAGTAAATCCAAGGATGTGGATGTGATGACCATCGCGCGGGGGACTGCTGGGTTCTCAGGTGCAGCCCTTGCAAACCTAGTGAACACCGCCACTCTCAAGGCTTCCAGGGATGGGGCAAATGCTGTTGGGATGGGTCACCTTGAGTACGCCATGGACAGGATCATCATGGGCAGGGAGCGCAAGTCGATGGTGACATCTGATCTATCAAAGAAGAGGACTGCGTACCACGAGGGTGGGCATGCCCTTGTTGCTATCCTCACGGACGGTGCTAACTCTGTCCACAAGGCCACCATCGTGCCTATGGGACATTCTCTTGGCAAGGTGACGCAGCTGTCAGGGGAAGACAGCCAGCTCACAAGGAAGCAGATGCTGGCAAGGCTGGACGTGCTCATGGGAGGACGTGTGGCCGAGGAGCTTATATTTGGAGAGGCAGGGATCACCACTGGTGCCTCCTCTGACCTAAGCAAGGCAACTCGATTGGCGAAAGACATGGTCGCCAGGTATGGTATGAGCAAGCGGGTCGGCCTTGTTTCCTATGGCAATGAGACCAATGCTGCCCGTGGCAAGGCGATGGTCATGAGCGGGCGAACGATAGGTCTGGTTGATGAGGAGGTGAAGACATTATTGGACAATGCTTACAGGAACGCAAAAAAGATTCTCACGGAGCACAACAAGGAGTTTCATGCGCTAGCAAATGCCCTCCTGGAGCATGAAACTCTCACTGGTGACCAAATCAAGAAACTAGTTTCGACAGAACACCAAGCAGGTAGTCATGACGGTAGCCAGCAGGATCAGAGAACACCTTCTATCACTCGTGACAAGAGCACCAAACCGGTAACGAGGTCAAGAAACAGGGGCTCGCAACAAGAGCACCAAACCAGTGACAAGATCAAGAAGCAGGTGTCGACGCAACAGCAAGCAGCTGATGCTAACAATGGTCAGCAGGATCAGGGAACATCTTCTTCGCCCTAGCCATGCATGGAGACGTTTACAGGAAGAAGTATTCCTTTTCCTGATACTTTTGTTGAATGTAGTGAGCGATGTGTACGTTCTCCATTTAACTCTGACTTTCTGTTTCTGAAGTCCGAAGAGAGTCCGGCGTGTTTTGTAGTTTTGCATACTGTGTTCTGAACCAGTAAAACCTCCTGTTTTAGGTCTCAACTCTCAAGCATGAATGTACCCCAAGATTTCCATTGGAATTGAATAGGGCTGCCGTGGACGGGCACGAAGATGTGTAAATGCAGTTTCATACATTTTCACCAGCTGCAAAACATGATAAAAATACCATTAGGTGCTTCCATGAACGCATCATAAAAACAATGCATGACATGGGCTTGTCTCTGGTCCTCTGTTTTCTTTTTTCATTGGTTGCCTTTTGATCCTAAATGTCAATCGATAAGTCCATATTAGGAAATCAGCGAAGTTCATAGGGAACTGGCCATCCGATCTGTCCACGGAATCAGCAATCCTAGGAGTGAATCTGCCCAGAAACAGTTTCCAGCTCATATTCAGGAACTCGATACCATCACCATCGAAAACCAGCAGTGTGTGTGAAGAACCTCCAGCTCAAACAAACTGAAGATTGGGCGTGTCGACACAAAGTTATCTGCAGCTTCAGCATTGGGAGAGTAAACTCATGACCAAAGATACTTTGGCTAAAAGAGGAATAGAGAAAGCTCCTGAATGTGTTTACTGTAATGAGAAGGAATCCATTGATCATTTGTTTTCTTAGCCGTGTGGTTGCTAAACAAATCTGGATTATGTTTCAACCTTTTTCTCCTGTAATTTGGGCACAAACTTTCTCTCTATTGCCAGGTTTTGGCCTGCTAATAAAAACCATATTGCCTTGAAATCTACCTGTGCATGCATACTTTGGACAATGTGGAAGAATACAAATTCACATGTCTTTAATAATGTTGTTTGGATTGATTTGAAACAGATATGGAGGAAAATTTTAAGAAGAAGATGGGTGGTCCTATTCAAGGACGCTGCTCTATCAAAAGTGGAGGAATTTGCTCTGAAAGATTTCTTGATCCTGGAATCCCCTTTCCATATTTCAGTGGGGTGAACATGGCTGACAGAAGCAATGAAGGTGCTTTTAGTCAAGTACTGCCCTCTAAGCTGAACCTGGGGTGAATGCCAACACTTGATGCTTTACCTGATCCTGGCTCTCCTCCAAGAACCCTAACGGCGGGAACTGCCCTGGACCTGCCCGGATCACCACTATATGAAGAAGATAAGATCTTCCGGCGTGGAGTCTGCACCGATAATCAAGATTGGTGGCCGACAGGATTGAACGAGGAGATGATGCATGGCTGAGATCTTTTCGGGGGATGAACTGGTCAGGTTTTAGCATGATGTATTGCTTCTGAACTTGTGTAAGATTTTTTTAACTATTATTTTTTTAATAAATTCGGAAAATGTATATCCTCATTCGTAAAATTTAAAAGTATGACCCCGCCGGCCTCACTAAAGCCAAAATGGCACTCTTCGGTCTCGCTTAGGCGAAAGAGGTGTCTTTCTGTGTTCATCGTATTGTCTTCCCACCATTAACCAATGTAGCGCTCCCGCTATTTTTTTTGTATTTTATGAATATTTAGTTTGTGAAATTTTCATATTTTTAATAATTAGTTTGCTATTTTTAAAAATAAAAATGTAAATAATTGCATCTTCAAAAAAAAAATATTCATGTATATACACAAACATGTTCATCATGTATTTGAAAATTTTCACGGCATATTCAAAAAAGAATCACCACGTTAAGAAAAATGTTCATCGTATATACGAAAATTGTTCACCGCGTCATAAGAAATGGTCGTCACATATTTAAAAAATGTTAATCACGTATTTGGTAAATATCTGTCATATATTTAGGAAATATTCACCGTGTATTCAGTAAATGCGCATGATACACAAAAAAAGTGTTCATCACATATTTATAGAAAGTTGGCCATGTATTAAAAAATATTCATCATGTGCTGAAAAATGTTCATCGTGTGCTAAGAAAAGGTTCAACGTGTACTAAAAAAATGTCATCAAACACTAAAAATATATCATCGTGTATTTGATAAAATGTTAATCTCGTACCTGAAAATGTTCATCATGTGTTAAGGAAATGTTCAACCTGTATTTAGAAAACATTATCGTGTATGAAAAACATGTTCATTGTGTATTTCAGAAATATTTAATCGTGTAATCCAGATATGTTTATCGTGTACTAAAATATATTGATTGTCTATTAAGAAAATGTTCAACCCGCATTAAAAAAATGTCATCATAGATTAAATTAATATTAATTAAATGGAGGGAGAAGAAACAATGCGATGTGACACCAGAATAATATTACTACTGATCGAGCAAACTAAATATTTAATAAATACGAAAAATATTTTAAAAAAGAATGGGAACGCTAAATTAGTTAAGGGCGGAAAGACAACCGGCGGACGGAGAAGAAAAACGACTCTTCGATCATAGAAAAGCCAAAGAGTGCGCTTCAGACTGGTGTAGGCCGAGGACATGCAACTTCGGCCTTGCGTAAACTGATGGGGTCTTTGGCCCAGTTCTGGCACTGTTCGGCCTAAGCAAGAGCAAAGAGTGTCATTTTGGCCTGAAGGAGATCGAAGGATACTCTTTGGCCTAAGCGAGTCCGAAGAGTGTCTTTTTGACTTTAGCGAGGCCGATGGGATCCTACTTTTAAAATTTATGAATTGGGACATATATTTTCCAAATTTGTAGTATGATATCTTGCTTGAGGGGGAGGGGGGGGGGGCTTTTGCCCTCCTGATAGTCTAAGGGGGGAGGGGGGGGGGGGTTCTCCCCATTGCCTACAAGCCCACAAGCCCATGGATTATGTGCCTACCACTAATTAAGAAGATAATCGAGAAGCGTTCTCGGTCAGTTCGGCATATAAAATGCTCCACAACATCAAAACCCAGAGGGGAAACTGTTTGGTAGGCAACGGGTGCTCATCAGCGGCTGAGCAAGAGAAGAAGGCCTGGGTATCCTTGTGGAAGATCAAGGTGCCATTGAAGCTAAAAAACTTTGTCTGGAGGCTGTGTAAGGATTCAGTTCCGACGTCAAAGGTTTTACATCGTTGGCACATGGCGACCACCCCGGCTTGTCCTTTCTGTTCGGCAGAGGACGATAGTAACCCTTTGGGCAATCTGGAAATCTAGGCGTAAAGCCATTCATGAAGGATTATATGACAGTCCCATGCAGATCCATAACTTTGCTAATTAATTCTTTCTTGAGGGATTTACAGTTACTGACAACGCAGAAGGACAAGCCGACAGTCATCCATGCGGCTAGACCATCTCTTTGGCTACCTCCGCCGAGTGGTTTTGTGAAGTTCAACGTTGATGCGTCTGTCTCAAGTGGCAACTGTGCTTCGGTGGGAGTTATCTGCAGGAACATGGATGGTACCTTCCTGAGTGCCTCTTCTTTTACGTTCAAGCACATTTTTGACCCCGTGGTTGTGGAAGCCCTAGCAGTAAGAGAAGCTCTGTCACTGGCGGAAGATCTATATGTTCATAATTTACGTATGGCGTCGTATTGCAAGATAGTGGTGGATGAAATCAAGCAAGGTACAGCTGCTAAGCATGCATCAATAGTCCATGAAAACATAGAACGAGAAAATAATTTTACTTCTTGTAGTTTTGTCCATGAGTTTAGGAACTCGAATTTCGAGGCTAGCAATCTCGCTAAGCATGCACTTTTACTCGGGGTTGGCCGCCATGTTTGGTTTGGTCTTCCAGAAGATTTGCTTTTTATCCCTGTAAATGTTACGGCAATTTAAATAAAGCTTGGCGAGGTTGTCTAAAAAAAAGAGAATATATACAAGGTTGTCGCTTATCTTTTTTCTTTTGCAGGGGTAATAAAGATTTTATTCCTTTGAAATAGTGTTACGGTCCATTAATACAAAGCTAGAAACCGTATCTGAGAGATGGTGTAACCATAAAGTGGTGTTACCTTCAGAATGACGAATATTAGCTAGACTATGATCAACTCTATTTTTATGACGCTTTTATTTTTTGTGGAATAAAATCTCTCAGTTCCAGGAGCTTTTTAATTTCCATGATAAGATGTCCATAAGCTGATTTATTCAATGAATCATCCGTAAGTGCTGCCACCAACACAGTGCAGTTAGACTGAATATAGGGAGCGATGGAGAATTCCTTCCAGTACCGTGCTTATCTCAACTTCTAGGGCATCTTTGCAAGGGAAGAGATATCTGCAGGCTGAAAAAATAACTGCACCTTGTGCATCCCTAAGCACCATACCTATACCTGCTAACCCAAACTTACTAAGGCCTTATACAATGCAAAGTGCTTAAAAAAGGCGTTTAGAAATATAAATCAGGTTTTTTTAAGCATCGATGTTTATTTATACTAGATAGATGATTAATTAAGCGCCTATCATGTAGAAATAAGTATTGATGTTTTAGAAAAGTCTGATTTATTTCTTTAAACACCTTTACTACACTTTGCATTGTACAAGTCCTAACAAAGGAGCCATTGGATAGTGCCACCCACCCCAGCCGGTGGCTTGGGCCATGGATTTTGTTGCTTCACCTGTACCACAACGGCGGTCCATGATCTACCCGTACCTCCTGATTGCTGACTAGTTATCCTGATGATTAGGCTATGAGGCACATGAGCAATATCATTTATCAACACCCTGATAATGCAAGAACCCTCTCTTTGTTGTGACCATGACAATGCCACAAATCAAGTTTATCAAAATATGAGACTGCCTTGTTAACATAATCGTCTGTTTGATAATCCTTCGAGAAAGCAAGGAACAAGACCTAGTCAACAACTCAACATACTCGAAGCCATAGAGGCGCATATATCGGTCCCCTTGTCACGTGGCACGAAAAAGAAGGGTTATATTATCATCCAAATCATCTAGTTGATGCAGATTTGTTAATCTCTAAGAGGACTGATCGTGTTGTATGCTTGTATCCAAAGCTCTTGATTTTCGCTAAGAAATCCACCCAAATTCGTCGAAAACTTTGTCTGTCTTGAATCACATACGCAGAACAAGACATGCAACACAATTTGCATCAAACTCTAAGTGATGTGACACAATTGATATAGCATATAACATCTTTAAGTAAAGTGAAACTTTGGAAACAAATATTATTATCTCTTTAGAAAAAACATTACCTATGATATGATAAATCTAAGACAAGTAATTCGAGACGGATGAAATATATGCATTTGACCGCGGGGTTTAATCGGAAGGGTTTCAAGCATACACGGCGCCCAACAGAGGCGCAAGGGGTGAATCTGATGACTTGTTGGCGGTGCGCATGCCCGTCACCATCTTCTCCACCACGGTTGTTGTCTTCTTCGTCTCTTCTTGCTGCTTCTGCTGCTGCTTGGTGTTGACAAACGTCACCGGACCTGACCGGACCTTCCCGGTGGTCAAGGAGCGGCGCTTTGGTAGTACTAGCCCCAAACTAAGATCAACAAGACTGCTACCGTCGAAGTCGAAGAAGCTTCTTTTGAGCCGGCGGCACCACTCGGCCATGGCGGCGGCCCGCTGCAGCCTCTGGCTGGGGCGGAGCTGCATCTGCATCTACCCTGTTGCATCGTTGCTAGTTTAGCCTGATGCTCTCATGCACACGCTTGATCCAAGTGCTAAACTTCCAGTAAAAAATAACTTGACCCTGTTGCCCGTGCAACGGGGTAGCTGCATGCAGCTCCGCCCCTGGCCTCTGGTGCTCCCTCTCGTCGAAGAAGGTGAGGGTGATCCTCACGGGGAGCGTAGTCGCCGCGGACGCATCCCGCCGCCTCCAGCGCGCTCCGGTCGACCATCAGGTGCTTGGACCGGGCGTTATCGTCGAGCACCTGCTCCGTGCGGAAGACGGCGCGCTCCAGGCAGGCGCCGTCGAGGATCTCGATGGAGATCTTGGTGCCGGCCGCGACGTTGTTGTACGTCACGGTGGAAACGTGGACGGCGAGGGCGCCCGGCACGCCGCCGACGAAGCCGCACGGGGTCGCCTTGACGTGCCAGAGGTGGCGGTTGAAGTAGAGGGTCTTGAGCTTGGTTGACGGCGTGCCGGGCGGCATCTGCCCCAGCTTGGCGTAACCCCGCACCGCCAAGAGGCGCGTGATGGTCTTGGTCGCCGCCGCCGGCGACGAGGAGGAGGAGTGCGTGCGTGCGTACGTGATCTGCAGTCGATCAGGTCTAAACTAGCTTCATCGTGCAAGCTAGGTTGTTGGCCAACTCCACGCACGTAGCCCCTGTTTATAGACGTACAATGGATCGGGTTGACGATCGAGTCAGTTTCCAATACGGTTCACCACCCGCAAGATAGAAAAGAAAAGAAAAGTTTCCAATACGTACGTACGGTTACATCTATCCTAATCCCATCCTCTCTCTCTATATATATACATATACTGGTATGGGATGCCTGGTGCGTACGGTCGAGGCAATCTCCCCGATTGAACGACGGATCCCTCGAGCGATCGACTAGCACGGATCCAGCAAGGGTTTGGCGATCGACGATCGACATGGCCACCTTTCGGCTCGCCTTCTCCAAGGTGTGTTTATCTACCATATCATGTTTTCCCTACGATGGTCTGCATAAGGTCTCTTTTTCCGAGTTTTTTTTTGTCTTGCGAAAAAGACTGTTTCTTTCTACGTGAAAACAAAAATTGCCATGAAGAAAGAGAGAGAGAGAGAGAGAGAGAGAGAGAGAGAGAGAGTGTAATACGTATGTGAGTGAATTACTTGGCACGCACTATGTCGTATGACTTGATATTTGTTTTCCTTTCATGCCTTCGCAAGTTGCCAATCGCAGCATCGGTCCTTCTTCAATTTGATGCAATTTGCTTATTAATCAACCAATGAAATTGTATTACTCGATTCGTCGCATCCTACTCTTGTATAGAGGGCCTCCCTTGTAAATTTGAGTAATCCCTCCTATTCATATTGATTGTTGCTGATTTAGTACAAATTAATAGAACAATATTTATCCCGCAAAAAAATAGAACAATATTTATGTCCCACAAAAATCGCATAATTGGATAGCTAAAAGCATCTTCAACAGATGATGTAAACTTGGTGATGTAAAACCGATTATATGGTAGGAGGGAAGGTTCTTGGACACCGTGGCTTCTATTGTTCTAACGGATGCCCAAAGATGTCGGGAGTCGAGCTCGATTTCAGCTAGCGGAGGCCGGCAGACCAACTAGGACATGAATGACAAGGGACCAAGATCTGGGGGTGTGACCAACTTTGATGATAGTAGTGGTCGGGGCGGACGATTAGAGGTCGCACGGAGGAAATAGAAACTTGAGAAGGAATACCACTAAAAACCTAGTTCGCTCTCAAATAAAAACCTAGTTCGCTCGCTTGGAATGCTTTTGTTAGTGTTTTATGTGAGATTTTTTTATAGACACAACAAATGTGAAAATCCTTAATCACTAGGCAAGAAAGCTCGATGGGAACAAAAAAGGACACAATTAGTTCAGAATTTAAAATATATACAATTTCAAGGACCACCTAGGATAGGAGTCATGAGAGATCAGGAGTTGGGGGTGCGACCAACTTTAATGATAGTAGTGGTCGGGGCGGTCGATTAGATGTCGCCGGTTCACCTAGGATATGAGTCACGAGGGACCAGGAGGTGTTGGGGGTGTGACCAACTTTGACGGTACTAGTGGTCAAGGCGATCGATTAGAGGTCGACCGACCATTAGTCGACCTCGATGGTTGATAGTGGTGCAATGTCGATAATCTCAAACGGTCTAGTGACGGGGGAATGGTCGGAATTAACGAAAGCATTCCTAGCTTCCGTGGCGATGGTGACGGTTCAACGGTTGTCTCGGCTGACGAGAATGAGTGATAGCGACGCGGCGGGGCTAAAGACTGTCGCTAGGATGACTATAAGAATCAGTCGAAATCGGGTAATGATCGGACGGCGTGAAAGTTTTGACGTGATGGTTGGGTTCTTGCGTCAATGTTTGTAGGGAGCCGCTAGAGGCGCTCAAATTTGCCACTCGGGCTAAAAAAAATTGCGGTCGGATATTTGAACACCGACGGGGTAATAATTTATTCCCAGTTTCTAAAAGAAAAATACTAGCAATATTGTTTTTCTCTGCTCCGCCGTCGCCGATGGCGCGGACGGCCCACTCGCCGCGTCGGAGACGACGGCGCGCACACGATTCTCCGGCGACGAGCAGATCCTCCTCCTCAGGGTGCTCCGCCCGACGCCTCGCCTTCACCGCAGGGCGAGCGCCCCCAAATCCCTTGAGAAGGTGTTGGGGGCTGGGTATTCTGTCTTACCCGACGCCCTCGTAGATCTGGTCCGTTCGATCTAGCTTAGCCGATCAGTAGTATCGAAGGACGCCGGCGGCGCTTTGGTCCTATTCGCGCGCTCGGGAATGGGGATGGATCGCCGCGGCGAGACCGGATGACCCCACCGCGTCGACAGAGGCTTCGCATGTTCGTCTTCTTCTCCCCAAAACAAACACTTTTTTTTAGAGAAAAGTTATTTTTACCGGCTCTTAATTCGACTGGTAATCCGTATGTTGCGGACACCCAAAATTATGTAGAATCCTGTCTTATGGTCGGTGTGCTGTGACACCCAAAACTGTTCTTTCATCATGTAGAACCATATTCTTGCTAGACTGAATTCTTGACTAAATTTTCGCGTGTGTGTATTGCAGGCTGCAAGAAATCTCGTGAGGTATCGGCCGGCAAATGTAGTCTACAACGAGGTATCTGCTGCTGCGGCGGCTTCAGTTCCTGCGTTCAGGGCACCTGCTGCAAATACACCGTCTGGAGCAGGTAAATTATAGGGCTGTTTTCTGATCTCTACCGCACACATAAACTACGGCCTTAATCGGTACACTTTTGTGGCAAATGCAAACTAGTGCTATGCTAGCCTGACTTAAATGTGCTCCATAATTAACCTCATTTCAAATACAAAGATGCAGTTCTTATTACCCTATCCATACATATTCTACCACGCGTTCTTAGTTGACTGTTTCCATTTGAGGAGGTAAATTATGCTCGGTGCTTAATCATTGCAGGTAGCGTGCTAAGAAATCTGCAGCAGAGGTACCAGTCAAGCTTTGCTAGTCAGAGGGTACGCGGCGTGCATTCTGGTGCCACATCTCTTTCTAAGCAGATTCATAGGAGCGATACAGAAAGAGTTATGCAGAACTTTCGAATGCTAAATCGAGGTAGCCGCCTTCTCTTCCGTCATGTTTACTAATTAGCAGTAATATGCGCTTTTTACCCATATAAATGGGAGTGCAATTTGGCTTGATAATTAACTTTTGTGTGCACGGATGGTTATTCTCTTTGCAGGAATTTCAAGTGCAGCAAAGGAGGAAGGACGTGTTCTTGGTACATCTAGTACACCCTATTATGTGATAGAGAAAGGCCTACTTAAAAAGGTGCTTCTGTACACCGCCGGAGGCATTGTAGTTGTTGGCGTTGCAACCTATGCCTTTGATAAAGTATTGCAGGATCTGGATGTTCGCAAGTTCGAAGGTTTGAAAGAAGTGCAAGATTTGACCACAACATTCGATGATGTAAGGGGGGTTGACGAAGCCAAATCTGAGCTTGAAGACATTGCTGACTACCTAAGAGATCCCAAGGTGAGTCAGTGTGACATTGCCATCAACCTTCCTGCAGGTCTTGCAATTCAGCAATTCTTTCTTTGTATATTAACAAAGTTTCACATGATTTGCAGCGTTTCACACGCCTTGGTGCCAAGCTTCCAAAGGGTGTTTTGCTTATGGGCCTACCCGGCACAGGGAAGACCATGTTGGCTAGGGCTGTGGCCGTGGAAGCCGGCGTCCCTTTCTTTGCGTGCAGTGGCAGTGACTTTGAGGAGAAATATATAGGTGTTGGGGCTAAGAGAATGAGGGAGCTCTTTCGTGCCGCAAAGAAGCGATCTCCTTGCATAATATTCATTGATGAAATTGATGTAATTGGTAGGCACAGAAACGCAGACGAGTCGAAGTTGTATACGGAGACCCTGAACCAGCTGCTTGTTGAGATGGATGGCTTCAAGCAGAATGAGGGGATCATTGTGGTCGCAGCAACCAACCTTGCCCAGTCGCTAGATGACGCCCTTGTCAGGCCTGGGCGTTTTGACCGTCATGTTCATGTTCCCCTTCCAGATGTTGTGGGCAGAATGAAGATCCTCGAGTCTCACATGTCAAAGGTATGCAATACAAGGCGTACGTGCTTACTTTTCGCTGTCTCTGATGTGAGGCTTTGACCTTTTTCTCCATGAATTCTTCCATGCAGGTGCGTAAAGCCCTGCTTGTGAATACCATGGGCATCGCGAGGACGACGCCTGGGTTCTCTGGTGCAGACCTTGCAAACCTAGTGAATGAAGCCGCTCTCAAGGCTTCCAAGGATGGGGCAAATTCTGTTGGGATGGAGCACCTTGAGTACGCTAAGGACAAGATCGTCATGGGCATGGAGCGCAAGTCGCTGGTGAGATCTGCTCATTCCAAGAAGATGACTGCGTACCACGAGGGTGGGCACGCCCTTGTTGCTATGTTCACGGACGGTGCTGACCCTGTCGACAAGGTCACCATTGCGGCCAGAGGAAATGCTCTTGGCCAGGTGACAAGGGTCCTGGGGGAAGACAGTGAGATCAAGCGCACCAGGAAGCAGATGCTGGCCGACTTGGACATCTGGATGGGAGGGAGGGTGGCCGAGGAGCTTGCTTTTGGAGAAGCAGAGGTGGGCACAGGTGTCTTCTCTGATCTAAGCGGGGCGACTCAGCTGGCGAGAGAGATGGTCACCAGGTATGGTATGAGCAAGCGGGTGGGCCCCGTCTGCTACGACAATGACGATGGCGGCAAGACGACGAAAATGAGCGGGCGAACGTTGGAACTGGTTGATGAGGAGGTGAAAGCATTGTTGGACAAAGCTTACAAGAACGCAAAAACGATCCTCACAAAGCACAACAAGGAGCTTCATGCGCTAGCAAACGCCCTCCTGGAGAGTAAAACTCTCACACGTGACCAGATCAAGGAACTAATATCGAGTATCGACACAAACAATGGCAAGTAGATGATCTTAAGTCTTAACAACTGTCATCAGCATCGAACACCTTCGCCCTAGCAGTGGAGACGCATACCTAATACGTTCCGTACACATACATGATGCATTATTTCTCTTATCTTTCCCACAAGTACGAAGGGAATGCGACCTGCATTGCAAGACTGGCATATCGCATGTGTTCTGAACCAGTAAAACCTTCTATTTTGGATCCTAAACAAGAATGTACCTTCTGAGATTTTTGTGATAGAACTGAATAGGGTTTCTGTGGATGAGCACAATGGTGTGTAGATGCAATCTCACAGCCATATATAGCTACAAACTTTTTTTCCCCAGCTGCAAAACACAAACAAAAATATCATTAGACGTGCTTCCATAAAAGTTATCATGTTTCTTGAGGCCCCTTTTCTGTTTTCTCTGTGTCCTGTTCTTAGGCTAGCTCTTTGATTTGAGTTTCTGGCTTTTGCAAACCTCCCATCATTTTGCCACTTTTTTTTACATCTAGTACAAAATGATAGGCAGTCACGTGCATGTTGGAGAATTTCTTTTCCGCTTATGACAGAAGGTTCATGTCAAAGAGCAACAAGGATATATAAATGCATTTCAGAGTCTCCTGGCTACTGGCTTATGGGCGACTTAGAACTGTAACTATTTCTTAGTCGGTGCTAAGAACCATGTATACAATTTGTACATCCAAATTTCTGTGAGTCGGTAGGATATCAGCAGAAGCACACCCAAATAAAACACAAGAGAAAGATAGAAAAAAGACCACCAAATGGCCATAACATCAAGGGTTTGCTGCGAAGAGAGGCTTCGAGCAATCACGTGCAGTGCATCATATATAGAGTTGTGTTGACTCTTATGAGTCTTTAATATTACTTTAAGTCATAGAGTTGTGTTGTGATGCCATGTTGTATCTATACATATCATGCATATTGTGTGTATGTTTGAAATGCATTGGTATGTGTGGGTTTCGACACCTAGCTATATGCCTTTAGTACCTTTTTTTACGGGAAAATGCCTCTTTGTGCTTCTACTGAGCCTTGGTAGCTTGCTACTGTTTCGAACACATTGATTGACCGCGTGTATCTTTTTTTGCTATCGTGTATGTCCCTACAGGGAAATGTCATGCGGTGTAATGGAGTCCAAGTAGCTTGATGCACACGCCGATGACCGACACCTGCATTGTTGGGTTACATATGTCTGTCTTCCGTATGGTTGTGCCACTTGGGTCTATAGCTAGTCATGTCGACCCGGGTTCTCTGTCATATGGGTGCTAGCGACACAATCATATACTTGAGCCAAAAGGTGCAAACGGTCCGACCAAGGTAAGGTGGCAGCCGTTGTGTACCGTGCGTGAGACCATAAGGCTATATGATGTGTTACATGCTAGATCTGTGTGGCTTAGGATCGGGGTCCCGTCATGTGTCGTATTTAAACCTTCCTGCAATAGTGTATTCATATGGCACTATTCATACATCGGCAATGATTAAGTACAATTAATGTTCATACCCGTCACTGGTCATCCAAAGTACTTCTTATACAAATTTATTATTTA
This sequence comes from Hordeum marinum, assembly GCA_022496015.1. NCBI lineage: Eukaryota > Viridiplantae > Streptophyta > Magnoliopsida > Poales > Poaceae > Hordeum > Hordeum marinum. The sequence continues at coordinate 502,581,357 of CM039676.1, forward strand.
CCTAAGATTAATGTTCATATATGATTACTATTTGTGAACTAGATTGTGGTTGAATGATTAAGATGACAGTAGCTACTCCGTCCGTTCCATAATATAATGCGTCCTCGGTTTTCGAGCTTGAACTTTGACCATGAATTTAATCAATGAGAACGATTGCGACGGGGGTAAAAATTATATCACTGAATTCGATAACGAGACCGATTGCGGCGGGGGTAAAAATTATATCATTGAATTCGAACGATTGCGTCTCGTTGATTAAATTCATGATCAATCTTAGATTTGGGAAAGCGTGGGCGCACTATATTGTGGGAACGAAGGGATGTCTTGCAAGACTTGGTTTTGCCCCACTTGGATTGACACTGTCATGAGATGTGTCACTAATGTTCGATATGCCGTCAAGGTCAATGGTGAACTTACTGAGCATGTTGTTCCATCAAGAGGAATCCGCCAAGGTGACTCAATCAGCCCCTATTTGTTCCTTCTTTGCACAAAAGGTTTGTCAAGTCTGTTACTACAGAAAGAGAGATTTGGCGAGCTCCAAGGTATTCGTAATGGTCGTCATGGCCCACCTATCTCACATCTTCTCTTCGCCGATGACAACATTTTCTTTGTGAGAAGTGATCCAAGTAGTGTGGCTGCACTAGAATCCACCTTAGATGTTTTTTACAAGGGTTCTGGCCAACTTATTAATAAGGAGAAATCTTCTCTTTTCTTTGGAAACCATTGTGATGAGGAGGTGAAGCTTCGTGTTAAAACTCAGTTTGGGATTAATTGTGAAGGCCTTCAAAAAACTTATCTGGGTATGCCTACTGAAGTGGGTCAGACACCTACGTCCGTCTTCAAGATTTGGATGGATAAAGCTTGGCAACGTTTGCATGCATTGTCGGATCGTCCTATGTCTCGTGCTGGCAAAGAGGCGCTTGTCAAATCTGTTATTCAAGCCATTCCGAATCATGTTATGCGTTGTTTTCAGTTTCCAATCGCCACTTGTGAACGTTTTAGGCAGAGATCATTGCTGATCATTGGTGGGGATATGAAGGTGGAAAGAAGAAAATGCATTGGCTTTCTTGACTGGCTTACTACTCCAAAATCTTTGGGTGGATGGCGAATTCTTTCTTCACCAGACTCCCTGTGCGCCCACATTCTCAAAAGTAGATATTTTCCTCAGGGTGATTTCTAGCATGCCGAGGCCCCAAGATCAGCTTCGTACACTTGGCGTAGTATTTTGTTTGGCCGGGAACTGCTTCAGTGTGGTATTCAATGGGGTATTGGCGATGGCTCCAAGGTTCGAATCACTGGTGATCACTGGATTCCTTGCACACCTCCAAATTTACAACAAACATTGTTTCCAATCCCGATGAATGCGACTGTCCGGTGTCTATTGGATGATGACCTTGGATCTTGGAATGAAGAATCTGTTCACGCATTTTTCCATGAGCAGATTGCAAATGAAATTTTGTTGCTTCCAGTTGGCCGGCTTGATGATGAGGATGACTTTGCGATATGGCCTCATACTAGGTATGGCGAGTATCGTTCGGCATATAATTTAGCCTAATCTGATCGGTATTATCAAGTGCATAGCATTTCTAGTCGTGGTATGACGTCTGATGGTGTGGCTGTTCAGAAGAGTTGGAAATCAATTTGGTTTATCAAGGCTCCAAACAAGATGAAAATGGTTTTATGGAGATTTGTCCATGATTGTCTCCCGCCCGGTGTACAATTACAACGTCGTCATGTTCCAACAACTAATCTTTGCTGATTGTGTCGTAGAATAGAGATCATCGAACACTCATTGTTATTCTATACATTCGTGTATGAAGTATGGTCGCAAGTGAAGCAAGCTTTTGGCATTAAATTATGGCGTTCCAACTTCTCTTCACCGAGACAATGGCTCTTTTATTTTCTCTTACATAAAAATGAGCTGATGAATACGGTGATGATTGTGGTGATTTGGCATATCTGGGAGGCACGAATTTCTGCAAGAAGTAATGAAGAGATGCCACACCCTGCCAGAATGGCTTTCAAGATAACATCTTATGTGTTGGAAATATGCCCTGGAGGCAATAATAAATTAGTTATTATCATATTTCCTTGTTCATGATAATCATTTATTATCCATGCTATAATTGTGTTGATCGGAAACTCAGATACATGTGTGGATACATAGACAAACACCATGTCCCTAGTATGCCTCTAATAGACTAGCTCGTTGATCAAAGATGGCTATGGTTTCCTAGTCATGGACATGAGATGTCATTTGGTAACGGGATCACATCATTAGGAGAATGATGTGATGGACAAGACCCAAACTATAAACGTAGCATATGATCATGTCAGTTTATTGCTGTTGTTTTCTGCATGTCAAGTATGTGTTCCTATGACCATGAGATCATGCAATTCACTGACATCGGAGGAGTACCTTGTGTGTATCAAACGTCGTAATGTAACTAGATGACTATAAAGGTGCTCTACAGGTATCTCTGAGGGTGTCTGTTGAGTTGGCATGGATCAAGACTGGGACTTGTTACTCCGTGTGACGGAGAGGTATCTCAGGGCCCACTCGGTAATACAACATCACAATAAGCCTTGCAAGCAATGTGACTAAGTGTTAGTTGCGGGATCTTGTATTACAGAACGAGTAAAGTGTCTTGCCGGTAACGAGGTTGAACTAGGTATGTGTTGGGAGACGTAGTAGTAAATCAAAAATTTCCTACGTTCACCAAGATCTATCTATGGAGAAACCAGCAACGAGAGGGGAGAGATTGCATCTTCATACCTTTGAAGATCGCTAAGCGGAAGCGTTACAAGAACGTGGTTGATGGAGTCGTACTCGCAGCGATTCAGATCGCGGTAGATCCGATCAAGTGCCGAACGGACGGCACCTCCGCGTTCAACACACGTGCAGCCCGGTGACGTCTCCAACACCTTGATCCAGCAAGGAGGAAGGAGAGGTTGGGGAAGGGCTCCAACAGCAGCACGACGGCGTGGTGGTGGTGGAGTAGCAAGGTATTCCGACAGGGCTTCGCCTAAGCGCTGCGGAGGAGGAAGAAGAGAGGTAGGGCTTCGCCGTGAGAGAGAGAGATCAAATCCTATCTCAAAACATCCAAAACCTCAAGTATATATAGGAGGAGGGACGTGGAGGGCTGGCTTGGCCTCTACTCCAAAGAGGAGAGGGTCGGCCGAATTAAAGGGAGAGTCCACCTCCCACAAGGGAGGTGGATCTCCTCCTTTTAAATCCTTTTTGCCTTATCTCCTTATCTCCAGCCACATGGGCCCACATAGATGGTCTTGGCCGACCCAATATGGGCTGGCACACCTCCTCTAAGGGCCCATGAGGTCCTTTGGTCGTCACACCCCTCTTGGGGGTCCTCCGGCACCCTCCCGGCACTCCCGGTACACTACCGATGAGCCCGAAAACTTTCCGGTGACCAAAACTGGCCTTCCTATATATCAATCTTTACCTCCGGACCATTCCGGAGCTCCTCGTGACGTCCGGGATCTCATCCGGGACTCCTAACAACCTTCGGTAATCACGTATACCTTTTCCCTATAACCCTAGCATCATCGAACCTTAAGTGTGTAGACCCTACGGGTTCGGGAGACACGTAGACATGACCGAGACACTTCTCCGGCCAATAACCAACAGCGGGATCTGGATACCCATGTTGGCTCCCACGTCCTCCACGATGATCTCATCGGATGAACCACGATGTCGGGGATTCAATCAATCCCGTATACAATTCCCTTTGTCTATCGGTATGGTACTTGCCCGAGATTCGATCGTCGGTATCCCTATAGCTTGTTCAATCTCGTTACTGGCAAGTCTCTTTACTCGTTTCGTAATACATCATCCCGTGGCTAACTCCTTAGTCACATTGAGCTCATTATGATGATGTCTTACCGAGTGGGCCTAGAGATACCTCTCCGTCACACGGAGTGACAAATCCCGGTCTCGATTCGTGCCAACCCAACAGATACTTTCGGAGATACCCGTAGTGCACCTTTATAGTCACCCAGTTACGTTGTGACGTTTGGCACACCCAAAGCATTCCTACGGTATCCGGGAGTTGCACAATCTCATGGTCTAAGGAAACGATACTTGACATTGAAAAGCTTTAGCAAACGAACTACACGATCTTGTGCTATGCTTAGGATTGGGTCTTGTCCATCACATCATTCTCCTAATGATGTGATCCCGTTATCAACGACATCCAATGTCCATGGCCATGAAACCGTGACCATCTATTGATCAACGAGCTAGTCAACTAGAGGCTCACTAGGGACATGTTGTGGTCTATGTATTCACACATGTATTAAGGTTTCCGGTTAACACAATTATAGCATGAACAATAGACAATTATCATGAACAAGGAAATACAATAATAACCATTTTATTATTGCCTCTAGGGCATATTTCCAACAGTCTCCCACTTGCACTAGAGTCAATAATCTAGTTCACATCACCATGTGATTAACACTTACATCACCATGTGATCATATCATCATGTGATTAACACCCAATAAGTTCTGGGGTTTCTTCATGTTCTGCTTGTGGAAGAGGTTTTTAGTCAACGGGTCTGCGACATTCACATCCGTGTGTACCTTGCAAACTTTCCATGTCATAGTTGTAGATACTGCTCCCACGCTCCACTTGGAGCTATTCCAAATGGCTGCTCCACTATACGTAGCCAGATTTCTACTAAGAGTCATCCGGATTGGAGTTAAAGCTTGCATCATCGTAACCCTTTACGATGAACTCTTTATCACCTCCATAATCGAGAAATATTTCCTTAGTTCTCAAGTTACTAAGGATAACTTTGACCGTTGTCCAGTGATCCACTCTTGGATTACTCTTGTACCCCTTGACAGACTCATGGCAAGGCACACACAGGTGCGGTACACAACATGGCATACTATATAGAGCCTATGGCTAAAGCATAGGAGATGACACTCATCTTTTCTTTATCTTCTGCCGTGGTCGGGTATTGAGTCTTACTCAATTTCACACCTTACAATACAGTCAAGAACTCCTTCTTTGACCCATCTATTTTGAACTCCTTCAAAAACTTGTCGAGGTATGTCTTCGTCGAAAAAACTTATCAAGCGAACAGATCTATCCCTATAGATCTTGATACTCAATAAAATAGTAGCTTTATCTGGGTCTTCCTTTGAAAAAACTCTTTTCAAACAACCCTTCATGCTCTTCCAGAAATTCTACATCATTTCCGATCAATAATATGTCAACTACATATTCTTATAAGAAATTCTATAGTGCTCCCACTCACTTTCTTGCAAATACAAGTTTCTCATAAACTTTGTATAAACTTAAACACTTTGATCACCTCATCAAAGCATATATTCCAACTCCGAGATTCTTGCTCCAGTCCATAGAAGGATCGCTGGAGTTTGCATATTATTAGCATCCTTAGGATTGACAAAACCTTCTGGTTGTATCACATACAACTCTTCCTCACAGAAACCATTACGGAAACCTTGTTTTGTCATCCATCTGCCAGATTTCATAATCGAAAAATGCAGCAACTGCTAACAAAATCTTAATAGACTTTTAGCATCGCTACAGATGAGACAATCTCATCGCAGTCAACTCCTTGAACTTGGCGGAAACTTCTTTGCGACAAGTCGAGCTTTATAAACGGTGACATTTCACCATCAGTGTCTATGTTTATTTCAAAGGTCCATTTGTACTCAATGACCCGCCATTCAACAGGCAAGTCTACCAAAGTCCACACTTGGTTTTCATACATGGATCCTTTCTCGGATTTCATGGCTCCTAGCCATTTGTTGGAATCCGGGCCCACCATCGCTTCTCCATAGTTCGTAGGTTCATCGTTGTCCAACAACATGATTTCCAAGACAGGGTTGTCGTACTACTCAGGAGCAGTACGCGTCCTTGTCGACCTACGAGGTTCGATAGTGACTTGATCCGAAGCTTCATGATCATCATCATTAACTTCCTTTTCAACTGAGTAGGCTCTACAGAAACATCTTTCTGTGTTGCGCTATTCTCTGGTTGAAACAAAGGTTCAACAACCTTATCAAGTTCTATCTTCCTCCCACTCAATTCTTTCGAGAGAAACTCTTTCTCAAGAAAGGACCCGTTCTTAGCAACAAACACCTTTTGCGCTTGGATCTGAGATAGAAGGTATACCCAATGTCTCATTAGGGTATTCTATGAAGATGCATTTGTCTGCTTTGAGTTCGAGCTCGCTAGGTGAAAAACCCATTTTCACATAAGCGTCGCAGCCCCAAACATTAAGAAATGACAGCTTAGGCTTCTGTGAAACCATAATTCTCACGGTGTCATCTCAACAGACTTAGATGGTGCCCTATTAAAGTGAATGGATTTGTCTTTAATGCATAACCCCATAACGATAGTGGCAAAACGATAAGAGACATCATAGTACTCACTATATCCAATAGAGCACGACTATGGCGTTCGAACACACCATCACACTATGGTGTTCCAGGAGGCGTGAGCTGTGAAACAGTTTCCACATTGTCTAAAATTGCATACCAATCTCGTAACTTAGATATTCACCTCCACGATCATATCGTAGAAATTTCATCTTCTTGTCACGATGATCTTTATCTTCACTGTGAAACTCCTTGAACCTTTCAAACATTTCAGACTCGTGTTTAAGTAAATATCCCCATATTCACTCAAATCATCAGTGAAGGTAAAGAAAAATAACGATATTCACTGTGTGTTTTAACACTCATTGGACCACATACATCAACATGTATTAATTCCAATAAGCCACTAGTCCACTCCATCATACCGGAAGACGGGGTCTGAGTCATCTTGCCAAAAGGGCATGGCTCGCATGTCTCAACCGATTCAAAATCGAGTGAGTCAAAAATCCATCAGCATGGAGTTTCTTTCATGCGATTTATACCAATATGACATTACGTGGCAGTGCCACAAGCATGTGGTACTATCATTATTAACTTTGTATCTTTTGGTACCAATGTTATGAATATGTGTACTACTACGATCATGATTCGATAAACCATTTCGAGTGGGTGCATGACCATTGAAGGCATTATCCATGTAAACAGAATAACCATTATTCTCTAACTTATATGAATAACCGTATCGCACTAATCATGATCTAATCACGTTCATGCTCAACGCAAACACCAAATAACATTTATTTAGGTTTATCACAAATCCTGAAGGTAGAGAGAGCGTGCGATGGTGATCACATCAATCTTGGAAATACTTCCAACACACATCATCACCTTTCACCTAGCTAGTCTCCATTTACTCCGTAGCTTTTATTTCGAGTTGCTAACACTTAGCAACCGAACCGGTATCCAATACCCAGGTGCTACTAGGAGTACCAGCAAGGTACACATCACTAACACGTATATCAAATATACTTCCATCGACATTACCAGCCTTCTTATCTACCAAGCATCTAGGGTTTTTCCGCTTCAGCGAACATTCTCCTCATAACAGAAGCACTTAGTCTCGGGTTCGGGATCAACCTTGGATTTCTTCACTAGAGCAACAACTGGCTTGCCATTCCTGAAGTTTTCCCTTCTTGCCCTTGCCCCTTTTGAAACTAGTGGTTTCACTTAACCATCAACACTTGATGCTCCTTCTTGATTTCTACCTTCGTGGTGTCAAACATCACGAACAACTCAGGGATCATCTTATCCATCCCTGGCATGTTATAGTTCATCACGAAGCTCTAGTAGCTTGGTGGCAGTGACTTGGAGAACTGCATTAATCACTATCACATCTGGAAGATAAACTCCCACTTGATTCAAGTGATTGTAGCACCCAGACAATCTGAGCACACGCTCACCGATTAAGCTATTCTCCTTTATCTTGCAGACAAAGAATCTTGTTGGAGGTCTCATACCTCTCAACATAGGCACGAGCCTGAGATCACAATCTCAGCTCCTAGAACATCTCATATGTTCTGTGACGTTCAAAACGTTTTGGAGCCTCAATTCTAAGCCGTAATGCATGACGCATTGAACTATCATGTAGTCACCAAAAAGTGCCTGTCGTATGTTCACAACATCTACAGACAACGCTTGAGGGAGTGGTGCAGTTAGCGATACATCAAAAACATAAGCTTTGTGTGTAGCAATGAGGACAATCCTCAGATCACGGACTCAGTCCGCATTTTTGCTACCATCAACTTTCAACTTACTTTTCTCTAGGATTGTATCAATAAAACTGTGGAGCTACAGCGCGAGCTATCTACGACATAATTTGCAAGGACATTTTTAGACTAAGTTCATGATAATTAAGTTCATTTAATCAAATTATTAATGAACTCCCACTTAGATAGACATCTCTCTAGTCTTCCAAGTGATACATGATCCATGTCAACTAGCCCGTGTCCGATCATCACGTGAGATGGACTAGTCATCCATGGTGAACATCTCTATGTTGATCGTATCTTCTATACGACTCATGTTCGACCTTTCGGTCTTCCGTGTTCCGAGGCCATGTCTGTACATGCTAGGCTCGTCAAGTCAACCTAAGTGTTTCGCATGTGTAAATCTGGCTTACACCCGTTGTATGCGAACGTTAGAACCTATCACACCTGATCATCACGTGGTGCTTCGGAACGACGATCCTTAGCAACGGTGCACAGTTAGGGTGAACACCTTTCTTGAAATTTTATTGAGAGATCATCTTATTTACTACCGTCGTTCTATGCAAATAAGATGTAAACTGATAAACATCACATGCAATCAATATAGTGACATGATATGGCCAATATCATCTTGCTCCTTTGATCTCCATCTTCGGGGCACCATGATCATCATTGTCACCGGCACGACACCATGATCTCCATCATCATGATCTCCATCATTGTGTCTTCATGAGGTTGTCTCGCCAACTATTACTTCTACTGCTATGGCTAACGCTTAGCAATAAAGTAAAGTAATTACATGGCGTTTGTGATTGACACGCAGGTCATACAATAATATAAGACAACTCCTATGGCTCCTGCCGGTTGTCATAGTCATCGACATGCAAATCGTGAACCCTATTACAAGAACATGATCAATCTCATACATCACAATGCATCACATCACATCCTTTTGGCCATATCACATCACACGGCATATGCTGCAAAAACAAGTTAGACGTCCTCTAATTTGTAGTTGCAAGTTTTTACGTGGTTGCTATAGGTTTCTAGCAAGAACGTTTCTTACCTACGTCCAAACCACAACGTGATATGCCAATTGCTATTTACCCTTCATAAGGACCCTTTTCATCGAATCCAATCCGACTAAGGTGGGAGAGACAGACACCCGCTAGCCACCTTACGCAACCGGTGCATGTCAGGCGGTGGAACCGGTCTCACGTAAGCGTACGTGTAAGGTTGGTCCGGGCCGCTTAATTCCACAATACCGTCGAATCAAGATAAGACTAGTAACGGCAAGCATATTAACAAAATCGACGCCCACAACTGCTTTGTGTTCTACTCGTGCATGGATTCTACGCATAGACCTAGCTCATGATGCCACTGTTGGGAGACGTAGTAGTAAATCAAAAATTTCCTACGTTCACCAAGATCTATCTATGGAGAAACCAGCAACGAGAGGGGAGAGATTGCATCTTCATACCTTTGAAGATCGCTAAGCGGAAGCGTTACAAGAACGTGGTTGATGGAGTCGTACTCGCAGCGATTCAGATCGCGGTAGATCCGATCAAGTGCCGAACGGACGGCACCTCCGCGTTCAACACACGTGCAGCCCGGTGACGTCTCCAACACCTTGATCCAGCAAGGAGGAAGGAGAGGTTGGGGAAGGGCTCCAACAGCAGCACGACGGCGTGGTGGTGGTGGAGTAGCAAGTTATTCCGACAGGGCTTCGCCTAAGCGCTGCGGAGGAGGAAGAAGAGAGGTAGGGCTTCGCCGTGAGAGAGAGATCAAATCCTATCTCAAAACATCCAAAACCTCAAGTATATATAGGAGGAGGGACGTGGAGGTCTGGCTTGGCCTCTACTCCAAAGAGGAGAGGGTCGGCCGAATTCAAGGGAGAGTCCACCTCCCACAAGGGAGGTGGATCTCCTCCTTTTAAATCCTTTTTGCCTTATCTCCTTATCTCCAGCCACATGGGCCCACATAGATGGTCTTGGCCGACCCAATATGGGCTGGCACACCTCCTCTAAGGGCCCATGAGGTCCTTTGGTCGTCACACCCCTCTCGGGGGTCCTCCGGCACCCTCCCGGCACTCCCGGTACACTACCGATGAGCCCGAAAACTTCCCGGTGACCAAAATTGGACTTCCTGTATATCAATCTTTACCTCCGGACCATTCCGGAGCTCCTCGTGACGTCCGGGATCTCATCCGGGACTCCGAACAACCTTCGGTAATCACGTATACCTTTTCCCTATAACCTAGCGTCATCGAACCTTAAGTGTGTAGACCCTACGAGTTCGGGAGACACGTAGACATGACCGAGACACTTCTCCGGCCAATAACCAACAGCGGGATCTGGATACCCATGTTGGCTCCCACGTCCTCCATGATGATCTCATCGGATGAACCACGATGTCGGGGATTCAATCAATCCCGTATACAATTCCCTTTGTCTATCGGTATGGTACTTGCCCGAGATTCGATCGTCGGTATCCCTATACCTTGTTCAATCTCGTTACTGGCAAGTCTCTTTACTCGTTCCGTAATACATCATCCCGTGGCTAACTCCTTAGTCACATTGAGCTCATTATGATGATGTCTTACCGAGTGGGCCCAGAGATACCTCTCCGTCACACGGAGTGACAAATCCCAGTCTCGATTCGTGCCAACCCAACAGATACTTTCGGAGATACCCGTAGTGCACCTTTATAGTCACCCAGTTACGTTGTGACGTTTGGCACACCCAAAGCATTCCTACGGTATCCGGGAGTTGCACAATCTCATGGTCTAAGGAAACGATACTTGACATTGAAAAGCTTTAGCAAACGAACTACACGATCTTGTGCTATGCTTAGGATTGGGTCTTGTCCATCACATCATTCTCCTAATGATGTGATCCCGTTATCAACGACATCCAATGTCCATGGCCATGAAACCGTGACCATCTATTGATCAACGAGCTAGTCAACTAGAGGCTCACTAGGGACATGTTGTGGTCTATGTATTCACACATGTATTAAGGTTTCCGGTTAACACAATTATAGCATGAACAATAGACAATTATCATGAACAAGGAAATACAATAATAACCATTTTATTATTGCCTCTATGGCATATTTCCAACAGTATGGAGATACCGACGATCGAATCTCGAGCAAGTAACATACCAAAGAACAAAGGGAACATCATACGGGATTAACTGAATCCTTGACGTAGAGGTTCGACCGATAAAGATCTTCGTAGAATACGGAGGAACCAATATGGGCATCCAGGTCCCGTTATTGGTTATTGACCGTAGAGGTGTCTCGGTCATGTCTACATAGTTCTCGAAGCCACAAGGTCTGCACACTTAAGGTTTGGTGACGTTTCGGTAGTATAGAGTTATGTATGGTGGTGACCGAAGGTTGTTCGGAGTCCTGGATAAGATCCCGGACGTCACGAGGAGCTCCGAAATGGTCTGTAGGTAAATATTGATATATAGGAAGTCCTATTTTGGTCTCTGGAAAAGTTTCGGGCTCATCGGTAGTGTACCGGGAGTGCCGGTAGTGTACCGGGAGACCATCGGGAGGGGTATTTCGACCCAAGAGGCTACATGGGCTGTGGGAGAGTGAATACCAGCCCTTAGTGGGCTGGTGGAAGACCCACACAAGGCCCATGTGGCTGGGAAAGAAAAGCCCAAAGAGAAAAGGTGGAAAAAAAAGGCAAAAAGGCAAAAAAAAAAGGAAGAGTCCTAGTCCTACTAGGATTGGAGGAGAAGGAGGACTCTCCTCCCTAGCTTCGGCCGAAGCCTCCTAGTGGGATTTGCCCTTGTGCCAAGCCTCCTCTCTTCCTCCTATATATACTAGAGGTTTTAGGGTTTTTGGCACTAGTTTTTCAGCCACGTGCTACCCGTTCCTCCAGTGCATAGTTTCTCCTCTAGATCAGATTTCTGCAGTGCTTAGGCGAAGCCCTGCCGAAATAGCTCCACCACCATCACCGGAGCGCCGTCACGCTGCCGGAGAACTCTTCTACCTCTTCGCTCCTTCTTGCTGGATCAAGAAGGCGGGGATCGTTATCAAGTTGTACGTGTGCTGAACGCGGAGGTGCCGTCCGTTCGGTGCTAGATCGGAAGGACCATGATCAAGATAACGAGACGGATCGTGATGAGATCGCGGGACGGATCGTGATGAGTTCGCGGGACGGATCATGATTGGATCGCGGGACGGATCGTGATGAGATCGCGGGACGCTCGGCGATTTGGATCGCGAAGACGTTCGACTACATCAACCGCGTTTCTTAACGCTTCCCGCTTAGCGATCTACAAGGATATATAGATCCACTCTTCCTCTCGTAGATGCTCATTACCATGGATAGATCTTGCGTGTGCGTAGGAAATTTTTTGTTTCCTATGCAACGTTCCCCAACATTATGTTGATTTGATTGTGAGGCATTTATACAAACAAGTTCCTGAATATATACTTGAGATCAATGCTTAAAGCAGTTTAGGGTCTCTGCCACCGTTCGGAACTCTTCTCTTCATGTCTGATGCCGCGATTTTTTCTGATCTGAGAAAGATTGGTATTGTTGTTGTCGCTCTCAATCATAATGGCCAGTGTATTGTGACGTGTCGAGATGCGGTTGCTGGTACTCTTGCACCGGAGTTGGCTGAGGCCATAACTCTTCGGCGCTTAGTATATCTTGCCCGAGAGAAAGGCTATACTTCGGTAATTTTTGCCTCTGACTGTCTTTCTCTAGTGCAGAGAGTTAACCCTTCAGTACATGATCGCTCGCTCATGAGCTCGGTGGTTTTTGATATCAAGCGTGCTGCATCGAGCTTTGCTTCCGTGACTTTCAAGCATATTCGCCGGCAATCAAATGTTTTAGCTTATGACCTAGCTAAATCTTGTATGAACTCTAGTGGTTTTTATGTTTTTCATTCTACTCCGGATTATACTCTATGTAAATTTGTTGCTTGATTAATAAAGTGCCGATGTTTCTAAAAAAAAAAACTTCCAAACCGTGAAGAAAAAAAAGCAGCCACGACCGACCAGTCCACAACGTCCATCCCCAATCTCCCATGATCCCCCACCAGCGCCCCCCATTAACCCGTCGTGGCAACCTCCTCGATCCACCGCCCGGGCCGTCGTCGGCAGTGGTTCCGGCACGTCACCGTCGTTGGCAAGGGACCCCGCGTGTCGCCGTCGGTCCTGCATCCCGCACGCCGCCGGCGGCCCTGGATCTGCGCGTTGCCGCTGAACCCGGATCTCGCGCGCCGCCAATTAGCCGTGGTTCTCTACACGACTCCTCCTCCCCTGCACTACCGCCCCAACCACCTATGCCCCTGCCCACCATCCCCGACGATCTCCGCAGCCACTACCCGACCATCTCCTCTGCGGCCCTCCCCGTTGTTAGCATTAATCTTGTCATAATGCATCAACATGTATGGTGGGGCTGCAGCTAGTTAACTAGCCTCGTGCATGTAGGAGATTAGTCAGGCATGTTAGTTAGAGGCATGCATCAAAGCTCTGCGAGTAAGATGGCCGAGTTGCGTGCAGGTGGAGAGGGAGCAAGAATCGGATGCATTAGTTGTGGCATGCGTCAGTTTAGCTAGTGGCCTACAGAAACATGGAGGATACTCAAGCCGGGACATGTGTGCTGTTTAGTCACATTAGTAAAAAACAGGGCATTGGTTCGGGCCGAGCCAGCCCATTAGTTCCGGTTCAGTTACGAACCGGGACCAATGTGGGCAACGGTCCCAGTTCGTGAGGCCAGGGGGCTGGGCGGGCCACGTGGAGCATTGACCCGGTTCGTCTGGAAGCTTTGGTCCCGGTTCCAGCCACGAACCGGGACCAATGTGCCTTGCTCCTGGCCCACAACCATTGGTCCCGGTTCGTGGCTGGATTCGGGACCAAAGGAGTCCTTTAGTCCCGGTTCCAGCCACGAACCAGGACCAATGAGATGCCTATATATACCCCCTCGCCAGCGATCAGAGCACTCCACACTGCTCTGTTTTTTGGCCGACGAGTGGAGAGCTTTGTGGTGCTCTAGCTCACCTCCTATGCACAGGTGTTTGATGAAATGTCCAAGCCAAACTTAAGCTTTCTCCTCTATAAGCTCCTTGTCCAAACTCCATTTTCGTCAAGATTTGTCTAGGTTTGGCGGTCCGTCCTATCCCGTCCCCGTCCTGAAACCGCCGTCGATCGCCCGCACGTGGTGAGCCTCTTGATCTTATCTTCTTGCTAAAAGAAAATATACTTACTCGTACGATTTTCTTACTTTTATTATTGTTTGTTATTATATAGTGTCATGGTTATGGTATCCGCCCACGTCGGCTCTCGTCCAGTCTATGATTTAGATGTGGTATATTATCTTTTATATAACTATTTCATACATCTAATGTCTATGAAAATTAATTATGCCACCAACTTGATGTAGATGTTTTTATCTATAGAAAGTAGTTGAACCAGAAATGGATACCAACTATGCAATTCTACTTGACAAGTTAACTAAAGCTGAAAAAGAAATCGATCATTTGAAAGAAAAATTAAAAAGAACTGAAGATGACAAGATGGGATTGGAGTTGCATGTTGCCGATATCGTCGACGATCACAAGACCAAGATGAATGCAATGCGCTTGAAGGTTAGAAAGATTAGAAAATATGCCATTCATACCGAGGCTTGGTATCATTATGCCATTGGATCAATTGGTACCTTAGTAGCGGTTATGATTGCATTTATTGTTGCATTTAATTTTTTACATAGTTTTACTGTATGTTTTAATTAGATGCTCTAGAGAGCTATATGTTGTTCAATAATGACAACTATGTATGAACTGTACGTATTTATTTTGGTCATTATTGTACTTTGGCTTTAATGTGATGATGAATTTCTATTAATTTGGTCACTTCTTTATTCATGATATGTTGTAATGGTTTTTAATACACTTTATTATATAACGCATGCAGATGAACCGGCAATGGATGTACGGTGACCGACGCACCTCCGAATATATTAAGGGCCTGCATAATTTTCTCGAAGCGGCTGAGGCAAACAAGCAGAATTGTTTTATGCCTTGTCCATGTACTGTTTGTGAGAATACGAAGTCTTTCTCCAACTCTAAAACCCTTCACTTCCACCTGCTTCAGAAGGGTTTTATGCCACACTATAATGTTTGGACCAAGCATGAAGAAAGAGGGGTTATGATGGAAGACAACGAAGAAGAAGAGGATGATGACAACTACCCTCCCCCTGAATACGGTGATGTTGCAATGGGGGAAGCTGAAGATCAAGAGGAAATAGACGATGTGCCCGATGATGATTTTCGTCGGGTCATTGTTGATGCACAGAGAGAATGCGAAAGTGAAAGGGAGAAGTTGAAGTTCGGTCGCATGTTAGAGGATCACAAAAAAGGGTTATACCCAAATTGCGAAGATGACAACAAAAAGCTCGGTACCATACTAGAATTGCTGCAATGAAAGGCAGACAATGGTGTATCTGACAAGGGATTTAGTTCGCTACTGAAAATAATGAAGAAGAAGCTTCCAAAGGATAACGAATTGTCCGACAGTACGTACGCATCAAAGAAGGTTCTATGCCCTCTAGGATTGGAGGCGCAGAAGATACGTGCATGCCCTAATGACTGCATCCTCTACCCCCGTGAGTACGAGGAATGGAACGCATGCCCAGTATGCGGTGCATTGCGGTATAAGATCAGAAGAGATGACCCTGGTGATGTTGAGGGCCAGCGCACCGGGAAGAGGATTCCTACCAAGGTGATGTGGTATGCTCCTATAATACCACGGTTGAAACGTCTATTCAGAAACAAAAAGCATGCCGAGTTGATGCAATGGTACAAAAAAGACCGTAAGAAAGACGGGAAGTTGAGAGCACCCGTTGACGGGTCGCAGTGGAGAAAGATCGAGAGAAAGTGGAGCGACTTTACACATGACCCGATGAACATATGGTTTGGTTTAAGTGTAGATGGCGTTAATCCTTTTGGGGAGCAGAGCAGCCAGCATAGCACATGGCCTGTAACTCTATGTATGTATAACCTTCCTCCTTGGTTATGCATGAAACGGAAGTTCATTATGATGTCATTGCTCATCCAAGGCCCTAAGCAACCTGGCAATAATATTGATGTGTACCTAAGGCCATTAGTTGATGAACTTTTACAGCTATGGAATGGAAGAGGTGTACGTGTGTGGGATGAGAACGAACACGAGGAATTTGACCTACATGTGTTGCTGTTTGTAACCATCAATGATTGGCCTGCTCTCAGTAACCTTTCAGGACAGACAAACAAGGGATACCACGCATGCACACACTGTTTAGATGACACCGACAGTATATATTTGGACAAATGCAGGAAGAATGTGTACCTGGGCCATCGTCGATTTCTTCCGACCAACCATCAATGTCAAAAGAAAGGAAAGCATTTCAAAGGTGAGGCAGATCACCGGAAGAAGCCCGCCCTCCGTACTGGTGATTACATACTTGATATGGTCAATGATATACAAGTAATATTTGGAAAGGATCCCGACGGATTATCTGTTCCGAATGACGCTGACAAACGCGCACCCATGTGAAAGAAGAAATCTATATTTTGGGACCTACCCTATTGGAAAGACCTAGAGGCCCGCTCTGCAATCGACGTGATGCACATGACGAAGAATCTTTGTGTGAACCTGCTAGGCTTCTTGGTAGTGTATGGGAAGACAAAAGATACGCCGGAGGCACGGGAGGAACATCAACGTGTGCATGAAAAAGACGGCATGCATCCAAAGTAGTATGAAGGTCCTGCTAGCTACGCTCTTACCGATGAAGAGAAGGAAATCTTCTTTGAATGCCTGCTCAGTATGAAGGTCCCGTCGGGCTTCTCATCGAATATAAAGGGAATAATAAATATGGCAGAGAAAAAGTTCCAGAACCTAAAGTCTCATGACTGCCACGTGATTATGACGCAACTGCTGCCGGTTGCATTGATGGGGCTTCTACCGGAAAACGTTCGATTAGCCATTGTGAAGCTATGTGCATTCCTCAATGCAATCTCTCAGAAGGTGATCGATCCAGAAATCCTGCCAAGGTTAAGGAGTGATTTGGTGCAATGTCTTGTTAGTTTCGAGCTGGTGTTCCCACCCTCCATCTTCAATATCATAACGCACGTCCTAGTTCATCTAGTCGACGATATTGTCATTCTGGGCCCTGTATTTCTACACAATATGTTCCCCTTTGAGAGGTTCATGGGAGTCTTAAAGAAATATGTTCGTAACCGTGCTAGGCCAGAAGCAAGCATCTCCATGGGCCATCAAACAGAGGATGTCATTGGTTTTGTGTTGACTTCATTCCTGACCTTAAGAAGATTGGTCTCCCTCAATCGCGGTATGAGGGGAGACTGACTGAAAAAGGCACGCTAGGAGCGGACTCAATAATATGTAGGGACGGGCATTCTTGGTCTCAAGCACACTACACAGTTCTACAAAATTCCACCTTGGTGTCCCCGTATGTCGATGAACACAAGAATATTCTGCGCTCCAAACACCCGGAGCAGTGTGACGACTGGATTACATATGAACACATCAGGACTTTCGGCAGTTGGTTGCAAACACGTCTCATGGGTGACAACACTATTTTTGATGAGTTGTACTCGTTGGCCAGGGGACCATCTTCGACTGTATTGACTTACAAAGGGTACGAGGTAAATGGGAATACATTTTACATGATCGGCCAAGATGAAAAGAGCACCAACAAAAACAAAGGTGTCCACTTTGATGCAACAACCAAGAGGGGAAAGGACACATATTATGGTTACATAGTGGACATATGGGAACTTGACTATGGACATGATTTCAAGGTCCCTTTGTTTCAGTGCAAATGGGTCAATCTGTCAAGAGGCGGGGTACAGGAAGACCCATAGTACGGAATGACAACAGTGGATCTGAACAATCTTGGATACACAGATGAACCATTCGTCCTAGCCAATGATGTGGCGCACGTTTTCTATGTGAAGGACATGTCTACCATACCGAGAAAAAGAAAAGATAAGGAAGCGAATACATCATACGATGAGCCAAAGCGCCACATAGTTCTTTGAGGAGAAATAGACATCGTGGGATTGGAGGGCAAGACAGACATGTCTGAAGATTATGAAAATTTTCATGAAATTCCTCCCTACAAAGTCAAGGCTGACCCAAGCATCCTGTTAAACGATGGATATTATCCATGTTTACGGCGTAATAAGCAAAGGACACAAGCGAAGGAAAAGTGAAGACTTTATCTTCACAACTATATCATTGCAGTGACATGTGAAGAAATGAAATGCCTTTTGTAACACATGAGTTTTCGTTTGAAACCTTAATACTTCGAAAGAGATTTTCCGTTTTGTACACGAAGTGCATCCAGTTTTTGCCGTAACCCTCTCAACTTTTTATGACATGCTATGTGGGTGAAATGATGATACCATGCCAACTTTCATCCTTTTCAGAGTTCATTTGAAGTGCTTTTCAATTTTAGGATTATTTAGCTCAAAAAAATCACTAAGTGCATGAACAATACCAAATGAAGTCAGAAAGGGTTGAAAATTAATGATGTGGTTTTGAATGATGCATTTTGAACAAATAAATAGTCTGAAGTTCAAATGAGTTCAAAAAAAATGAAACCTCTTTGTAACAAATGAGTTTTCGTCCGAAACCCTGATAATTCGAAAGAGATTGTCCATTTTGTACACGAAGTGCATCCATTTTTTGCCGTAACCCTCTCAACTTTTTAGCACATGCTATGTGTCCGAAATGATGATACCCTGCTAACTTTCAACCTTTTCAGAGTTCATTTGAAGTGCTTTTCAATTTCAGGGTCATTTAGCTCAAAAAATTCACTAAGTGCATGAAAATGTTGGAAATATGCCCTAGAGGCAATAAATAAAGTGTTTATTATCATATTTCCTTGTTCATGATAATCGTTTATTATCCTTGCTATAATTGTATTGATTGGAAACACATTACATGTGTGGGTAAATAGACAACACTCTGTCCCTAGTATGCCTCTAGTGAACTAGCTCGTTGATCAAAGATGGTCAATGTTTCCTAGCCATTGACATGTGATGTCATTTGATAATGGGATCACATCATTAGGAGAATGATGTGATGGACAAGAACCAAAATACAAACGTAGCATATGATCGTGTCAGATTATTGCTACTGTTTTCTGCATGTCAAGTATGTGTTCATATGACCATGAGATCATGCAACTCACGGACATCGGAGGAGTGCCTTGTGTGTATCAAACGTTGCAACGTAACTCGGTGACTATAAAAGTGCTCTACAGGTATCTCCGAGGGTGTCTGTTGAGTTGGCATAGATCAAGACTGGGATTTGTTACTCTGTATGACGGAGAGGTATCTCAGGGCACACTCGGTAATACAACATCACAATGAGCCTTGCAAGCAATGTGTCTAAGTGTTAGTCATGGGATCTTGTATTACGGAATGTGTAAAGAGACTTGCCGGTAACGAGGTTGAACTAGGTATGGAGATATCGGCGATCGAATCTCGGGCAAGTAACATACCGAAGAACAAAGGGAACATCATACGAGATTAAGTGAATCCTTGACATAGAGGTTCGACCGATAAAGATCTTCGTAGAATATGTAGGAACCAATATGGGCATCCAGGTCCTGCTATTGGTTATTGACCGTAGAGGTGTCTCGGTCATGTCTACATAGTTCTCGAACCCGCAGGGAGTTAATCTCCCGGATGACTCAGTCATTGACACAATCCTCCAGTCGCTTCCACCTAGCTACAAAAGCTTTGTGATGAACTACAACATGCAGGGTATGGAGAAGTCCATTCCTGAGTTGTACTCGATGCTCAAATCAGCAGAGGTCGAGATCAGAAAGGAGCATCAACTGTTGATGGTAAATAAGACCACTAGTTTCAAGAAAGGCAAGGTTAAGAAGAACTTCAAGAAGGACGGCAAGCTGTTGCCGTGCCCGGTAAGCAAGTTGCCTGGAAGAAGAAGAAAAATGGACCCAAGTCTGAGACTGAGTGCTTTTATTGCAAGGGTACCGGTCACTGGAAGCGGAACTGCCCCAAGTATTTAGCGGATAAGAAGGACGACAACGTTAAAGGTATATGTGATATACTTGGTATTGATGTGTACTTGACCAGCGCTCGTAGTAGCTCCTGGGTATTTGATACCGGTGCAGTTGCTCACATTTGTAACTCCAAGCAGGAGCTACGGAATAAGCGGAGGCTAGCCAAGGACGAGGTGACGATGCGCGTCGGGAATGGTTCCAAGGTCGATGTGATCGCCGTCGGCACGCTACCTCTACATCTACCTTCGGGATTAGTTTTAAACCTTAATAATTGTTATTTAGTACCAGCTTTGAGCATGAACATTGTATCTGGATCTCGCTTGATGCGAGATGGCTACTCATTTAAATCCGAGAATAATGGTTGTTCTATTTATATGAGAGAAATGTTTTATGCTCATGCCCGGCTGGTCAATGGTTTATTTTTGATGAATCTTGAACGTGATGTTACAAATGTCCATAGTGTGAGTACCAAAAAGTGTAAAGTTGATAACGATAGTCCCACTTACATGTGGCACTGCCGTCTTGGCCATATTGGTGTCAAACGCATGAAGAAGCTCCATGCTGATGGACTTTTGGAGTCACTTGATTTCGAATCATTTGGCACATGCGAACCATGCCTCATGGGCAAGATGACCAAGACTCTCAGAGTGAAACGTCAGTCTGAAACCTTTTAAAGGTTCAAGGAATTTCAGAGTGAGGTAGAGAATCAACGTGACAGGAAAATAAAATGCCTACGATCTGATCGTGGCGGAGAATATTTAAGTCACGAGTTTGGCAAGCACCTTAGGAAATGTGGAATTGTTTCACAGCTCACGCCGCCCGGCACACCTCAGCGAAATGGTGTGTCTGAACGTCGTAATCGCACTCTATTGGATATGGTGCGATCTATGATGTCTCTTACCGACTTACCGCTATCATTTTGGGGATATGCATTAGAGACTGCTGCATTCACTCTAAATAGGGCACCGTCTAAATCCGTTGAGACGACACCGTATGAATTATGGTTTGGAAAGAAACCTAAGCTGTCGTTTCTAAAAGTTTGGGGATGCGATGCTTATGTGAAGAAACTTCAACCTGAGAAGCTCAAACCCAAAGCGGAAAAGTGCGTCTTCATAGGATATCCCAAAGCGACTATTGGGTATATCTTCTACCTACGATCCGAGGGCAAAGTGTTTGTTGCCAAGAATGGATCCTTTCTCGAGAAAGAGTTTCTCTCGAAAGAAGTAAGTGGGAGGAAAATAGAACTTGATGAGGTAATTGTACCTCCACTCGAACCGGAGAGTAGCGCAGCACATGAAGTTGTTTCTGTGGAGCCTACACCGGCTAGAGAGGAAGTTAATGATGATGATCATGAAGCTTCAGATCAAGTCTCTATTCGAAGGTCCACTAGGACACGTTCCGCACCAGAGTGGTACGACAATCCTGTCCTAGAGATCATGTTGTTGGACAACGGTGAACCTTCGAACTATGAAGAAGCGATGGCGGGCCCGGATTCCGACAAATGGCTTGAGGCCATGAAATCCGAGATAGGATCCATGTATGAGAACAAAGTATGGAGTTTGGTGGACTTGCCTGATGATAAGCGAGCCATTGAAAACAAATGGATCTTTAAGAAGAAGACTGACGCAGATGGTAATGTGACCGCCTATAAGGCTCGGCTTGTCGCTAAGGGTTATCGACAAGTTCAAGGAGTTGACTACGATGAGACTTTCTCACCCGTAGCGATGCTAAAGTCACTCCGAATCATGTTAGCAGTTGCCGCATTTTATGATTATGAGATCTGGCAAATGGATGTCAAAACGACATTCCATAATGGCTTCCTCAAGGAAGAACTGTATATGATGCAGCCGGAAGGTTTCGTCGATCCTAAAGATGCTAACAAGGTATGCAAGCTCCAACACTCCATTTATGGGCTGGTGCAAGCATCTCGGAGTTGGAACATTCGCTTTAATGAGGTGATTAAAGCGTTTGGGTTTGTACAGGTTTATGGAGAACCCTGTATTTACAAGAAAGTGAGTGGGAGCTCTATAACATTTCTTATACTGTATGTGGATGACATGCTGATAATGGGAAATAATATAGAACTCTTGGAAAGTATAAAGGCCTACTTGAATAAGTGTTTTTCAATGAAGGACCTTGGAGAAGTTGCTTACATATTAGGTATTAAGATCTATAGAGATAGATCGAAACGCCTCATTGGTCTTTAACAAAGCACATACCTTGAAAAGATATTGAAGAAGTTCAATATGGATCAGTCCAAGAAGGGGTTCTTGCCTGTGTTGCAAGGTGTGAGATTGAGTACGACTCAATGCCCGACCACGGCAAAGGATAGAGAAGAGATGAGTGTCATCCCCTATGCTTCAGCCATAGGCTCTATTATGTATGCCATGCTGTGTACCAGACCTGATGTGAACCTTGCCATAAGTTTGGTAGGGAGGTACCAAAGTGATCCCGGAGCGGAACACTGGACAGCGGTCAAGAATATCCTGAAGTACCTGAAAAGGATAAAGGACATGTTTCTCGTATATGGAGGTGCCGAAGAGCTCGTCGTATATGGCGGCATCTACATGTGAAGCGGAGTACATAGCTGCTTCGGAAGCAGCAAAGGAGGGAGTCTGGATGAAGGAGTTCATCACCGACCTAGGAGTGATTCCAAGTGCGTCGGGCCCGATGACTCTACTCTGTGACAACACTGGAGCTATTGCCCTTGCGAAGGAGCCCATGTTTCACAAGAAGACAAGACAACATTAAGCACCACTTCAACTCCATCCGTGATTACATTCAGGAGGGAGACATAGATATTTGTAAAGTGCATACGGATCTGAATGTCGCAGATCCGTTGACTAAACCTCTCTCACGAGCAAAACATGATCAACACCAGAATGCTATGGGTGTTCGATTCATCACATTGTAACTAGATTATTGACTCTAGTGCAAGTGGGAGACTGTTGGAAATATGCCCTAGAGGCAATAATAAAATGGTTATTATTGTATTTCCTAGTTCATGAGAATTGTCTATTATTCATGCTACAATTGTGTTAACCGGAAACCGTAATACATGTGTGAATACATAGACCACAACATGTCCCTAGTGAGCCTCTAGTTGGCTAGCTCGTTGATCAATAGATGGTCATGGTTTCATGACCATGGACATTGGATGTCGTTGATAACGGGATCACATCATTAGGAGAATGATGTGATGGACAAGACCCAATCCTAAGCATAGCACAAGATCGTGTAGTTCGTTTGCTAAAGCTTTTCAATGTCAAGTATCGTTTCCTTAGACCATGAGGTTGTGCAACTCCCGGATGCCGTAGGAATACTTTGGGTGTGGCAAACGTCACAACGTAACTGGGTGGCTATAAAGGTACATTTCGGGTATCTCCGAAAGTGTCTGTTGGGTTGGCATGAACCGAGTCTGGGATTTGTCACTCCGTGTGACGGAGAGGTATCTCTGGGCCCACTCGGTAAGACATCATCATAATGAGCTTAATGTGACTAAGGAGTTAGCCACGGGATGATGTGTTATGTAACGAGTAAAGAGACTTGCCGGTAACGAGATTGAACAAGGTATAGGGATACCGACGATCGAATCTCGGGCAAGTATCATATCGGTAGACAAAGGGAATTGTATACGGGATTGATTGAATCCCCGACATCGTGGTTCATCCGATGAGATCATCATGGAGTACGTGGGAGCCAACATGGGTATCCAGATCCCGCTGTTGGTTATTGGCCGGAGAGGTGTCTCGGTCATGTCTACGTGTCTCCCGAACCCGTAGGGTCTACACACTTAAGGTTCGATGACGCTAGGGTTATAGGGAAATAGTGTACGTGGTTACCGAAGGTTGTTCGGAGTCACGGATGAGATCCCTGACATCACGAGGAGTCCCGGAATGGTACGGATACAAAGATTGATATATAGGAAGTGAGGATTTGGTTACCGGAAGTGTTCCGGGTGTCACCGGTAGTGTACCGGGACCACCGGAAGGGTTCCGGGGGTCCACCGGTAGTGTACCGGGACCACCGGAAGGGTTTCGGGGGTCCACCTAGTGTGCCCACCTGCCCCGGAAGGTTCCATGGGCCAAGAGTTGGAGGGAGCCAACCCCTAGGTGGGCTGGTGCGCCTCCCACCCCAGCCCAAGGCGCAGCAAGGGTGGAGGGGGCCAAACCCTAGGCGTGGATGGGCCTTAAGGCCCACCCTAGGGCGCCTCCACCTCTCCCTGCCCTGGCCGCCAGCCAGATGGGCTCCTGGAGGCTGCCGCCACCCCTAGGGTGGAACCCTAGGGCGCAGCCCCTCCCCTCCCCTCCTCCTATATATAGTGGTGGGTTTTAGGGCTGCACAACACACAAGTTCCTCTCCTCCCTGGTGCAGCCCTACTCCTCCCTCTCCTCGTTCTCCGTAGTGCTTAGCGAAGCTCTGCCAGAGTACCACGCAGCTCCACCGCCACCACGCCATCGTGCTGCCGGAGCTTTTCCCCAACCTCTCCTTCCTCCTTGCTGGATCAAGGCGTAGGAGACGTCACCGGGCTGCACGTGTGTTGAACGCGGAGGCACCGTTGTTCGGTGCTTAGATCGGAATCCACCGCGATCTGAATCGCTGCGAGTACGACTCCATCAACCGCGTTCTAGCAACGCTTCCGCTTAGCGATCTTCAAAGGTATGAATATCCAATCTCTCCCCGCTCGTTTGCTGGTTTCTCCATAGATAGATCTTGGTGAAACGTACGAAAATTTTGATTTACTACTATGTCTCCCAACAGTGGTATCAGAGCCAGGTTTATGCGTAGAATCTATGCACGAGTAGAACACAAAGCAGTTGTGGGCGTCGATTTTGTTAATTGCTTACCACTACTAGTCTTATCTTGATTCGACGGTATTGTGGGATGAAGCGGCCCGGACCGACTTTACACGTACGCTTACGTGAGACTGGTTCCACCGCCTGACATGCACTTGTTGCACAAGGTGGCTAGCGGGTGTCTGTCTCTCCCACCTTAGTCGGATTTGATTCGATGAAAAGGGTCCTTATGAAGGGTAAATAGCAATTGGCATATCATGTTGTGGTTTTGGCGTAGGTAAGAAACGTTCTTGCTAGTAACCTATAGCAGCCACGTAAAAACTTGCAACTACAAATTAGAGGACGTCTAACTTGTTTTTGCAGCATGTGCCTTGTGATGTGATATGGCCAGAGGATGTGATGTGATGCATTGTGATGTATGAAATTGATCATGTTCTTGTAATAGGATTCACGACTTGCATGTCGATGAGTATGACAACCGGCAGGAGCCATAGGAGTTGTCTTATTTATTGTATGACCTGTGTGTCAATCATAAACGCCATGTAATTACTTTACTTTATTGCTAAGCATTAGCCATAGTAGTAGAAGTAATAGTTGGCGAGACGACTTCATGAAGACACAATGATGGAGATCATGGTGTCGTGCCGGTGACAGTGATGATCATGGTGCCCCGAAGATGGAGATCAAAGGAGCAAGATGATATTGGCCATATCATGTCACTATATTGATTGCATGTGATGTTTATCATGTTTAAATCTTATTTGCATAGAACGACGGTAGTAAATAAGATGATCTCTCAATTAAAATTTCAAGAGCAGTGTTCACCCTAACTGTGCACCGTTGCTAAGGATCGTTGTTCCGAAGCCCCACGTGATGATCGGGTTGATAGGTTCTAACGTTCGCATACAACGGGTGTAAGCTAGATTTACACACGCGAAACACTTAGGTTGACTTGACGAGCCTAGCATGTACAGACATGGCCTCGGAACACGGAAGACCGAAAGGTCGAACATGAGTCGTATAGAAGATACGATCAACATGGAGATGTTCACCATGGATGACTAGTCCGTCTCACGTGATGATCGGACACGGGCTATGTAGCGACCCGACTCAAAACGAGTCAAGCCTCTGTGTTTTCTGTGCCATCCCTAGATCAGTATGCTAGCACACACAGTACATCAATGTATATATCAAAGTGCAATCACATGTAATTAAGGTAAAACTGATATATACCTTACAATAGCAGCGGAATACAATCAACGGGAGTGGAGTCCCAATAACACCAACGACAGGTTGAGTGCGGACCGTAACCCTGAATCGTACTCTTACCCGTCGTAGAAGAGTATGTGTAGCATGAGACGTTGCAGCCGTGTAGGTCAGCATTTTGAATATGCTGGCAAGATCACCATAGAAGAACAGAAGAATAAACTATACTATATGCAATAAGGCTTTATGGCTCTGTGGCTAAGTTTTTGCATAAAAGCTGATTTTGTTTTCCTACAACAAAGGAATATCAGGAATTTCACTATGGAGTTACCTATTGTGACATGGTTCCGCCAACCAATGTCTCAATGCCCATAAGTATCATTAAGTTGCCCACAATTAGTTATCAGTCCAGTGTTGAGAGTTCAGAGATAGATCCAAGTCTAGAAGCTCAAATTGTCCGTAACCGGGGACACGACTAATCGATTAGGTTTAACTCTGCAGAGTGTTGTGTACTTTACCCACAAGATTCTTTCCCTCCTGGTAAGTCCTCGCACTGCCTGGTGTTTGAGAACAGGATGAAAGAAACATGGTCTTTGAGAGTGCTTCCCTGACTGTCCGATAGTGCCCATCCAATCCTAACGTCGACTACATCTCGTAGCACTGCCCAACAGAGTCACAACAAAGATCAACCAAGCCAGAGCCCATATTGACTTGTGGCTACACAGGTAAGCTTACGGGCATGAAGTATTCTTCCTTCTCTTTGAGTCTTGGTGAAGCTTTCCGCAAGATGTCATGGCGCTTCTCCATGTATCCCGGCCATCCACTGGTTTCTCCAGGGATGCCCAATCAACCATCCTTCACCCAGTAGTGTGTATTGAAAACTTGTCTTCTCGAGTCTTGAAGTCTTGAGGTCTTGAAGATGCAGGACTTGAAGATGTCTTCATGAAGTTGTCATCTTGACGTAGAGTCCTTCTTCACACCACTCACGAACGCTCATACCAAACCCCGTCTACTTTAGCATAGCATAAAAGTAACTAACGTTCCTGGGGCTTTAGTAACCAGTGGTGGGTTCCTACCTCATGCATTCTACTCAACTACAAGAATTTCAATAACACTACGGGAGGGATGTGCTGAATGATGTCACTACATGCAATAAAAACATAGGTATGAAATAGATGGTCAAGGTGAACTTGCCTGTACTGTTGATGAACAAATAGATTTCTCTTAGAAATAACTTGATAGACCATTTGTCACTCTTCGATGATAATCTATATAACAAACATTGCATTCATAAGCAATCATACTAGCAATCAATTCTAACAATCACAAGGTAACACAAGAAACAAAATCAACAAGGTTGATGAAGGAAATACTTAAGACAAAACTCAAAGTCAAGAAAAGTTTTCATAAAAGCAACTAAGGTAGTTTTCCCCTACAAACAATTATTTTCAAATAGTAACAAAACAATAACAAAGTAAAAATACAACAAAAGGATTTCTTGTAAATATTTTACTAGCAAAAAGATTTACTTTTGAAGAACAAGTAAAACTATGAAAACAACATCCTAAACAACATAAGTGTTTGCCTAATGAACTTAACTACAAGCACAACCATAAACTAAGAGAAAACAAATTATGAAACAACTAAGTTAACAGAAAGTAATTAATAAAAATCTTTATTACAAAACAGAATTGATTCATCTAAAACTTTGTGACAATAATTTCTACTAACACTAAGTTGTTTTATAAAACATTACCTAATGATAAAGAATATAGTTTACTATAATAGAGTAAAACTAAACCATTTTTATTAACAAACATTTCTTAACAGAAAAGATTACTAAAAACTTTATTTGAAAACAGAATCTAGTTACTCAAAACTTTGTTAAAATTTACTATTACTAACTAGTTGTTTTAATCAAATTAAACCTATTTGAAAAGGTGTTGAGATTCCTATGTTAATAAAGAAACAAACTAAGAAAATTTATATTTTTATTAACAGTAAGTAAACACTAAATGTTTAAGCAACAGAACCTATTAAACAAATAAAACTAAATTCTAATTTAAACTAACTAAAACTAAGTTAATTTAAATTATACTAACTAATAGGCAGAATCTGTTTCTAGTTAAAACCCTAATCAAATTTATTCTAAAAATTCTCAAACTTTACCAATTGATAACTAATTTCACTAGTGACAATTAGCAAAAAGAATCAATCAGAAATACATTTTAAAACTCAAGTTATTCAGAAAACAAAATTTAAATCAAATATGTTTAAATTCAAATTTAAATGTTCAAACATGGTCAAATTTGGTGTCTACAGAAACTAGATAAAAATTGTGATCTAATGCAAAAAGAATCAATTTAAAATACTTAAAAACATAAAACATATAAGCAAAACAAATCAGAAACTATTCTATTTTTGAAATTAAAACAGAAAAAGAAAAAGGGTTTCTAACGGACAGGGGTACACGTGTCGCTCTGCTATTGGCTACGTGTGTGTGCGAGAGGGGTTTTTCGGGCGGACGACCGGACCTTAGCACATACCGGTTCGCGAATTAAAAAGATCTAATCTAGACCGTAGAAATTAGATCTGACGGAGGGGAGAGGGAGAGAGGCTCACCGTGGTGGTTGCCGGCTCCGGCGACGGCAGGGGCGTCGAGGTCTTCGGGGAAGCGCCTCCGGTGGTCCTCCGGCGACGGCGGCGGCTTCGTCCCATGCGGGGGAGCACGACGATGGCGATGGTGGCGTCGGAGGGGCCTCGGGGCGACGGAGGCGAGCGACATGTGCTCGGGGCGGTTCGGACTCCGGCGAGGTCGATGGGGAGGAGAGCTCCGGTGGGGTGGAGGACGGGCGAGTGGTTGGTGCGGTGCGGGAGAGCGAGGGGAGTTCGATGGCATGCTCGGGAGGGGTCGGAGTGGTCGGAGGGGAGCGGCAGGAGAGGAGGGGCGCGACGGTAACCGAAAGCTCCGGCGAGCGATTCCGGCGTCGGGAGGCCGTGGGGTGTCATGCAACGAGGGGGAATGGGAAGAGGGGTGCCAGGCACTACTTATAGGCGGCTCAGGTGCTCGAGAAAAGGCAGGGGAGAGGATCACGGCGAGGAGATCCGGCGAGGTCGTCGGGGAGAAGGGGGAGGAAGGTGACCGCGCGGGAGAGGAAATTGTTGGAAATATGCCCTAGAGGCAATAATAAATTAGTTATTATCATATTTCCTTGTTCATGATAATCGTTTATTATCCATGCTATAATTGTATTGATCGGAGACTTAAATGCATGTGTGGATACATAGACAAAACCATGTCCCTAGTATGCCTCTAATGGACTAGCTCATTGATCAAAGGATGGTTAAGGTTTCCTAGCCATGGACATGAGATGTCATTTGATAACGGGATCACAACATTAGGAGAATGATGTGATGGATAAGACCCAAACTACAAACATAGCATATGATCGTGTCAGTTTATTGCTACTCTTTTCTGCATGTCAAGTATATGTTCCTATGACCATGAGATCATGCAACTCACGGATATCGGAGGAGTGCCTTGTGTGTATCAAACGTCGCAACGTAACTGGGTGACTATAAAGGTGCTCTACAGGTATCTCCGATGGTGTTTGTTGAGTTGGCATGGATCGAGACTGGGATTTGTTACTCCGTGTGACGGGGAGGTATCTCAGGGCCCACTCGGTAATACAACATCACAACAAGCCTTGCAAGCAATGTGGCTAAGTGTTAGTCATGGTATCTTGTATTACGGAACGAGTAAAGAGACTTGCCAGTAACGAGGTTGAACTAGGTATGGAGATACCGACGATCGAATCTCGGGCAAGTAACATACCGAAGAACAAAGGGAACGTTATACGGGATTAACTGAATCCTTGACATAGAGGTTCGACCGATAAAGATCTTCATAGAATATGTAGGAACCAATGTGGACGTCCAGGTCCTGCCATTGGTTATTGACCGTAGAGGTGTCTCGGTCATGTCTACATAGTTCTCGAACCCGCAGGGTCTGCACACTTAAGGTTCGGTGACGTTTCGGTAGTGTGGAGTTATGTATGGTGGTGACCGAAGTTTGTTCGGAGTCCCGGATGAGATCCCGGACGTCACGAGGAGCTCCGGAATGGTCCGGAGTTAAAGATTCATATATAGGAAGTCCCAGTTTGGTTTCCGAAAAAGTTTCGGGCTCATCGGTAGTGTGCCGGGAGTGCCGGTAGTGTACCGGGAGTGCCGGTAGTGTACCGGGAGGCCTTCGGGAGGGGTATTTCGACCCCAAGAGGTCCATGGGCTGTGGGAGAATAATAACCAGCCCTTAGTGGGCTGGGAAAACAGCCACAAAGGCCCATGGCGCAGGAAGAAAAATTCCTAAGGGAAAATGTGAAAAAATCAGCCAATAGGAGGCAATCCTACTCCAACTAGGATTGGAGGTGAAGTAGGATTGCACCCCACCTCCTATTTCGGCTGAACCAAAGGCCTTGGCTGCCTATCCTCTCCTCTCCTCCTATATATACTGGTGGAATACCTAGGGTTTGGCTAACAGATTTTACGGCCACGTGCTACCCGATTCACCGGTGCTCCTCTAGATTGGATTTCTGCAGCGCTTAGGCGAAGCCCTGCCGGAATTGTTCCACCACCACCATCACCGGAGCGCCGTCATGCTACCGGTGAACTCTCTCTCCTCTCCACCCCTCTTGCTGGATCAAGACGGTGGAGATCGTCATCAAGCTGCACGTGTGCTGAACGCGGAGGTGCCGTCCGTTCGGCGCTAGATCAGAAGGATCGTGATCAAGGCCACGAGATGATTCGTGATAAAATCGCGTGACGGATCGTGATGAGATCGCGAGACGGATCGTGATGAGATCGTGGGACGGATCGTGACGAGATCGCGGGCCGAATCGTGATGAGTTCGCGGGACGGATCGTGATTGGATCGCGGGACGGATCGTGATGAGATCGCGGGACGCTCGGCGATTTGGATCGCGAAGATGTTCGACTACACCAACCGCGTTTCTTAACGCTTCCCGCTTAGCGATCTACAAAGGTATGTAGATCCACTCTCCCTCTCGTATGTAGAGAAAGTCCTAAAGGAAAAAGTGGAAAATCAGCCAATAGGAGGCAATCCTACTCCAACTCGGATTGGAGGTGAAGTAGGATTGCTCCCACCTCCTTTTTCGGCCGACCCAAAGGCCTTGGATGCCTCTCCTCTCCTCTCCTCCTATATATACTAGTGTATTGGGTGGTTTTTGGACAGAATTTCCGGCCACGTGCTACCCGTTTCACCGGTGCACAGTTTCTCCTCTAGATCGGTTTTCCGCAGCGCTTAGGCGAAGCCCTGCCGGAATTGCTCCACCACCATCACCGGAGCGCCGTCACGCTGCCGGTGAACTCTCTCTCCTCTCCACCTCCTCTCGCTGGATCGAGACGGTGGAGATCGTCATCAAGCTGCACGTGTGCTGAACGCGGAGGTGCCGTCCGTTCGGCGCTAGATCGGAAGGACCGTGATCGAGATCGCGAGACGGTTCGTGATGTGATCATGGAACGGATCGTGATGAGTTCGCGGGACAGATCGTGAGACGGATTGTGATGAGTTTGCGGGACGGATCATGATGTGTTCGCGGGACGGTTCGTGATTGGATCGCGGGATGCTCGGCGATTTGGATCGCAAAGAAGTTCGACTACACCAACCGCGTTTCTTAACGCTTCCCGCTTAGCGATCTACAAGGGTAAGTAGATCCACTCTCCCTCTCGTAGATGCTCATCACCATGGATAGGTTTGCGTGTGCGTAGGAAAATTTTTGTTTCCCATGCGACGTTCCCCAACAGTGGCATCATGAGCTAGGTTGATGGTTCGATGAGATCTCGAGTAGAACACAAAAGGTTTGTGGGCATTGATTCTTAGATTGCTTCCTCCCTTGGTCGGATTTTGGTTCAGCGGGATTTTGAGATGAAGCGGCCCGGACCAACATTACTCGTACGCTTACGAGAGACCGGTTCCCTCGACGCAACTTGTTGCTTAGATGGCTTGCGGGTGACAGTTTCTCTCACTTTAGTTGGATCGGATCCGACAAAGGCGGTCCTTGAGAAGGTTGAAAAGCAATCTATGTATCACCGTTGTGGTTTATGCATAGGTGAGAATCGTTCTTGCTAGATACCCGTAGCAGCCACGTAAAACATGCAACAACAATTAGAGGACGTCTAACTTGTTTTTGCAGGTATGTTGTGATGTGATATGGACAATTACATGATGAGATATATGTGATGTATGAGATGATCATGTGATGTATAGAATTTCATGACTTCCATGTCGTTGAGTACGGCAACCGGCAGGAGCCATAGGGTTGTCTTTAGTTATTGTATGACCTGTGTGTCAACCATTAAGCGCTATGTAATGCTTTACTTTATCGCTAAGCGGTAGCAATAGAAGTAGAAGCAGGGCTGGCGCCACAACCCCAATGGCAACACATTGATGGAGATCAAGATGATGGAGATCATGGTGTTGTGCCGGTGACGATGGAGATCATGCCGGTGTTTCGAAGATGGAGATCTTAAACACAAGTTCATGGCCATATCATGTCACTTATGAATTGCATGAGATGTTAATCCTTTTATGCACCTTGTATTTCTTAGTACGGCGGTAGCGTTATAAGGTGATCCCTCACTTGAATTTCAAGATGAACTGTGTTCTCCCCGAGTGTGCACCGTTGCGAAAGTTCGTCGTGTTGAGACACCACGTGATGATCGGGTGTGATAGACTCTACGTTCACATACAACGAGTGCACGCCAGATTTGCACGCGCAGAACACTCGGGTTAAACTTGACGAGCCTAGCATGTACAGACATGGCCTCGGAACACAAGAGACCGAAAGGTCGAACATGAGTCATATAGTAGATATGATCAACATGATGATGTTCACCATTGCAGCCACCTCAACTCACGTGATGATCGGACTTGAGTTGGTGAATTTGGATCATGTATCACTCGAATGATCGGAGGGATGTCAATTTGAGTGGGAGTTCTTAAGTAATATGATTAATTGAACTCATTATCATGAACATAGTCAAAGTGTCTTTGAAATTATGTTGTAGATTACTAGCTCGCGTTGTAGCTCCCTTGTATTTTTATATGTTCCTAGAGAAATAGAATTGAAAGATGTTGGTAGCAAAATTGCGGACTAGGTCCGTGATCTGAGGATTGTCCTCGTTGCTGCACAGAAGGCTTATGTCCTTAATGCACCGCTCGGTGCGCCACCCCATCTAGCGTCGTTTGTAGATGTTGTGAACATCTGACAGGCACGTTTCGATGACTACTTGATAGTTTAGTGCGTCATGCATTACGGCTTAGAACTGAGGCTCCGAAACGTTTTGAACGTCACTGAACATATGAGATGTTCTAAGAGCTGAGATTGTGATCTCAGGCTCGTGCCCGAGTTGCGAGATATAGGATCTCCAACGAGATTCTTTGCCTGCAAGATGAAAGAGAATAGCTCAATCGTTGAGCATGTGCTCAGACTGTCTGGGTACTACAATCGCTTGAATCGAGTGGGAGTTGATCTTCCACATAAGATAGTGATTGATCTAGTTCTCCAAGTCACTGTCACTGAGCTACTAGAACTTGGTGATTAACTATAAAATGCCAGGGAAAGAAATGTTGATCCCTGAGCTGTTTGCGATGTTTGACACCGCGAAGGTAGAAATCAAGAAGGAGCGTCAAGTGTTGATGGTTAATCAAACCACTAGTTTCGAGAAGGGCAAGAGCAAGGAGGGAAACTTCATGGATAGCAAGTCAGTTGCTGCTCCAGTGAAGCAACCCAAAGTTGAACTCAAACCCGAGACTAAGTGCTTCTGTTATGAGGTGAGCGGTTGCTGAAGCGGAACAACCCTAGATACTTGCTAGATAAGAAGGCTGGCAACATTAATAGAAGTATATTTGATATACGAGTTATTAATATGTACCTTGCTAGTACTCTTAGTAGCACCTGGGTATTGGATACCAGTTCGGTTGCTAAATTTTAGTAACTCGAAATAAAAGCTACGGAATAAACGGAGAACTAGCTAAGGGTGAGGTGACGATATGTGTTGGAAGTGTTTCCAAGGTTGATGTGATCAACATCGCACGCTCTCTCTACCTTCAGGATTAGTGACGAACCTAAATAAATGTTATTTGGTGTTTTGCGTTGGGCTTGAACATGATTAGATCATGTTTATTGCAATACGGTTATTCATTTAAGTTAGAGAATAATGGTTATTCTGTTTACATGAATAATACCTTCAATGGTCATGCACCTAGTGAGAATGGTTTGTTGAAATCTTGATCGTAGTAGTACACATGTTCATAACATTGATGTCAAAAGATACAAAGTTAATAATGATAGTACCACATACTTGTGGCACTGCCGCTAAATGTCATATTGGTATAAAGCGCATGTAGAAACTCCATGCTGACGGATATTTGGACTCATTCGATTTCGAATCGGTTGAGACATGTGAACCATGCCTCTTGGGCAAGATGACTAAAGGACCCCGTTGGATGGAGCGGGCAAGTGATTCATTGGAAATGATACATGTTGATGTATGCAATCTAGTGAGTCTTGTAGCGTGCAGTGGATATCGTTATTTTCTTACCTTCACTGATGATTTGAGTAGATATAGTGTATATTTACTTAATGAAACACAAGTCTGAATCGTTTGAAAGGTTCAAGAAAATTCAGAGTGAAGTTTAAAGATCATCGTGACAAGAAGATAAAAATGACCACGATATGATCGTGGAGGTGAATATCTGAGTTACGAGTTTGGCATACAACTTAAGACAATGTGAAATTTGTTTCACAACTAACGCTACCTGGAACACCATGGTGTGATGGTGTGTCCGAACATCATAGTCATGCTTTATTGATATAGTGCATACTGTGATGTCTCTTATCGTTTTACTACTATAATTTTTGGGGTTATGCATTAGAGACAACTACATTCACTTTAAATAGGGCACCATCTAAATCCGTTGAGATGACACCATATGAATTATGGTTTGATAGAAACCTAAGCTATCATTTCTTAATACTTGGGCCTGCGGCACTTGTGTGAAAAATGTTTTCACCTAATGAGGTCGAACCCAAGGCGGACAAATGCATCTTCATAGAATACCCTAAGATCAGTTGGGTGAACCTTCTATCTCAGATCCAAGTGCAAAGTGTTTGTTACTAAAACGGATCCTTTCTCGAGGAAAAGTTTCTCTCGAAAGAATTGAGTGGGAGGAAGATAGAACTTGATGAGGTTGTTAAACCTTTGTTCAACCAGAGAGTAGCGCAGCGCAGAAAGATGTTTCTGTGAAGCCTACATTAGTTGAAGAGGAAGTTAATGATGATGATCATGAAGCTTCAGGATCAAGTTATTATCGAACTTCGTGGGTCGACAAGGATGTGTACTGCTCCTAAGTGGTACGACAACTCTGTCTTGCAGATCATGTTGTTGGACAACGATGAACCTACGAGCTATGGAGAAGCGATGATGGGCCCGGATTCCGACGAATGGTTAGAGGCCATGAAATCCGAGATAGGATCCATGTATGAAAACCAAGTATAGACTTTGGTAGACTTGCTCGTTAGACGGCAGGTCGTTGAGTACAAATGGACCTTTAGAATGAAGACAGACACTGATGGTGAATGTCACCATTTGTAAAGCTTGACTTGTTGCAAAGTTGTTTGTGACAAGTTCAAGGAGTTGACTGCGATGAGGCTTTCTCACTCGTAGCGATGCTAAAAGTCTGTTGGAATTATGTTAGCAGTTGCTGCATTTTCAATTATGAAATCTGGCAGATGGATGTCAAAACATCGTTTCCTTAACGGTTTACTTAAGGAAAAGTTGTATGTGATACAACCAGAAGGTTTTGTCAGTCCTAAGGATGCTAAAATATGAGAAAGCTTCAGTGATCCTTCTATGGACTGAAGCAAGCATCTCGGAGTTGGAATATACACTTTGATGAGGTGATCAAAGTTTCTGTAGTTTATACAAAGTTTACGAGAAACTTGTATTTGCAATAAAGTGAGTGGGAGCACTGTAGAGTTTCTGATAAGTATATGTGGTTGACATATTGTTGATCGAAAATAATGTAGAATTTCTGGAAGGCATAAAAGGTTGTTTGAAAAGTGTTTTTCAAAGGAAGACCTGGATAAAGCTACCTAATTGTTGAGCATCAAAATCTATAGAGATAGATCAAGATGCTTGATGAGACTTTCAATGAGTGCATACCCTGACAAGATTTTGAAAGAGTTCAAAATGGATCAGCCAGAGAAATAGTTCTCGTCTGATTTGTAAGGTGTGAAGTTGAGTGAGACTCAAAGCTCGACAACGACAGAAGAAAGAGAAAGGACGAACGTCGTCCCCTATGCCTTAGCCATAGGCTCTATATTATGCCATGCTGTGTACCGCACCTATGTGTGCCTTGCCATGAGTCTGTCAAGGGGTACAAGAGTGGTCCAGGAGTGGATCACTGGACAACGGTCGGAATTATCCTTAGTAACCAGAGGACTAAGGAAATGTTTCTTGATTATGGAGGTGATAAAGAGTTCGTCGTAAAGAGTTACGTCGATGCAAGCTTTAACACCTATCCGGATGACTAGTAGTAGCAATCTGGATACGTATAGTGGAGCAGCCATTTGGAAATAGTACCAAGTGGAGTGTGGTAGCAGTGTTTACGGTTTGACATAGAGATTTGCAAAGTACACACGGATCTGAATATCACAAACTAAGCAAATTTATATTTTTATTAACAGTAAGTAAACACTAAATGTTTAAGCAACAGAACCTATTAAACAAATAAAACTAAATTCTAATTTAAACTAACTAAAACTAAGTTAATTTAAATTATACTAACTAATAGGCAGAATCTATTTCTAGTTAAAACCCTAATCAAATTTATTCTAAAAATTCTCAAACTTTACCAATTGATAACTAATTTCACTAGTGACAATTAGCAAAAAGAATCAATCAGAAATACATTTTAAAACTCAAGATATTCAGAAAACAAAATTTAAATCAAATCTGTTTAAATTCAAATTTAAATGTTCAAACATGGTCAAATTTGGTATCTACAGAAACTAGATAAAAATTGTGATCTAATGCAAGAAGAATCAATTTAAAATACTTAAAGACATAAAACATATAAGCAAAACAAATCAGAAACTATTCTATTTTTGAAATTAAAACAGAAAAAGAAAAAGGGTTTCTAACGGACAGGGGGTACACGTGTCGCTCTGCTATTGGCTACGGGTGTGTGCGAGAGGGGGTTTTTGGGCGGACGACCGGACCTTAGCACATACCGGTTCGCGAATTAAAAAGATCTAATCTAGACCGTAGAAATTAGATCTGACGGAGGGGAGAGGGAGAGAGGCTCACCGTGGTGGTTGCCGGCTCCGGCGAAGGCTCCGGCGACGGCAGGGGCGTCGAGGTCGTCGGGGAAGCGCCTCCAGTGGTCCTCCGGCGACGGCGGCAGCTCCGTCCCATGCGGGGGAGCACGGCGATGGCGATGGTGGTGTCGGAGGGGCCTCGGGGCGACGGAGGCGAGCGACACGTGCTTGGGGCGGTTCGGACTCCGGCGAGGTCGATGGGGAGGAGAGCTTCGGTGGGGTGGAGGACGGGCGAGTTGTTGGTGCGGTGCGGGAGAGCGAGGGGAATTCGATGGCGTGCTCGGGAGGGGTCGGAGTGGTCGGAGGGGAGCGGCAGGAGAGGAGGGGCGCGACGGCAACCGAAAGCTCCGGCGAGCGATTCCGGCGTCGGGAGGCCGTGGGGTGTCGTGCAACGAGGGGGAATGGGAAGAGGGGTGCCAGGCGCTACTTATAGGCGGCTCAGGTGCTCGAGAAAAGGCAGGGGAGAGGATCACAGCGAGGAGATCCGGCGAGGTCGTCGGGGAGAAGGGGGAGGAAGGTGACCGCGCGGGAGAGGAAATTGTTGGAAATATGCCCTAGAGGCAATAATAAATTAGTTATTATCATATTTCCTTGTTCATGACAATCGTTTATTATCCATGTTATAATTGTATTGATCGGAGACTTAAATGCATGTGTGGATACATAGACAAAACCATGTCCCTAGTATGCCTCTAATGGACTAGCTCGTTGATCAAAGGATGGTTAAGGTTTCCTAGCCATGGACATGAGATGTCATTTGATAACGGGATCACAACATTAGGAGAATGATGTGATGGATAAGACCCAAACTACAAACATAGGATATGATTGTGTCAGTTTATTGCTACTGTTTTCTGCATGTCAAGTATATGTTCCTATGACCATCAGATCATGCAACTCATGGATATCGGAGGAGTGCCTTGTGTGTATCAAACGTCGCAACGTAACTGGGTGACTATAAAGGTGCTCTACAGGTATCTTTGATGGTGTTTGTTGAGTTGGCATGGATCGAGACTGGGATTTGTTACTCCGTGTGACGGAGAGGTATCTCAGGGCCCACACGGTAATACAACATCACAACAAGCCTTGCAAGCAATGTGGCTAAGTGTTAGTAATGGGATCTTGTATTACGGAACGAGTAAAGAGACTTGCCAGTAACAAGGTTGAACTAGGTATGGAGATACCGACGATCGAATCTCGGGCAAGTAACATACCGAAGAACAAAGGGAACGTTATACGGGATTAACTGAATCCTTGACATAGAGGTTCGACCGATAAAGATCTTCGTAGAATATGTAGGAACCAATGTGGACGTCCAGGTCCCTCCATTGGTTATTGACCGTAGAGGTGTCTCGGTCATGTCTACATAGTTCTTGAACCCGCAGGGTCTGCACACTCAAGGTTCGGTAACGTTTCGGTAGTGTAGAGTTATGTATGGTGGTGACCGAAGTTTGTTCGGAGTCCCGGATGAGATCCCGGACGTCACGAGGAGCTCCGGAATGGTCCGGAGGTAAAGATTCATATATAGGAAGTCCCAGTTTGGTTTCCGGAAAAGTTTGGGGCTCATCGGTAGTGTACCGGGAGTGCAGGTAGTGTACCGGGAGGCCTCCGGGAGGGGTATTTCGACCCCAAGAGGTCCATGGGCTGTGGGATAATAATAACCAGCCCTTAGTGGGCTGTGAAAACAGCCACAAAGGCCCATGGCGCAGGAGAGAAAGTCCTAAAGCAAAAAGTGGAAAATCAGCCAATAGGAGGCAATCCTACACCAACTAGGATTGGAGGTGAAGTAGGATTGCTTCCCACCTCCAATTTCGGCGGACCCAAAGGCCTTGGCTGCCTCTCCTATCCTCTCCTCCTATATATACTAGTGGATTGGGTGGTTTTTGGACAGAATTTCCGGCCACGTGCTACCCGTTTCACCGGTGCACAGTTTCTCCTCTAGATCCGTTTTCCGCAGCGCTTAGGCGAAGCCCTGCCGGAATCACTCCACCACCATCACCGGAGCACCGTCACACTGCCGGTGAACTCTCTCTCCTCTCCACCTCCTCTTGCTGGATCAAGACGGTGGAGATCATCATCAAGCTGCACGTGTGCTAAACGCGGAGGTGCCGTCCGTTTGGCGCTAGATCGGAAGGACCGTGATCGAGATCGCGAGACGGTTCGTGATGAGATCGCGGAACGGATCATGATGAGTTCGCGGGACAGATCGTGATCAAGATCGTGAGACGGATCGTGATGAGATCGCGGGACGGATCATGATGGGATCGCGTGACGGATCGTGATGAGATCGCGGGACGCTCGGCGATTTGGATCGCGAAGATGTTCGACTACACCAACCGCGTTTCTTAACGCTTCCCGCTTAGCGATCTACAAGGGTATGTAGATCCACTCTCCCTCTCGTAGATGCTCATCACCTTGTATAGGTTTGCGTGTGCGTAGGAATTTTTTTGTTTCCCATGTGACGTTCCCCAACAGAAATCGGGCGGCAGGTCCCACACGTCAGCGAGAGGGAGGTAGAGGCGGCAGTGTCGGTTGTCCGCAATTTAGGAAACTCGGAAGGAGGTTTAGGTAAGTGGGCCGACCGGACATTTAAAATGTTTAAAACTTTCCTTTTTATTTTTATCAGAGAATCAAAATCATTAAAGGGCCATAAATACTTTGCCAAAAAAATAAAAATTTTATACCAAAATTATCATCCGAATAAATTTCATTTAATGGACATTTTTCCCCTGCCACATTAAACACTTTTAAAAAAAATATTTTTCAGAAAATTGCCTAATTGGCTTTGATTTATTTTTGCAATTATTTTTCATATCACCCCTTGGGTTTTATGATTCAAATACTTCACAAATTCCCCCCTGGTTTGGAGTGTCATTTTACTCCTCTCAAATTATTTGACAAGGGGTTTGGATATTTGCAAATTCAAATAGGGAATTCAACTGAAACTCAAATAGATTTCAAATTCCCTTTTCCAAACCCTTGGTTTAACTTCCAACTCATATTTCATATATTTGAAGAAGTCATATTATCTCCTCTCATGAAAATCATTGAGTTGCCTAAAGTTTCTGAATTTGAAATATTTTCAAATGGAAATTCAAACCAATTTCAAATCCCTTTTCATTTCTTTAAATGGAAGAAGTCATGTCATCTTCACTCTGGGGTTTTGTGATGAAATGAATTTGAATTCCTGGTGATCAAAATGCAGAGTGAAAGCTTTGGGAAAGTCATTTCATTCCCTCTCATCAAACTTTCAAAAAGTTTCAATTTTTTTCAAATTTCACTCACTTTCACTCACTCAAGCAAACAAACAATCATTCTAAATAATTATTATAACATTCCAAGTTTGGGATGTTACAGGCTAGTTGACATGGATCATGTGTCACTTGGATGACTAGAGAGATGTCTATCTAAGTGGGAGTTCATTAAATAATTTGATTATGTGAACTTAATTATCATGAACTTAGTCTAAAATTGTCTTTACAATCTATATTGTAGATCCAATGGCCAACGCGAATGTCACCCTGAATTTCAACGCGTTCCTAGAGAAAACCAAGCTGAAAGATGATGGAAGCAACTATGCGGACTGGGTCCGTGGCTTGAGGACCATCCTCATAGCTTCCAAGAGATTGTATGTCCTTGATGCACCGCTAGGTGACCAACCCGTTTTCCCAGCAGACCAAGATGTTATGAACGCTTGGCAGTCTCGCTGCGATGATTACTCCCTTGTTCAGTGTGGCATGCTTTACAGTTTAGAATCGGGGCTCCAAAAGCGTTTTGAGCAACACGGAGCATATGAGATGTTCCAAGAGCTGAAACTGGTTTTCCAAGCTCATGCCCGAGTCGAGAGACATGACATCTCCGACAAGTTCTTCAGTTGTAAGATGGAGGAGAACAGTTCTGTTAGTGAGCACATCCTCAAGATGTCTGGGCTTCACAACCGCTTGACTCATCTGGGAGTTAATCTCCCGGATGACTCAGCCATTGACAGAATCCTCCAGTCGCTTCCACCTAGCTACAAAAGCTTTGTGATGAACTACAACATGCAGGGTATGGAGAAGTCCAATCCTGAGTTGTACTCGATGCTCAAATCAGCAGAGGTCGAGATCAGAAAGGAGCATCAAGTGTTGATGGTAAATAAGACCACTAGTTTCAAGAAAGGCAAGGGTAAGAAGAACTTCAAGAAGGACGGCAAAGCTGTTGCCGTGCCCGGTAAGCAAGTTGCTGGGAAGAAGAAGAAAAATGGACCCAAGCCTGAGACTGAGTGCTTTTATTGCAAGGGTACCGGTCACTAGAAGCGGAACTGCCCCAAGTATTTAGCGGATAAAAAGGACGACAATGTTAAATGTATATGTGATATACTTGTTATTGATGTGTACTTGACCAACGCTCGTAGTAGCTCCTGGGTATTTGATACCGGTGCAGTTTCTCACATTTGTAACTCCAAGCAGGAGTTGTGGAATAAGCGGAGGCTGGCCAAGGACGAGGTGACGATGCGCGTCGGGAATGGTTCCAAGGTCGATGTGATCGCCGTCGGCACGCTACCTCTACATCTACCTTCGGGATTAGTTTTAAACCTTAATAATTGTTATTTAGTACCAGCTTTGAGCAAGAACATTGTGTTTGAATCTCGCTAGATGCGAGATGGCTACTCATTTAAATCCGAGAATAATGGTTGTTCTATTTATATGAGAGAAATGTTTTATGCTCATGCCCTGCTGGTCAATGGTTTATTTTTGATGAATCTCGAACGTGATGTTACACATGTCCATAGTGTGAGTACCAAAAAGTGTAAAGTTGATAACGATAGTCCCACTTACATGTGGCACTGCCGTCTTGGCCATATTGGTGTCAAATGCATGAAGAAGCTCCATGCTGATGGACTTTTGGAGTCACTTGATTTCGAATCATTTGGCACATGCGAACCATGCCTCATGGGCAAGATGACCAAGACTCTGTTCTCCGGAACAATGGAGCGAGCAACTGACTTGTTGGAGATAATACATACTGATGTATGCGGTCCAATGAGTGTCGAGGCTCGCGGTGGCTACAGTTATGTTCTCACCCTCACTGATGACTTGAGCAGATATGGGTATGTCTACTTAATGAAACACCAGTCTGAAACCTTTGAAAGGTTCAAGGAATTTCAGAGTGAGGTAGAGAATCAACGTGACAGGAAAATAAAATGCCTACGATCTGATCGTGGCAGAGAATATTTAAGTCACGAGTTTGGCACGCACCTTAGGAAATGTGGAATTGGTTCACAGCTCACGCCGCCCGGCACACCTCAGCGAAATGGTGTGTCTGAACGTCGTAATCGCACTCTATTGGATATTGTGCGATCTATGATGTCTCTTACCGACTTACCGCTATCATTTTGGGGATATGCATTAGAGACTGCTGCATTCAATCTAAATAGGGCACCGTCTAAATCTGTTGAGACGACACCGTATGAATTATGGTTTGGAAAGAAACCTAAGCTGTCGTTTCTAAAAGTTTGGGGATGCGATGCTTATGTGAAGAAACTTCAACCTGAGAAGCTCAAACCCAAAGCGGAAAAGTGCGTCTTCATAGGATATCCCAAAGAGACTATTGGGTATATCTTCTACCTACGATCCGAGGGCAAAGTGTTTTTTGCCAAGAATGGATCCTCTCTCGAGAAAGAGTTTCTCTCGAAAGAAGTAAGTGGGAGGAAAATAGAACTTGATGAGGTAATTGTACCTCCACTCGAACTGGAGAGTAGCGCAGCACATGAAGTTGTTTCTGTGGAGCCTACACCAGCTAGAGAGGAAGTTAATGATGATGATCATGAAGCTTCAGATCAAGTCGCTATTCGAAGGTCCACTAGGACACGTTCTGCACCAGAGTGGTACGGCAATCCTGTCCTAGAGATCATGTTGTTGGACAACGGTGAACCTTCGAACTATGAAGAAGCGATGGCGGGCCCGGATTCCGACAAATGGCTTGAGGCCATGAAATCCGAGATAGGATCCATGTATGAGAACAAAGTATGGACTTTGGTGGACTTGCCTGATGATAAGCGAGCCATTGAAAACAAATGGATCTTTAAGAAGAAGACTGACGCAGATGGTAATGTGACCGCCTATAAGGCTCAGCTTGTCGCAAAGGGTTATCGACAAGTTCAAGGAGTTGAATACGATGAGGCTTTCTCACCCGTAGCGATGCTAAAGTCACTCCGAATCATGTTAGCAGTTGCCGCATTTTATGATTATGAGATCTGGCAAATGGACGTCAAAACGGCATTCCTTAATGGCTTCCTCAAGGAAGAATCGTATATGATGCAGCCGGAAGGTTTTGTCGATCCTAAAGATGCTAACAAGGTATGCAAGCTCCAACGCTCCATCTATGGGCTGGTGCAAGCATCTCGGAGTTGGAACATTCG
This sequence comes from Hordeum marinum, assembly GCA_022496015.1. Taxonomy (NCBI): domain Eukaryota; kingdom Viridiplantae; phylum Streptophyta; class Magnoliopsida; order Poales; family Poaceae; genus Hordeum; species Hordeum marinum. The sequence goes on from CM039676.1 coordinate 502,625,362, forward strand.
CTTTAATGAGGTGATTAAAGCGTTTGGGTTCGTACAGGTTTATGGAGAACCCTGTATTTACAAGAAACTGAGTGGGAGCTCTATAGCATTTCTTATACTGTATGTGGATGACATGCTGATAATGGGAAATAATATAGAACTCTTGGAAAGTATAAAGGCCTACTTGAATAAGTGTTTTTCAATGAAGGACCTTGGAGAAGCTGCTTACATATTAGGTATTAAGATCTATAGAGATAGATCGAAACGCCTCATTGGTCTTTCACAAAGCACATACCTTGAAAAGATATTGAAGAAGTTCAATATGGATCAGTCCAAGAAGGGGTTCTTGCCTATGTTGCAAGGTGTGAGATTGAGTACGACTCAATGCCCAACCACCACAAAGGATAGAGAAGAGATGAGTGTCATCCCCTATGCTTCAGCCATAGGCTCTATTATGTATGCCATGCTGTGTACCAGACCTGATGTGAACCTTGCCATAAGCTTGGTAGGGAGGTACCAAAGTGATCCCGGAGCGGAACACTGGACAGCGGTCAAGAATATCCTGAAGTACCTGAAAAGGACAAAGGACATGTTTCTTGTATATGGAGGTGTCGAAGAGCTCGTCGTAAAGGGTTACGTCGACGCTAGCTTCGACATAGATCCGGATGACTCCAAGTCGCAAACCGGATACGTGTATATTTTGAATGGAGGGGCAGTTAGCTGGAGCAGCAGCAAGCAAAGCGTCGTGGCGGCATCTACATGTGAAGCGGAGTACATAGCTACTTCGGAAGCAGCAAAGGAGGGAGTCTGGATGAAGGAGTTCATCACCGACCTAGGAGTGATTCCAAGTGCGTCGGGCCCGATGACTCTACTCTGTGACAACACTGGAGCTATTGCCCTTGCGAAGGAGCCCAGGTTTCACAAGAAGACAAGACACATCAAGCGCCACTTCAACTCCATCCGTGATTACATTCAGGAGGGAGACATTGATATTTGTAAAGTGCATACGGATCTGAATGTCACAGATCCGTTGACTAAACCTCTCTCACGAGCAAAACATGATCAACACCAGAATGCTATGGGTGTTCGATTCATCACAATGTAACTAGATTATTGACTCTAGTGCAAGTGGGAGACTGTGTGAAATATGCCCTAGAGGAAATAATAAAATGGTTATTATTGTATTTCCTAGTTCATGATAATTGTCTATTATTCATGCTACAATTGTGTTAACCGGAAACCGTAATACATGTGTGAATACATAGACCACAACATGTCCCTAGTGAGCCTCTAGTTGGCTAGCTCGTTGATTAATAGATGGTCACGATTTCATGACCATGGACATTGGATGTCGTTGATAACGGGATCACATCATTAGGAGAATGATGTGATGGACAAGACCCAATCCTAAGCATAGCACAAGATCGTGTAGTTCGTTTGCTAAAGCTTTTCAATGTCAAGTATCGTTTCCTTAGACCATGAGGTTGTGCAACTCCCGGATGCCGTAGGAATACTTTGGGTGTGGCAAACGTCACAACATAACTGGGTGGCTATAAAGGTACATTTCGGGTATCTCCGAAAGTGTCTGTTGGGTTGGCATGAACCGAGACTGGGATTTGTCACTCCGTGTGACGGAGAGGTATCTCTAGGCCCACTCGGTAAGACATCATCATAATGAGCTTGATGTGACTAAGGAGTTAGCCACATGATGATGTGTTATGTAACGAGTAAAGAGACTTGCCGGTAACGAGATTGAACAAGGTATAGGGATACCGACGATCGAATCTCGGGCAAGTATCATACCAGTAGACAAAGGGAATTGTATACGGGATTGATTGAATCCCCGACATCGTGGTTCATCCGATGAGATCATCATGGAGTACGTGGGAGCCAACATGGGTATCTAGATCTCGCTGTTGGTTATTGGCCGTGGAGGTGTCTCGGTCATGTCTACGTGTCTCCCGAACCCGTAGGGTCTACACACTTAAGGTTCGATGACGCTAGGGTTATAGGGAAATAGTGTACGTGGTTACCGAAGGTTGTTCGGAGTCCCGGATGAGATCCCTGACATCACGAGGAGTCCCGGAATGGTCCGGATATGAAGATTGATATATAGGAAGTGAGGATTTGGTTACCGGAAGTGTTCCGGGTGTCACCGGTAGTGTACCGGGACCACCGGAAGGGTTCCGAGGGTCCACCTAGTGGGCCCACCTGCCCCGGAAGGTTCCATGGGCCAAGAGTGGGAGGGAGCGAGCCCCTAGGTGGGCTGGTGCGCCTCCCACCCCAGTCCAAGGCGCAGCAAGGGTGGACGGGGGCAAACCCTAGGCGTGGATGGGCCTTAAGGCCCACCCTAGGGCGCCTCCACCTCTCCCTGCCCTGGCCGCCAGCCAGATGGGCTCCTGGAGGCTGCCACCACCCCTAGGGTGGAACCCTAGGGCACAGCCCCTCCCATCCCCTCCTCCTATATATAGTGGTGGGTTTTAGGGCTGCACAACACACGAGTTCCTCTCCTCCCTGGTACAGCCCTACTCCTCCCTCTTCTCGTTCTCCGTAGTGCTTAGCGAAGCTCTGCCGGAGTACCACGCAGCTCCACCGCCACCACGCCGTCATGCTGCCGGAGCTCTTCCCCAACCTCTCCTTCCTCCTTGCTGGATCAAGGCATAGGAGACGTCACCGGGCTGCACGTGTGTTGAACGCGGAGGCACCGTTGTTCGGTGCTTAGATCAGAATCCACCGCGATCTGAATCGCTACGAGTACGACTCCATCAACCGCGTTCTAGCAACGCTTCCGCTTAGCGATCTTGAAAGGTATGAAGATCCAATCTATCCCCGCTCGTTTGCTGGTTTCTCCATAGATAGATCTTGGTGAAACGTACGAAAATTTTGATTTACTACTACGTCTCCCAACACCGGAGGGATATTTCGACCCAATAGGCTCCATGGGCTGTGGGAGAGTGTTTACCAGCCCTTAGTAGGCTGGTGGAAGTCCCACACAAGGCCCATGCGGCTAGGGAGAAAAGCCCAAAGAGAAAAAGTGGGAAAAGGCAAAAATAGGGTGAATCCAAGTCCTACTAGGATTGGAGGTGGATTCCACCTCTCCCACCTGGTTCGGCCTCCTCCTAGAGGCTTGGGCCTTGGGCCAAGCCTCCTCCTCTCTTCCTCTTATATATACTGGAGGTTTTAGGGTTTTTGCACAGAATTTGCAGCCACGTGCTGCCCATTCCTCCAGTGCATAGTTTCTCCTCTAGATTGAATTTCTGCAGTGCTTAGGCGAAGCCCTGCCGGAATAGCTCCACCACCATCGCCGGAGCGCCGTCACGCTGCCGGAGAACTCTTCTTCCTCTCCACTCCCTCTTGCTGGTTCAAGACGGTGGAGATCGTCATCAGGCTGTACGTGTGCTGAACGCGGAGGTGCCGTCCGTTCGGCGCTAGATCGGAAGGATCGTTATCAAGTTCATGGGACGGATCATGATCAAGTTCGTGGGATGGATCGTGATCAAGTTCGTGGGACAGATCGTGCTTGGATCGCGGGACGAATCATGATTGGATCGCGGGACGCTCGGCGATTTGGATCGCGAAGACATTCGACTACACCAACCGCGTTTCTTAACGCTTCCCGCTTAGCGATCTATAAGGGTACGTAGATTCACTCTCCCTCTCATAGATGCTTATCACAATGGATAGATCTGCATGTGCGTAGGAATTTTTTTTGTTTCCCATGCAACGTTCCCCAACAGAAAAATACCAAATGAAGTCAAAAAGGGTTGAAAATTGATGATGTGGCTTTGAATGATGCATTTTGAACACACAAAAAGTATGGAGTTCAAATAAGTTCAAAAAATGAAATCCCTTTGTAACAGATGAGTTTTCGTCCGAAACCATGATACTTCGAAAGAGATTGTCCATTTTGTACACGAAGTGCATTTAGTTTTTGCTGTAACCCACTCAACTTTTTAGCACATGCTATGTGGGTGAAATGATGATACCATGCCAACTTTCAACCTTTTCAGAGTTCGTTTGAAGTGCTTTTTAATTTCTTTCAAAACATCGTGGGAGTGGACTTCAAAAAAGAATCAACTAAAAAACTTTTATAAACCTCTAGTATTTTTGAAACTATAATTATATAAAAAGTATGCAACTAAAATTATCAAAGTATTTTTTTTCAAAACATTAATAGCAAAAAGAATATAATGATAAAACACACGGGAAATAAATAAAGCAAGAAACGAAACAAAATAATGGAAATTATGCAACTAAAATTATCAAATTATTTATTTGTTAAAAATAATGAACTAAAATAACAGAAGACAAATACTGGAAAAAAAATTAAAAAAATAAATAAAGAAAAAAACAAAACAAAAATACTGGAAAAAAATTAAAAAATGCCGCCTACTTGGCCACCATGGCCTGAATACGACTAGAAACCCAACCAACCAATTGGGCCAGGATTCAGGCCCACAGAAGGCCCACTAGGCCCACATGCAGCTACAGAGTGGTTAGGCCCGTAAGCGTGCTTTAGAGAGGAGCTCGAAGGATCAGGCGCACCGCGCCTTATAAACAGGTGCGACACAGTCTCCACTAGCGAGGTGGGACTAAACTCCCACCACGCCGCTGTGCAAGGCCATTGGTCCCGGTTGGTGGACCCAACCGGGACCAATACCCACCTTTAGTCCCGGTTGGTGGCACCAATCGGGAACAATGCCCACCTTTAGTCCCGGTTGGTGCCACCAACCGGGACCAAAGGTCTCTGCTTCCCATCCTTTGGGCTGCTGAAAAGAGACCTTTGGTCCCGGTTGGTGGCACCAACCGGGACCAAAGGTTGGCATTGGTCCCGGTTGGTGCCACCAACCGGGACCAAAGGTTGGCATTGGTCCCGGTTGGTGCCACCAACCAGGACCAATGGTGTGTGTATATATGCAACACTCGTGAAAATTTTCATTTTCATCTCGCTGTTCCCCCCGACGACGCCGACCTCCTCGATGCCGCCAGGCTGCCCCGACGCCGTCGCCCGTGCCCCTACCCTGCCCCCGAGCCCACACCGATGCCGCCCGCCGCCCACGCCGTCGCCGTCCGCCGCCCACGCCGTCGCCGTCCGCCGCCCATGCCGTCGCCGTCGCCCGTGCCCCTGCCCTGCCCCCGAGCCCACGCCGCCGCCGTCCGCCGCCCACGCCATCGCCGTCTGCCGCCCCCCGAGCATACCGCTGCGCCCCGGCCGCCCCCACCGTCGCTGTCGTCGCCGGCTCCCTCGTGCGCCGCCCCGCCGTCGCCCTCGCCAGCCGACGCCATCCCTGTCGTCGCCCCGGCTACGCCCCTGCCCCAGCCCGTCCCCACCGTCGCCGTCGCCCTCGCCGCCCGCCCCTGTTGTGAGCCGCCGCCGCCGCCCCTTGTATTTTTTGTTCTTTTCTATATGATGAATTTTTTGTTCATATATATATAATGTATATATGTATGTGGCTATATGTATGTATGGATGTTCATATATGTATTAATTTTTTTGTTCAGAGCATTTTTTTGTTCATATATGTATTGTTTTTGTTCATATGTGTATTAATTTTTTTGTTCGGGGAGGGGACGTCGGACATGCATGAGAGAGAGGCGGTCCGCTCACCTGACCAACTATTGAGTCCACCCAAACCCTAGAAGAAAGTGCGTCGTTGTCGATCTACCCCTTCCCGATAACTTTGACATGAGGGGGGACGTCGGACATGCTTGCATGAGAGAGGCGGTCCGCTCGCCCGACCAACTATCGAGGCCACCCAAACCCTAGAATAAAGAGCGTCGTTGTCGATCTACCCCCTCCCCGATAACTTTGACATGAGACGGGACGTCGGACATGCATGAGAGAGAGGTGGTCCGCTCACCCGACCAACTATCGAGGCCACCCAAACCCTAGAAGAAAGAGCATCATTGTCGATCTACCCCATCCCTACCCGATAAACTCTCGAGGCCACCCAAACCAGGACTGAAAAAGCGTTGTCGAGGACACCCCAAACCCTAGAAGCGTTGTCGAGGCCACCAAAATTTACCAAGTTAAATGAAGAAAACTCCGATAACATAGATTTAGCAAGAATGCCCCATTATGGATATGCACAAGTTGATCCAATTTTTTTTCCTGATCTTATATATATATATATATATATATATATATATATAATATCTTGTATATGTCACGTTGTCTGTCAAAGTATTGAAGAAATCCATGGCTTCATCATTGGCCGGAAGTAACATGTGTATGATGCTACGAAGCTCTTCAAAGTTGTTTTGAAACGGAGTCCTGGATAGAATAATTCGCTTTTTGGGACGAATTTCAGTAAAGGCCTTCCAAATAGCGATATTCGGAAGGCTCTTGCTGAACTTCGTACCAAAAAGCTGTTGGAAATATGCCCTAGAGGCAAAAATAAATTAGTTATTATCATATTTCCTTGTTCATGATAATCGTTTATTATCCATGCTATAATTGTGTTGATCGGAAACTCGGATGCATGTGTGGATACATAGACAAAACCATGTCCCTAGTATGCCTCTAATAGACTAGCTCGTTGATCAAAAGATGGTTAAGGTTTCCTAGCCATGGACATGAGATGTCATTTGATAACGGGATCACATCATTAGGAGAATGATGTGATGGACAAGACCCAAACTAAAAATGTAGCATATGATCGTGTCAGTTTATTGCTACTGTTTTTTGCATGTCAAGTATATGTTCCTATGACCATGAGATCATGCAACTCACGGACATCGGAGGAGTGCCTTGTGTGTATCAAACGTCGCAACGTAACTAGGTGACTATAAGATGCTCTACATGTATCTCCGAAGGTGTATGTTGAGTTGGCATGGATCAAGACTCGGATTTGTTACTCCTTGTGACGGAGAGCTGTCTCAGGGCCCACTCGGTAGTACGACATCATAATAAGCCTTGCAAGCAATGTGTCTAAGTGTTAGTCTCGGGATCTTGTATTACGAAACGAGAAAAGAGACTTTCCGGTAACGAGGTTGAACTAGGTATGGAGATACCGATGATCGAATCTCGAGCAAGTAACGTACCAAAGAACAATGGGAACAACATATGGGATTAACTGAATCCTTGACATAGAGATTCGACTGATACAGATATTCATAGGATATGTAGGAACCAATATGGGCATCCAGGTCCTGCTATTGGTTATTGACCGTAGAGGTGTCTCGATCATGTCTACATAGTTCTCAAACCCGCAGGGTCTGCACACTTAAGGTTTGGTGACGTTTCGGTAGTATAGAGTTATGTATGGTCATGACCGAAGGTTGTTCGGAGTCCCGGATGAGATCCCGGACATCACGAGGAGCTCAGGAATGTTCTGGAGTTAAAGATTCATATATAGGAACTCGTGTTTTGGTCGCCGGAAAAGTTTCGGGCTCGCCGGTAGTGTACCAGGAGTGCCGGTAGTGTACCGGGAGACCATCGGGAGGGGCATTTCGACCCAAGAGGCTCCATGGGCTGTGGGAGAGTGTTTACCAGCCCTTATTGGGCTGGTGGAAGTCCCTCACAAGGCCCATGCGGCTAGGGAGAAAAGGCCCAAAGAGAAAAAGTGGAAAAAGGAAAAAATAGGGTGAATCCTAGTCCTACTAGGATTGGAGGTGGATTCCACCTATCCCACGTGGTTCGGCCTCCTCCTAGAGGCTTGGCCCTTGGGACAAGCCTCCTCCTCTCTTCCTCTTATATATACTGGAGATTTTAGGGTTTTTGCACAGAATTTTCAGCCACGTGCTGCCCGTTCCTCCAGTGCATAGTTTCTTCTCTAGATCGGATTTCTACAGCGCTTAGGCAAAGCCCTACCGGAATAGCTCCACCACCATCACCGGAGCGCCGTCACGCTGCCGGAGAACTCTTATACCTCTCTGCTCCCTCCTGCTGGATCAAGAAGGCGGAGATCGTCTTCAAGCTATACGTGTGCTGAACGCAGAGGTGCCGTCCGTTCGGCGCTAGATCGGAAGGACCGTGATCAAGATCGCGAGACGGATCGTGATGAGATAGCGGGATGGATCGCGATGAGTTCGCGAGATGGATCGTGATGAGTTCGCGGGACGGATCGTGATTGGATCGCGAGACGGATCGTGATGAGATCGCGGTACGCTCGGCGATTTGGATCGCGAAGACGTTCGACTACACCAACCGCGTTTCTTAACGCTTCTCGCTTAGCAATCTTCAAGGGTATGTAGATCCACTCTCCCTCTCAGAGATGCTCATCACCATGGATAGATCTGCGTGTGTGTAGCAAATTTTTTGTTTCCCATGCGACGTTCCCCAACAGTGGCATCATGAGCTAGGTCTATGTGTAGATGACATCTCGAGTAGAACACAAAGAGTTTGTGAGCGTTGATGCTTAGATTGCTTCCTACCTTGGTCGTGTTTTGGTTCAGCGGTATTGTGAGATGAAGCGGCCCAGACCAACATTACTCATAGGCTTACGAGAAACCGGTTCCCTCAACCGCAACTTGTTGCATAGATGGCTTGCGGGTGCCAGTTTCTCTCACTTTAGTTGCATCGAATTCGACAAAGGCGGTCCTTGAGAAGGTTGAAAAGCAACTAGTGTATCACCGTTGTGGTTTTTGCGTAGAGGAGAATTGTTCTTGCTAAATACCCATAGGGGACGTCTAACTTGCTTTTGCAGGGTATGTTGTGATATGATATGGCCAACTACATGATGTGATATATGTGATGTATGAGATGATCATGTGGTGTAGAGATTATCACGACTTGCATGTCGATGAGTACGGCAACCGGCAGGAACCATAGGGTTGTCTTTAATTATTGTATGACCTGCGTGTCAATCATTAAGCGCTATGCAATGCTTTACTTTATCGCTACGGTAGCAATACTAGTAGAAGCATGTTGGGCGCGACAACCCGATGGCGACACGTTGATGGAGATCAACATGATGGAGATCATGGTGTCGTGCCGGTGACGATGGAGATCATGCCGGTGCTTTCTAGATGGAGATCAAAAGCACAAGTTCATGGCCATATCATGTCACTTATGATTTGCATGTGATGTTAATCCTTTTATGCACCTTGTTTTGCTTAGGACGACGGTAGCATTATAAGGTGATCCCTCACTTAATTTCAAGATAAATTGTGTTCTCCCCGAGTGTGCACCATTGTGAAAGTTTGTCATGTTGAGACACCACGTGATGATCGGGTGTGATAGACTCTACGTTCACATACAACGGGTGCAAGCCAGTGTTGCACATGTAGAACACTCGGGGTTAAACTTGACGAGCCTAGCATGTACAGACATGGCCTCGGAACACAAGAGACCGAAAGGTCGAACATGAGTCATATAGTAGATATGATCAATATGATGATGTTCACCATTGCAGCCACCTCAACTCACATGATGATCGGACTTGAGTTGGTAAATTTGGATCATGTATGACTTGAATGACCAGAGGGATGTCAATTTGAGTGGGAGTTCTTCAGTAATATGATTAATTGAACTCATTATCGTGAACATAGTCAGTAGTGTCTTTGCAAATTATGTTGTAGATTACTAGCTCACGCTGTTGCTCCCTTGAATTTTTATATGTTCCTAGAGAAATAGAGTTGAAAGATGATGGTAGCAATACTGCGGACTGGGTCCATGATCTGAGGATTGTCCTCATTGCTGCACAGAAGGCTTATGTCCTTAATGCACCGCTCGGTGCGCCAACCCCTCTAGCGTCGTCTGTAGATGTTGTGAATATCTCACAGGCACGTTGTGATGACTACTTGATAGTTTAGTGCGTCATGCATTACAACTTAGAATTGAGGGTCCAAAATGTTTTGAACGTCACGGAACATATGAGATGTTTCTAAGAGCTGAAATTAGGATCCCAGGCTCATGCCCGTGTTGCGAGATATGAGATCTCCAACAAGATTATTTGCCTGCAAGATGAAAGAGAATAGCTCAATCGTTGAGCATGTGCTCAGATTGTCTAGGTGCTACAATTGCTTGAATCAAGTGGCAGTTGATCTTCCAGATAAGATAGTGATTGATATAGTTCTCCAAGTCACTGTCACTAAGCTACTAGAACTTGGTGCTGAACTATAAAATGCCAGGGATAGAAATAATGATCCCTGAGCTGTTCGCGATGTTTGACACGGTGAAGGTAGAAATGAAGAAGGAGCATCAAGTGTTGATGGTTAGTAAAACCACTAGTTTCGAGAAGGGCAAGGGGAAGGAGGGAAACTTCATGGATGGCAAGACAGTTGCTGGTCCAGTGAAGCAACCCAAAGTTGAACCCAAAACCCGAGACTAAGTGCTTCTATTATGAGGTGAGCGGTCGCTGAAGCGGAACAACCCTAGATACTTGGTAGATAAGAAGGCTGACAACTTCGACAGAAGTATATTTGATATACGTGTTATTGATGTGTACCCAGCTAGTACTCCTAGTAGCACCTGGGTATTGGATATCGGTTCGGTTGCTAAATGTTAGTAACTCGAAATAAAAGCTATGGAATAAACGGAGAACTAGCTAAGGGTGAGGTGACGATGTGTGTTGGAAATGTTTCCAAGGTTGATGTGATCAACATCACACGCTCTCTCTACCTTCGGATTAGTGACAAACCTAAATAAATGTTATTTGGTGTTTTGCGTTGAGCATGAACATGATTAGATCGTGTTTATTGCAACATGGTTATTCGTTTAAATTAGAGAATAATGGTTATTCTGTTTACATGAATAATACCTTCAATGGTCATGCACCCAGTGAGAACGGTTTGTTGAAATCTTGATCGTAGTAATACACATGTTCATAACATTGATGCCAAAAGATACAGAGTTTATAATGATAGTACCACACACTTGTGGTACTGCCGCTAAATGTCATATTGGTATAAAGCGCATGAAGAAACTCCATGTCGATGGATCTTTGGACTCATTCGATTTCGAATCAGTTGAGACATGCGAACCACGCCTTTTGGGCAAGATGACTAAGGACCCCGTTTTCCGGATTGATGGAGCGGGCAAGTGGTTCATTGGAAATGATACATGTTGATGTATGCAATCTAATGAGTCTTGTAGCGTGCAGTGGATGTCGTTATTTTCTTACCTTCACTGATGATTTGAGTACATATAGTGGATATTTACTTAATGAAACACAAGTCTGAATCGTTTGAAAGGTTCAAGCAAATTCAGAGTGAAGATTTAAGATCATCGTGACAAAAAGATAAAAATGTCTGTGATATGATCGTGGAGGTGAATATCCAAGTTGCGAGTTTGGCATGCAACTTTAGACAATGTGAAAGTTGTTTCACAACTAACGCCACCTGGAACACCATAGTGTGATGGTGTGTCCGAATGTCATAGTCATGCTCTATTGGATATGGTGCGTGCTATGATGTCTCTTATCGTCTTGCTACTATAATTTTGGGGTTATGCATTATAGACAACTACATTCACTTTAAATAGGGCACCATCTAAATCCGTTGAGATGACACCGTGTGAATTATGGTTTGATAGAAACCTAAGCTGTCATTTCTTAATGTTTGGGGCTGCAACGCTTGTGTGGAAAATGTTTTCACCTAATGAGGTCGAACCCAAAGCAGACAAATGCATCTTCATAGAATACCCTAAGAACAGTTGGGTGAACCTTCTATCTCAGATCCAAGCATAAAATGTTTGTTGCTAAAACGGGTCCTTTCTCAAGGAAAAGTTTCTCTCAAAAGAATTGAGTGGGAGGAAGATAGGACTTGATGAGGTTGTTGAACCTTTGTTTCAACCAGAGAGTAGCGCAACGTAGAAAGATGTTTCTGTGGAGCCTACGTTAGTTGAAGGGGAAGTTAATGATGATGATCATGAAAGCTTCGGATCAAGTTACTATCGAACCTCGTAGGTCGACAAGGACACGTACTACTCCTAAGTGGTACGACAACCCTGTCTTAGAGGTCATGTTGTTGGACAACGATGAACATACGAGCTATGGAGAAGCGATGATGGGCTCAGATTCTGACAAATGGTTAGAGGCCATGAAATCCGAGAAAAGGATCCATGTATGAAAACCAAGTATAGACTTTTGGTAGACTTGCTCATTGGACGGCAGGTCGTTGAGTACAAATGGATCTTTAAAATGAAGACAGACGTTGATGGTAAATGTCACCATTTATAAATCTCGACTTGTTGCAAAGAAGTTTATGACAAGTTCAAGGAGTTGACTGCGATAAGACTTTCTCACTCATAGCGATGCTAAAGTCTGTTGGAATTATGTTAGCTGTTGCTGCATTTTTCAATTATGAAATCTTCCAGGTGGATGTCAAAACATCGTTTCCTTAACGGTTTACTTGAGGAAAGGTTGTATGTGATACAACTAGAAGGTTTTGTCTGTCCTAAGGATGCTTCAGTGATCCTTCTATGGACTGAAGCAAGCATCTCGGAGTTCGAATATATGCTTTGATGAGGTGATCAAAGTTTTGGAGTCTATACAAAGTTTACGAGAAACTTGTATTTGCAATAAAGTGAGTGGGAGCACTATAGAGTTTCAAGATCTATAGAGATAGATCAAGATGCTTGATGAGACTTTCAATGAGTACATACCTTGACAAGATTTTGAAATAGTTCAAAATGGATCAGTCAGAGAAAGAGTTCTCACCTGATTTGTAAGGTGTGAAGTTGAGTGAGACTCAAATCTCAACAACGGCAGAAGAAAGAGAAAGGACGAACGTCGTCCCCTATGCCTTAGCCATACGCTCTGTATAGTAGGCCATGCTGTGTACCGCACCTGTGTGTGCCTTGCCATGAGTCCGTCAAGGGGTACAAGAGTGATCCAGGAGTGGATCACTGGACAACGGTCAAGATTATCCTTAGTAACTAAAAGACTAAGGAGATGTTTCTCGATTATGGAGGTGATAAAGAGTTCGTCGTAAAGAGTTACATCGATGCAAGCTTTAAGACCAATCCGAATGACTCATAGTAGCAATCTGGATACGTATAGTGGAGCAGCCATTTGGAAAAGTACCAAGTGGAGTGTGGTAGCAGTGTTTACGGTTTGACATACAGATTTGCAAAGTACACACGGATCAGAATGTCGCAGACCCGTTGACTATAAGAACTCTCTCACATGCAAAGCATGATCGAACCCCAGAACTCGTTGGGTGTTAGATTCATAACAATGCGAATCACATAGTGATGTGAACTAGATTATTGACTCTAGTGCAAGTGGAAGACTGTTGGAAATATGCCCTAGAGGCAATAATAAATTAGTTATTATCATATTTCCTTGTTCATGATAATCGTTTATTATCCATGCTATAATTGTGTTGATCAGAAACTCGGATGCATGTGTGGATACATAGACAAAACCATGTCCCTAGTATGCCTCTAATAGACTAGCTTGTTGATCAAAAGATGGTTAAGGTGTTGGGGAACGTCGCATGGGAAACAAAAATTTTCCTATGCAAACGCAAACCTATCCATGGTGATGCGCATCTACGAGAGGGAGAGTGGATCTACATACCCATGTAGATCGCTAAGCGGGAAGTGTTAAGAAACGCGGTTGGTGTACTCGAACATCTTCGCGATCCAAATCGCCGAGCGTCCCGCGATCTCATCACGATCCGTCCCGCGATCCAATCACGATCCATCCCGTGAACTCATCACGATCCGTCCCGCGATCTCATCATGATCCGTCTCACGATCTTGATCACGATCTGTCCCGCAAACTCATCACGATCCGTTCCGCGATCTCATCACGAACCGTCTCGCGATCTCGATCACGGTCCTTCCGATCTAGCGCCGAATGGACGGCACCTCCACGTTCAGCACACGTGCAGCTTGATGACGATATCCACCGTCTTGATCCAGCAAGAGGAGGTGGAGAGGAGAGAGAGTTCACCGGCAGCGTGACAACGCTCCGGTGATGGTGGTGGAGTGATTCCGGCAGGGCTTTGCCTAAGCGCTGCGGAAAACCGATCTAGAGGACAAACTGTGCACCGGTGAAACGGGTAGCACGTGGCTGGAAATTCTGTCCAAAAACCACCCAATCCACTAGTATATATAGGAGGATAGGAGAGGAGAGGCAGCCAAGGCCTTTGGGTCGGCCGAAATTGGAGGTCCCGTGATGTTTATTGCTAGGCCGAAATTGGGTCGGCCGAAATTGGAGGCCGAAATTTGTCCTAGCCATGGACATGAGATGTCATTTGATAACGGGATCACATCATTAGGATAATGATGTGATGGACAAGACCCAAACGACAAACGTAGCATATGATCGTGTCAGTTTATTGCTACTATTTTCTGCATGTCAAGTATATGTTTCTTTGACCATGAGATCATGCAACTCACGGACATCGGAGGAGTGCCTTGTGTGTATCAAACGTCGCAATGTAACTGGGTGACTATAAAGGTGCTCTACAGGTATCTCCGAAGGTGTCTGTTGAGTTGGCATGGATCAAGACTGGGATTTGTTACTCCGTGTGACGGAGAGGTATCTCAGGGCCCACTCGGTAATACAACATCATAATAAGCCTTGCAAGCAATGTGTCTAAGTGTTATTCATGGGATCTTGTATTATGGAACGAGAAAAGAGACTTGCCGGTAACGAGGTTGAACTAGGTATGGAGATACCAACGATCGAATCTCGGGAAAGTAACATACCGAAGAACAAAGGGAACATCATACGGGATTAACTAAATCCTTGACATCGAGGTTCGACCGATAAAGATCTTCATAGAATATGTAGGAACCAATATGGGCATCCAGGTCCCGCTATTCGTTATTGACCGTAGAGGTGTCTTGGTCATGTCTACATAGTTCTCGAGCCCGCAGGGTCTGCACACTTAAGGTTTGGTGATGTTTCGGTAGTATAGAGTTATGTATGGTCGTGACCGAAGGTTGTTCGGAGTCCCGGATGAGATCCCGGACATCACGAGGAGCTACGGAATGGTCCAGAGGTAAAGATTCATATATAGGAAGTCCTGTTTTGGTCGCCGGAAAAGTTTCGGGCTCACCGGTAGTGTACCGGGAGTGCTGGTAGTGTACCGGGAGACCACCGGGATGGGTATTTCGACCCAAGAGGCTACACGGGCTGTGGGAGAGTGAATACCAGCCCTTAGTGGGCTGGTGGAAGTCCCACACAAGGCCCATGAGGCTAGGAAGAAAAGCCCAAAGAGAAAAAGGTGGAAAAAGGCAAAAATAGGATGGATCCTAGTCCTGCTAGGATTGGAGGTGGATTCTACCTCTCCTACTTGGTTCGGCCGACCCAAGAGCTGGCTCTTGGAGTGCGAAGCCTCCTCCTCTCTTCCTCTTATATATACTAGAGGTTTTAGGGTTTTTTGCACCTGATTTTCAGCCACGCCCTACCGGAATAGCTCCACCACCATTGCCGGAGCGCTATCACTCTGCCAGAGAACTCTTCTACCTCTCCGCTCCACTTGCTGGATCAAGAAGGCAGAGATCGTCATCAAGCTGTACGTGTGCTGAACGCGGAGGTGTCGTCCGTTCGGTGCTAGATCGGAAGGATCGTGATCAAGATCGCGAGATGGATCATGATGAGATCGTGGGACAAATTGCGATGAGTTCGTGGGACAGATCGTGATGAGTTCACAGGACGGATCGTGATTGGATCGCGAGACGGATTGTGATGAGATCGCGAGACGCTCGGCGATTTGGATCACGAAGACATTCGACTACACCAACCGCGTTTCTTAACGCTTCTCGCTTAGCGATCTACAAGGGTATGTAGATCCACTCTCCCTCTCGTAGATGCCCATCATCATGGATAGATCTGCATGTGCGTAGGAAATTTTTTGTTTCCCATGCGACGTTCCCCAACAAAAGCTAATTAATTATCCTATCCGGGACTCCGTTACAAAACAATTTTGGAGAGCTTCGTACCATTATGCGCATGTTACTTCCGGCTAATGATGAAGCCTAGGTTTTCTTGAATACTTTGACACTAGACAACATGACATATAGAAGGGTAGATGAGATCAGGAAACATATGGACCATTTTCTGCACATTTAGAATGGCGCCATTTTGTTAATTAAATCCCTTAAAGGTTAATAGAATCCCTTGTTTGACATTCATGAGAGAGGTGGTCCGGACGTCTGTAACATCCCGAAATTCCATTTTGGAATGTTATGAAATATAGCTATGCATCCACCATCATCATTGCTTGAATGTATGTGTTAGTTGAAATGCCTTCTCTGAATTTCTGAAACCCCTTTCTACTTTCAATGTGTTGCTTTCACCTATTTGAAATCTTGGTAAAAAGTTCAAATAAGAGAGGAGGAACATGACACTCCACACCAGGGACTAATTGGTGATTTATTTGAACAAAAATAACCAGGGGTTATTTTGAAAATATTTGCAAAAAGGATTTAAAAACAATTAGGCAATTTCTGAAAATATTATTTTTTTCAAATTGTTCAAATGACAGAATAAAAATGTTCATTAAATAGAATTTATTATTCTTTTAATTTGAATATATAATACTCCTATATTTAGAGAAGATTTGAATGCTTTAAAGGTTTTTGAAACGCGCTGGAAAAACATTAAAAAGAAACGGTAATGGTTTTAGTATTAAACGGGCCGGCCCACGGCAGTTACTCGCGAAGTTAATACCGACCGGCCGACCGACATGGAAGCCACGCTCACCTCTCGCTGACACCGGGTCCCACCCGACCGACCGTTTGCTCCGCACGGACGCCTTCTTCCTCCCGCACGCGACGCTGGACCTCGCCGGCAGTTTCTCCCCTCCCGCGGATCTCGACCCCCTTAGCCAAAAGGATAGTGCCACGTAGCCCCCTGGCCGTCCGGTAGATTTTTTCCCTTTTTTGATTTTGTTTAGAAAACAGAACCTGTTCTGATTTTGTTTTGCTTATATCTTTTAATCTATTTAATATTTTGAGTTGATTCTTTTTGCATTAGCTCACATTTTTCATGTAGTTTCACCCTGTGCTTTTAAATTTCAAATTTGAACTATAAACTTTGAATTGAATCAAATTTGCTCAAAATCTTCAAATCTGAATAACTAGAGTTTAAAAATAGATTTTGATATGAATCTTTTTGCTACTGTTTGATATTGGTTAGGACTATCACCATGTTTAGTTTGAGGATTTTTAGGATGATTTTGATTAGTGTTCTAGCTATAAACAGAATCTTCCTAGTGTTATAGTATAGTTTTATTTACTTAGTTTTAATTAGTTTAACTTAGATTTAGTTTTAATTTGTTTAGTAGGTTCTGTTGTTTAAACATCTAGTGTTTTACTTATTGTTAATAAAAATATAAAATTGTTTAGTTTATTTCCTTGTTAAGATAAGAATCACAACTTATTTTCAAATAGGTTTATTTTGATTAAAACAACTAGTTAGTAATAGTTTGCTTTCAAATAAAGTTTTAAATAATTTAATTTTGTTTTCTAAAACAAGTTTAATTGTAAATTCTTTTCTGTTAAGAACATGTTTTACTAATAAATAATAAGTTTTGTTTTGCTCTCTTGTTAGTAAAACTATATTTGTTCCATTTAGTGTTTATCACAACTTTAAAAAAAAACTTTACAAAAGTTTTCCCAACAAACTTAAATTGATTTTCTTATTTTTATTAATAAAAATATTTTATTGTTCCTTGCTGTCAACAATTGTTCTGTTATTACAAACAGGTTTCATTATGTTAGTAGTGTTTTATCAATCATGTCCTAGTAAACAAAACTTTGTGTGTTTTTCTTATTTGTGATTTGTGCATTGTTTTGTCTTGAATGTTTACTAGTTCTTGATTGATGTTTGTGAGTTACAATATTCTGTTGTATGCTTATTGAGTGCTTGTTTGCTTCGTTAGATTATCCAGAGTGCGAAGCTTGTTACTTAGAGTCACTCACGTACGAAGATCATCAATCAGGCAAGTCACCTTGATCATGTTTTACCCATGTTTTATATGCATTAGTTCTACCATCTACCCAATTTCATGCAAGTTAGGTTAGTTGGAAACTTGGTTACATTGTTGTAGTATCATGTGGTAGGTACCTCCTCAACCCCTTTGACAACATTGGCCCCGGGAAAAGTTGTTTTAATTTTACTATGCTATTAGTAGACGGGGTTGGGTGTGTGATTCATGAGAGTTGACATATTTAATAATTTCAAGACCTACATAATGATCAAGATTTCAAGACTCCGAGTTTTCAACATACCTCTGGGTGGATGATGGTTGAACGGCACCCTGGAGAAACCAGTGGATTTGCCTAGGTGATGCTGGAGATGGCCAGTATTCACGCGGAAAGATCCACCCAGGCACAAAGGGATGGATGGGTGCTTCAAGACCCAAGGCTTACCTGCACAGCCACAAGTCATTATGGGCTCTGGCTTGGTTGGATATCGTGGTGACCCTGGACAGGCGGTGCTACGAGATGTAGAAGAACGGTAGGAAAGGATGGGCACCGACAGAGTCGCAGGGAAACCCTTTGGAAGACCATGTTTTGGTCATCCGTTTCTCAAACACCCTGAAGTGCGAGAAATCAAACGGAGGCGACCAAATCTTGTGGGGAACGTGTGCAAAACTCTGCAGAGTACTCAAACCTAATCGATTAGCCGTGTCCACGGTCATGGACGACTTGAGCCAAAGGAATTGAAACTTCCGGAACTCTCAACACAATTAATATGATGATGTGGGTGTTAATAATTTGGGTATGAGAATTGGTTGGTGGAACCATCTCATTAATCAACCAACTTAGTAACATTTTGCTTTTGTCCTCTCTTGATGTAGGAAAATTGGCTTTACGCAAAACTTACTACCCCACCTGCCATATATGCATATAGATTAGATGATTACCTTTTCACCCCTCTCTTGTGACTTTGCCGGCATATTCCATATGCTGACCTACATGGCTGCAACGTATCATGTTGCAGAGTACTTTTCCGACCAGGAGTGAGGACACGTTCTATGCTCAGTGAGATGCCCTTGGAGTCAGATGGACTCATCTACCTTCGACGCTTCCGCAAGATTAGATATTCTCATGAGTTGGCCTTCAACCACTTTATTGTAATGTTTATTGTAATAAAGGACTCGATATGAGACTTCGATTAATATAATGCTGTGTGATTTCCCTTTGATATATACATTGATGTACCGTGTGTGTACGAGCATGATCTTGGGATGGTACAGAAACACCGGAGATTCGACCTTTCAGGTCAGGTCGTTACAGAAATGGTATCAGAGCACACGCTGACCGTAGGACGTAACCTCTAGGACTGGAAAGCCTTAGGATTGTTTCTCTTTGTCTTTAAAATTCTTATGCTCTCATCTATTCGTTTTTGACTCCTCTCCGATTATTTCGAAATTTATAGATGGCCACCTTCATCCCGGTGTTGATCATGGAGTTTTGCCAGCCTGACGCAACGATGCCCTTTGGTAAGGAGCTGATGAGGATCGTCAAAGACGTAAGGATTGCTTTGCCGAGCATCACTGGGATTCCTATCATGTCATTTCCTCAAGATGGACGCTACAGGATCGAGGTGCATATCCCAGGGAAGACTTTTGGGAATCGGAAGGAACCCATCGACCTCAAGTTCGTGGCACCCAGTTGGATACTTGGGAGAGACATGGCCATTCATCGTGCCCTTGGACGTATTCAGGAGGAATACAGAGGTGGAACCATTTCACCAGGACTCAGCGTGGTTTGTCGCAGAGATGCCAATGGAAACATCATAACTCCTCCCACTGTAGACACCACTATTTCCTATATCCAGACCCTGGAGAGTCACATCAGGACTCTAGAGCTTCGAGTTCATGCTGATACGAAGACAATCAAGAATCTGATGAACCGTGAGATTGACCTTGAAGCTGATTTGCGGGAAGCCAACTATGAACATGAATATGAGGTGAAGGATTTCTTAGAGTGGATCGACAAGCTGAACACTCGCATCGCCACTCTAGAGGAACAGATGGACACGGGTGAAAATCTTCACCCTGAGGGAGACTTGGCTCCTTTCATCAGTGAAAATCTTCATCCTGAGGGAGACTTTGGACCCTGAAGCAGGGAAGTGTCGTTGGACGGACGAGCAACCTGCAATACCCATGAACAAGCTTCAGAAGTATATCACCGCAGCGCAGGAAGGGACGTTCATTCCCGACAGAGAGAAGGACGAGCTGATTGAGGCCCTAGGGAATGCTGAGCACCCTGGAAGAACACGAGGCACACCAAGCTCCATTTAGTGGAAGGTTGGGTTTCCCGACGCAAGCGGTTACAGAAGCCAGGAGAGAAAGAGGAAAGCAGAGCTGAGCAAAATTCAGAAGCTCAATGCAAGACTACAAAAGCTAGAGGAAGCTAAGAGCCAACGAGCTGTCGGCCAACCATCTTAGCGGCACGAAGCTACCCCGGAAGCTACCCCGCCATCTTAGCAGAGAAGCAGCGTCGCTTCCATGGAGCCCGTTCAGCCTGACTTCACATCTTCTAGCTACCCCGTGGATACTATCACGAAGGCTCAACATTGCGAGCTTATGATGAAATGCCAGAACCTCACTTTCAAGGCGACTGTCGGCTCTGTTGCACCTCCTCAACCCAACGGAACTTTTCACTGCCGCCCGATTCCACATGGCTATGCTGTTGTGATGGTGGATGAAGTAATGACGGAATTTAAGGAGCTCGAGCTTGACCACTCTACAGGTGAAGGAGAGAATAAGCTGGTTCGTGCCGTGAGGAGTACATGTCTATGGCAGAAGGAGTACATCAAGCTTCCAAACTGGATGCCTCCGCCTCCTCCTTCTCCTCAGGCGAATCAAGGCACTTCACCTCCTCCTCCTCCTCCTCCTCCTCCGGCGAGTGATCAGGGCACACTGCCTCCTTCTCCGGCTCCTCTCACGCATGAGGGTACTCCGCCTACTCCGGCACGTCGGAGCAGTACGCCTACTCCGGCACGTCGGAGCAGTACGGCTCCTCCTCAGCCTCGTTGGCAATGACGGAAGATAGACGCCGCCGCTCCGGCTCCTCCAGCGCCTAGTAAGAAATGAAGGAAGGGAGCCGCCGCCGCTCCGGCGGCAAGCAGTAGAAGCATAGGCAGGAGGGGATACATATATGGTTAGTGGCTCAAGCCTCTGGAAAAGTTACCATATGAGAGGACCGAGTCTGAAAACGAGGAGATATGTCAGGCCGAATTGAGGGCCCATTTTGCAAAGAAAACTCCACCTCCGAAGGAGAAGATAGATCCAGTGAAAGCGATGCGCACTATCGATGCCCTGAAGCGACCACCACCGCCTCCGTCGGATTCCAACTTTGACCGCTGTATTAAAAAGACATATCAAGATGCGCGGCATTCGGGAAGTACTTCCAGTGATGCAAGGTTAGCAAAACGAAGAAGTGGGAAAAAAATTCCCCAGCTCGGCGAACAGGCGAACCAATCGTGCCTCCGCTCAAGGTGTCTAACGATATCATCGCTAATCATCCGGGGATGGTGCCCGGTACCAAACCTGGTGATTACCTAAGCGATGATGTACAATTTAAGCTGTTGGAGGTGGACGAATTCCGTTACCGGCACGGGCGGCCTCTCGTCAAACCTGATCCTCCTCCTCTAACAACGATGATGCAAAAATTCCATGAATGGTACATGAAAACCTGCCGCGAGTCTGGGAATGATTCTTTGATGCTGTCAGTTAAAGAGGAGCACGACCTCGTTGGAATGGAATTGTTGAATGTTGAATTTGAGGAGATATTCCAGTTATACAATCAAAAGGCCCTCGACAAAACAATCGTGACTTGCTACTGTCTGTAAGTACTACTTCTGTAATCAAGTCTCTCTATGTATATAGCTCAGCTCTTTCATTGCATGTATATATAATTATCCTCACTATATTATGCAGATTGAAGATCGTCGAATGCAGAAAAACACAAATCTATGACATTGGGTTCATTAACCCAAATATCATACATGAGTATATGGTTCAAAAGAATGCCACACAAACCGAGGACAACTTACTACAATCGTTTCTTAAAAATCAAAACAAAAGGACAATACTCTTTCCTTACAACTTCAAGTGAGTGTTACTGTCTTGTGCATATTCGGTTTCCCTTATTACTCGAGGTTTATAGTAATGTAATTGATGAGTTATGCATGTGTGCGCAGTTCACACTTTATTCTGCTAGAGATTAAGCTTGAGCAGGGAGTAGTAATCGTCTTAGGCTCAAAACAAAAAGATCCCCAGGAATATGCGCACATGACTGAAATGCTTGAGAAGTAATTTCAATCGATCATTATCGCATCATATCGGCAACTTTGTTCATTTCCTGATATCAAGTAATTATTTTCTTTGTCTGGCAGGGTTTGGAAAGAGTTCACAGCAATTGTTCTGGCACTGCCGGGGGAGCTGCGATTTACACACCCGAAAGTAAGTACTACTAGCTAGTTCCGCGCATCTATCATTGATTCTAGTTTCATCAATACCATTTATCATGCTTGATTATCAGTTTGATTGAACTCTATTTCTCGTAAAGTGTTTGTGGCAGGAAACCGGAAATAATTTTTGTGGATACTACATTTGCGAATTCATCTACAACGCGACGACCCCTAAGGGGGGCTACTCTGAAAAACATTTTCAAGTGCGTAAGCTATAAAATTCACAATTTTATTTTCTTACCATATATATGTATTGACCCCCTTCTTCAAATTAGATGTGGCAGATGCGGGATGAACTCCTACCACATGATCGCATACGAGCAATTAAAAAAGAATTGGCGGGATTCTTTCTTGATCACGTCATAAATAAAGCCGGAGAATACCATCTGCAATTGGACATTAGATGTTAGGGATTGTAAGAGATGTTATATTGTATATATGTAGCTAGTAGCGTCGGATATATATACGGAAACTTGTTATACGACTAATCTCTCGGAGAAAGAGAGGTCGATCACTTCTATCTCTATATGTTCATGAGGATCTTCTGTACTTAATGGTTCCTTCATTTGCTTACTAGCTAGCATGTCGAGTTCTCTCTATAGTAGCTAGCGTCGACCAAGCACGAAGAAAGAGAGGACACTTCTCTCTATTAATTAGCTAGCTGAAACAATATGAAACCCCTAAATTAACCCTCCAAAACCCCCTAACCCTCCTTTCCTTTCAAAAAAATCCAGCAACTGCTAGATGCTGACGCGTGGATGCCTTTTGGTCCCGGTTGGTGTTACCAACCGGGACTAAAGGTCCTCCTGCCTGAGCTCCCCGCAGAGGCCACGTGGATCCCCTTCTGTCCCGGTTTGTAAGCGAACCGGGACTAATGGTTTTGGTCTTTAGTCCCGACCCTTTAGTCCCGGTTTCAGAACCGGGACAAATGGGCCTGACGAACCGGGACAAATGTTTTTTTTACTAGTGACAGTTAAGTGCACCAAGCCAATGTGTGTGTGTGGCCGTTGTATGTGCATGCATGGCGTGTGTGCATGCTGGCTAGGTAGTTAGTTGGTGGGCGAAAGTAGTGGCGTGAGTTTAGATGGCACTGTTGTTGGTCGTGTGTATATATACTTTGCATTGAGTAATAGAGGAGGCTGTGAGGGCTGACAAAAAACATGTAGCCACCATGGGTAACCAAGGAAGTGTTCTAGGCAAAGCCCTTGTGTTCTTCTTCCTTGGTATGTGTGTGTTGAGTCTGTTCCCTGATCATGTGTATTCGTAAGGGAAACCATCAGAGAGAGAGAGAGTTGTGTGAAGTACAAGAAGAAGGGGCACTGCAATGGAGGCGGCCCCAACACCCGTCGACCACCTCCGCCGCCGCCGCCACCTCGTCCGCCGCCCTCCACCCCGTCCAACTCCGTCGCCACCCGCGCCAAACCTTCACTCCGGCGCGACCTGCCCTCGTCTCCGGCATGACCTGCCATCCCTTCGGACGCTAACTGCCGTCATGGATTGCAAAAAAGTTGTTGATGTTCATGGGCATGCTCGCTGGAGGCCATGGTGTCTCGGTCGACGAACCAGTCCTCGCAAGCCTACAGAGAATCTCGTCAGAGTGCCTCAACAGATGACGAAGAAGGGGGAAGGGGCCGTCACACCCCACTGCACCCCACTGCACCATGCCACGACGGCCGTGCCGCTCCACCAACGAAGGATGGGAGGTGAAAGAGAATGTGCTGGTCTCCTGCCCCACTGCCAGCACCGCATGTCCAAAACCGCGCCTAGGTACACGCCGTTCTTGATCCGCTGGCCATAGGAAAGAAGATGGCTTCAGAGTTGAGAGTTCCGGTTACAGGAAAAAATAATTGTCTGACAGGCAAGTAGCTATTGAATTGCTTAGCAAAGTTGCTATTGGATGCCATGGCTGAAACGCTAGAGAAGAACAAAGGAGCTCACGTATCACAACATCAAGGTTCTCCGAGCGCGGGGATCTGGCCGCACCATCACGCATGTGCTCCTCTGCCCGGACCATGCGCAGTCCAACTTCATCATCTCACTAATAGAAAACGAACCTTTTGCTCCGATTCTAGAACCGGGACTAAAAGCCTTCATTTTTAATTCCGGTTAGACTACGAACCGAGACTAAAGGGGCTCCGTGTGGCAGCTTTTTAGAGCGGGACCTTTAGTCCCGGTTGGTGTTACCAACCGGTATTAAAGCTATTTTTTAAATACATTTTTTATTTTTATTTTTTCGATTTTTTTTATTTTTTTTCTGGTTTTCAAATCTTTGAATTATTTGACAATTTAATCTCTAATCACCCCTCCTCACTGCTCTAGATTTATTTAGAAATTTAACCTCTAATCATCTCTCATTTCAAATCGTCTAACTTCCCGGCCGGTCATCCATCCCCTCACTGCTCCAACCCGAGCATGCTTAACTTTCGAGTTTTATCATCCCTAGTTTCCAAGTCTGCACTTATTGTTTTCTTGACAATAATAAGCTATAAATCCTATTAACCCTTGGGTCTTGATGTAACATGATTTAATTTTTTGAATTCCAAAAAATTATTAAAATAAACAACAATAAATGATTAATAATAATATTGAATTTCAATGAAAATAAAATAAATAATATTATTATTTTATTCATTTTTTGCAATTTATTCATTTAATATGGCATAATTAATATCTTTAAATCTGTAAATCGAAATTCAACAAATAATATATCCATTATTATTAGAAAAACGTGAGGAATCCAAATATGACATCATTTATTTTAACAAAATTATTTTCATAACACTTTTTTTGACATCGTATGCAAAAGTTATAGTCGTTTTACCTTTTCATAACACTTTTTTTTTAATCTTGTTTCAACTCTAGACTTTTTGTGCGTTCAACATGCATCATCCAAACCCACATTATCAATTTTCAAACCTTTCCCACTTCATTCGCTATTTTTCATACATTTATTAATTTTTTGAGTTAAATGATCCTGAAATTGAAAAGCACTATAAATAAACTCTGAAAAGGTTGAAACTTGGCATGGTATCATCGTTTCACCCACATAGCATGTGTTAAAAAGTTGAGAGACTTACAGTAAAAACTAGATGCACTTCGTGTACAAACTGGACAATCCCTTTCGAAGTATCAGGGTTTTGGACGAAAACTCATCTGTTACAAAGGCATTCGTTTTCTAGAACTTATTTAAACTCCAAAGGTTTTGTGCGTTCAACATGCACCATTCAAAGCCACATCATCAATTTTCAACCATTTCCCACTTCATTCGTTATTTTTCATGCATTTATTAATTTTTTTAGCTAAATGACCCTGAAATTGAAAAGCACTACAAATGAACTCTGAAAAGGTTGAAACTTGGCATGGTATCATTATTTCATCCACATAGCATGTGCTAAAAAGTTGAGAGGGTTACGGTAAAAACTAGATGCACTTCGTGTACAAACTAGACAATCCCTTTCGAAGTACCAGGGTTTTGGACGAAAATTCATATGTTACAAAGGCATTTCGTTTTTTAAAACTTATTTAAACTCCAGAGTTTTTCTGCATTCAACATGCATCATTCTAAGCCACATCATCAATTTTTAACCATTTCCCACTTCATTCGTTACTTTTCATGCATTTATTAATTTTTAGGCTAAATGACCCTGAAATTGAAAAGCACTACAAATGAACTCTGAAAAGGTTGAAACTTGGCATGGTATCATTATTTCACCCACATAGCATGTGCTAAAAAGTTGAGAGGGTTACGGTAAAAACTAGATGCACTTCGTGTACAAACTGGACAATCCCTTTCGAAGTACCAGGGTTTTGGACGAAAAATCATCTGTTACAAAGGCATTTCGTTTTTTAAAACTTATTTAAACTCCAGAGTTTTTTTCTGCATTCAACATGCATCATTCTAAGCCACATCATCAATTTTTAGCCATTTCCCACTTCATTCGTTATTTTTCATGCATTTATTAATTTTTTAGGCTAAATGACCCTGAAATTGAAAAACACTACAAATGAACTCTGAAAAGGTTGAAACTTGGCATGGTATCATTATTTCACCCACATAGCATGTGCTAAAAAGTTGAGAGGGTTACGGTAAAAAATAGATGCACTTCACGTACAAACTGGACAATCCCTTTCGAAGTATCAGGGTTTTGGACGAAAAATCATCTGTTACAAAGGCATTTAATTTTTTTAAACTTATTTCAACTCCATACTTTTTGTGCGTTCAACATGCATCATCTAACATGTGCCTATGGGCAAAATGAATTAAATTAAAAACTATTTTTAAACTCAAGTTATTCACAATCTAGCGTTTGAAGCAAATTTGAACAAATTCAAATTTAAACCATTCAAATTTGAAAACGAATTGCAAAAACACAAACTAGACAAAAATTTAAATCTAATGCAAAAATAATCACTCAAAAACATCAAATGTCCTAAAAGATATAACCAATTTAATACAGAAACTAAAAACAGAAAACAAATAGAAAAAAAACTTTCAAAACCCTTTAGTACCGGTTGGTGTCTCTAACCGGGACTAAGGGTCTAGCCTTTAGTCCCGGTTGGAGATACGAACTGGGACTAAAGCCCCAACCCCTTTAGTCCCGGTTCGTGTCTCCAACCGGGACTGGGTATCGGCCCCTTTAGTCCCGGTTGTGTCTCGAACCGGGACTAAAGGTCCCATTTGAACCGAGACTAATGCCCGACCGGCGCCCTAGCCGCTCGAACCGGGACTAATGCTCACATTAGTCCCGGTTCGTAAGGCAACCGAGACTAATGTGTAGATCGAGCTGTGACGAAAGCCCTGTTTTCTATTAGTGTCTAAAAAGAACAAGGTTTTGTGATGTTCTACTCCGCTGACAAGCCATGATACTGCTCAACTTCAGGATGAAAATTCAAAAAAATAATTTGGTGTTGATCTCCACCTATTCGTTGATATGTCCAGAAAAAAGAATTGCACGTCAGTTTATGTGTTTCTATACTTTTAAATGAAGTTGCGCCTTTTTTGGACATGTGCAGGTATACCCCCGTATCTATCTCCGGATCTCTCTCTCTCTCTCTCTCTCTCTCTCTCGCTCGCTCTGTGTGTGTGTGTGTGTGTGGATTCGGCTGTGCAAAAATTGATGCAAATTTGTTCTTCCACTTTTGCAGGGAATGGATGGCAAACTTAACTCAAGGCTTGTGGGGAAAATGAAATGTTGGCGATGAACTGCACTTTTATGATTAAAGAAGGTACAGCTAGATGGGTGAAAATGGTTGAAAGTGATTGATGGATAATGGATGAATGAAAATTGATTTGTTCGTGGTTCAGATATAAGAGTCGGGATACCGACACGGTGCCGCCTTATGTTCATGATTGTTAATACTCTATGTCTCTTCATAAACTGTTCTAATTTGGTTTTGAAAAGTTTCTGCATGTTGACGAGAAACAATATGTATGAAGTTCATATAGTATTGCCATGGGGGTTCATGTATTACTATACAAGCGTATGTACACCTATTTTTACTCCCATGTGCACATGCAGGCGCAGCCGTTTGGGTGATTTTTTATTTGTCCATAATTACTTGATGTATCTCTAATTTCAGACATGTTTATTGGTGACGTTCAGTGATTGATGCATGAGAAGTAGTGCAGGAAGTTTTCTGTCCGTAAAGTGTTTGTGTGCCACTAATTACTACTGACGTAGTGCGTGAATTTACTATTTTTCATAAAAAACATGAAGTTCAAATTTTAAAAATAGAGCAGTTCGACATTTATATAACAAGAAGAAAACAAGCCTCACCCAAAATAAATAAATCTGGAAGTTCAAGAAGAAAAAACATGAAGTTCGAGTTTAAAAATAGAGAAGTTCAAAAATCCTACAAAGGGTTGTCATTGTTTCTAAAATTAGAAAAACTCTAGAAGTTTAAATTTAAATAACTGACAACACAATATTTAATACAAAACTAGGATATTTTGATGCTAAAAGAAATAAATCAAGATGTCCAAATTACAAAAATAGAGAAGTTCGATATTTATAATTCTCTCAATCCACAAAGAAGTTTAGTTATTATTTGGGAGCAATTCGGTTTTAAAAAGAAAATAAAAAAATCAAATTATAAAAACAGAGAAAGTTCACGTATTACTTGGTGCGTGTTTAATGTGAGAAAGATGACCAAAAAGGCAAGGTCCGATTTTTTTGTTGCTATAAGTTCAAGTCCTCGGTCAGAGAAAGTTAAAAAATTATTGTGAGAGAGGTTTGTACAAAAGAATATCATTTGTGTAACACCGACTAACGGGTGAGAAATTACAAACAAAAATACGCGACATAAGTTCAACATGAGAACAAACGGAAGTTCAACTACTACACCAAGTGAACTTCAAGCTAAAATCTTTTGAACAGTCACGGGTATGGAAAAAATGATCAACACGGCAAAGTTGCGTGTTTACAACAACTTCCCCTCGGTATATCACTTCCTCAATTCCGGTGAGTGGATGGACAACTATGATCAAAAAATAGCAAGTGAAAACAGAGTGAAGTTCAGGTAGACACGACGAGAAGTTCAGGTTCTTCACACGGTGCATTTTCGAAGACTCTGTTTTGCGATAAAGGCAGAACGCGTGATCTTCCTGTTTTCGAAATTGCTTGAAAACGGCTAGGAAATCAGAGAAAACCATCTATATGAAAAAGTTTCAAATTTTCCGTAGCTTTTTACTGTTATATTATTTCCCTCATTCTGATAAAATTTATAGAAATTACAGCCAAAATTTTTTTTAGCCATTTTCAAATTGACTTAAAACCGTAAAGAATTGGAAAAGATAATCTACATATAAAAGTTTTGCATTTCTTCAGGATTTCCAACGCCATATCATTTGGTGCATTCTAATAAACCATTGAGAAAATAAAGCGGAAATACGAACTCGGTGGGACTTCGACCATTTTTAAAATTACGTTTAAATAGTCTAAAATAGGGGGGGGGGGAATCTCTACGAAAAATAAGCGCATTTTCATCAACTTTCCAATGCCATAGCGGTTGCATCAGTCGTACAAGCCATTTTCAAATTAACCCAAAAATACGAACTTGGATGTTCGGTTTCTAAAATTCCACCATTTTTGAAATTTGTCTTTAACCATAGAGAATTTAGGAAAACGTTCAGCATTTGAAATGAGCGGATTTGCAGAAGCTATCGAACCCCATCTCATTTGCCTCATTCCGATAAAGGCTTAGAAATATATTTGAAATTATAATTCATGTTTTTTGTATGAAGAAAAACGATTTTCAAAATTGCTCTTAAACCGTGTACGTTTTGCCAAAAATTCGACTAGTAGTCGGGGACATTCAAGTGCTATTGCTGCGTCAGGTTATGTAGTTATTAGAATAATATTCTCGTCCCGTCATCAGAATAGTATATATATATACATATATATAATTGTGTGAAGTTTTTTTAAAGAGGAATATATTAATATCACGAAGATATAAATTACACCTAGCCTCTGCACCAACAAGATGTCGAAAGACACCCATAAAGCACACAACTAGCGACGGAGGTACACACAATGCCGAGGGGGGGCGCTGCCCCCCCACCCAGCTGTAGCATATTTTCTGAAGGAAAACAATATAAGATCCTTATATAAATTTCAAAGATTGCTGACATTTGCACCCCCAAAGGTGCATATTTTCTTTTTGGGACCCTTTGATTCTCTGTGAGTTCCGCCATTGCACACAACCAAGAGCCTAATAAAAGAAAGAGAACACATGAAACAAAGACCCTATCGCATTACCGAAACACTCACAACAACAACACTCTAACCACCACCATAGACAACATGTGTAAGTGCATCTACTGCCCCTTAGTGATTTTGGTGTATTGAAGACTTATAGGTTAAGGAACTAATATGTTTGCAAGTGTACACAGGCTCTATAGGTCGATGAGGAGTTTGATATATTCGGATATTACCGACCCCTAAAACTGTATGTCTTCAACTGAAGACTTTGGTGAAGACTTTGGTATTCCCTGAAGACTTTGAAAATGAAGAAGTTGGTGCGACCTTGAAGATATGAACGAGAACTATGTAGCGTGAAGACTTTTGTTTTCGTAGTTTTATTTCCTTTCTTTGAGTCATACGAAACAACGTACTGTTAAAGAGGGCCAAGGTAATACTAAGGAAAACTTCCAATTGATGCTCAACTCCAAAAGCCTCAACCTATCCAATCCGTCGAGTGGAGCCTTTGGAAATCTCTTGCAGTTCAGTCAAGTTCTTCAGTGACAGAGACGATGATCTTCTAGTCTATGATGAAATTGGTCTGACTGAGGAGTTAGGATTTCGCCAGTGCGAATTACCTACAAGTGAGGAACATGATAAGCATGAGGACTTTCATGGTTCGAAATTCCAACCGTTGCTATGCTTAGCGCCAACTGTCCCCAATCATCACATCCACATAACGGTCATATCAATGGGGACATTTATGTCTTATCATGTCAGGTTGCACCCTCACTAGTTGGTTGGCTGCTCCGAGAGAGAACTGACACTTGTCATTTGAGAGCAACCCATCCCCCGAGGACTTTGAGAGAAAATCATCAGTGAGGAAAAACCCACAACCAAACCACCAAACCCAAAGTGATTGAGCATCACTGAAGAAATTCCTGTGTGGAAACGACGCTTGTTACCTTTGAGGACTGTGCATCCTCCAGACAATTAGGCGTCATGGTCTAGTGCATCCTGCAGTCAATTGGGGAGCATAGAGTGACCTTGGTCTAGAGCATCTAGCAGTAAATTGTGGATCGTCGGGTGACCAGTTTGTGAGGGTTTTGTAATTCTACCCTGAAGACTTACCATGAGTATTGGGCGAGGACTTTGTGACCTTAGCTCAAGGAGAATATGGTATGGACTATGTGTCCTCGGACTGTGTGTCCTCTGGTTCAAATAGGCCGCTCCAAACCAGACGTAGGACTGTCACAATAGTTGGAACTGGGCCATCAAACCATTGTCTTCATCGAGCTACCTGGTTCTATTTCCTCAACCCCTCTATTCCTCATATACTTGTTAATGAAATTGATTGTAACTATTTGAAGAATTTGACTGAAGACTTTCACAATTTCCTCACCTCAAATTCTTCAAGTTACCATGTTCCTCACCTACTTATCCTGTATCATGCTACTTGTAATCTGTACATGTTTTATTTCATCATGATAATT
This sequence comes from Hordeum marinum, assembly GCA_022496015.1. Taxonomy (NCBI): domain Eukaryota; kingdom Viridiplantae; phylum Streptophyta; class Magnoliopsida; order Poales; family Poaceae; genus Hordeum; species Hordeum marinum. The sequence continues at coordinate 502,656,844 of CM039676.1, forward strand.
ATGCTGTCACTGTTTTCCTCATGCACTTTAATACTTATTCCGCTGCTTGTTATTCATCACATTTCAAATTCCTCAAGTGATGAATTTGTAAAAATCGCCTATTCACCCCCCTCTAGTCGATATAACACACTTTCAATTGGTATCATAGCAAGGTATTCCCTTGTTCTGTGTGATTTTCGTTTAACCACCTGGAGTTCTAGTTATGTCGACTGCAGGTATGATCAATGTTTCTGCGGGATGTCCTACCTTTGATGGGACAGACTACCTCTACTGGAAGAACTAGATGCGCATGCATCTTGAAGCTATTGACAACGATCTCTGGTACGTTGTGGAAAATGGTGTTCCCTCTGTTACTCCCACGGTCAACGCTGCTGATGTGAAGAGATTCAAGCAACTCGATTCTCAAGCAAAGAATATCATATGTGGCAATCTGAGCAAAGGTCAATATGGCAGAGTGAGTGCTTTGGGGTCTGCTAAGCTTATCTGGGATAGTCTGTCCAAAGTCAACGAAGGTGTTTCCACTCAACGTGACTCTCGTGTTGAAGTTCTTCTCAATCTCTTTAACCGCTTCAAGAGACTCGACAATGTAAATGTTCAGCAAACTTTTTACCGTCTCATTGATATCTCCAATGAACTTCAACACTGGGTGCCACTGATATCACTGACCATGAAGTGGTGAAGAAACTGCTAAGATCTCTTGACTCCTCATTCGATACTATGGCTTTGATGATTCAAGAGTGTGGAGCCTACAAGTCACTTGATCCCGCTGATATTCTTGAGAGACTCAATACTCATGAATTCCAACAAGCTGAAAATAGAGACCTCTACGGGCCAAGCTATAGAAGATCTCGTGCTCTGAAGGCAAAAGAAATTTCCTCATCCGAAGGCGAAGATTCTGATAGTAGCCTTGGTGATCCTGAAGAACTGAGTCGGGAGCTAGCAATGCTCGTGAGGAAATTCCAGAAGTTCTCAAGGAGAGGTGGATTTGGAAAGTCATCAAAAGGAGGTTTGAGGAAATAAGATTCCTCCGATGACTACAAGAAAAGAACTTGCCACAATGCAAGAAATCTGGTCACTTTATCTCTGACTATCCTCTCTGGGAAAAAGAATCAAAGAAGAAGAAGAAGAAGAAGTACAAGGATGACAGTTCTGACAACTCGATGAAAAAGAAGAAATCTTCAAAGTCCTCATCTTCAAAGTCCTCAACGCACAAGAAGAATGGTTCCCGATAGGCTCGGGATTTCATTGGCAAGGAAATGGACTCAGAAGAAGAATCTGAAGAATATGAAGAAGAAGAAGAATCTGAGGTGTAATCTGAATCTAGTGCCGCTAGACTTGCTCTCACTACTACCTTCGTCAACAAGTCCATCTTCAACGATGAAGAAAATGACTACTCCAATGACTCTGACGGAGTCAATGATGACTATGCTCCTACTTACTATTTCATGGCAAAACGCGTCAAGTCAGTCACAGAATGTCCCAATTTTGATGACATTGAATATCCTAAGTGGAAGGTTCTAATGAAGAAACATCTGATGTCTATGAACAGTGAGTTGTGGACTATTATAGAACTTGGACTGACTGAACTTTGCAAGATGGCAAATGCTGAGGAAATTCGTAAGTACACTCCACTTGATGCTTAGGCGAGGAACATCATCTGCTCAAACCTATCAAGCATCATGTTTAAGGGCATCTGTCTTCTTCAAAATGCCAAGCTCATATGGGATAGGATCATGAACATCAATGAAGTCTATCGCACTCATCAAGGCCCCATGTTCATTGATCTCAAGAAAATCCTCAAAACCTAGGAATCAGATCCCAATTCATCTTCCTCACTTTGTCTTATGGCAAAAGGTTCCAAGGTACATAAGCATCACTCCTCCTCTGAATCAAGTGATTGTGAAGCTGATGAATATGTGAAACCTAGCTATGCCAAACTCGCTAATATTGCGACTAAGCAACAAAGTGCACTTGAAAAGCTTCAGAAAATGCTAAACAAAAGTGATGATCTGTTGAATGAGGAAGTGGATCGGACTCAAACTCTGTGTGACGACCTCAAAAGTGTTCAGACAAAGTATGATAACCTTCAGAGTCATCATAATGCTCTCTTACCCGATCATGAGAAGCTTTCTTATGAATTTATTCAAAGAAAGCAAGATCTTGAGAAACTAAGGGTGTCACATGAGGATCTCCAAAGGGAAAATGATTCCTTACTGGCTCAACATATCAGTACCACTCAAGAAGAATTTGTTCCACCTTGTTTGAAATGCATCAAACGTGAAACTGCTAATTCTTCACCTGAATGTTCAAATGCTTCTATTGCTGCAAATTCTTCAAGTATTGCAGTGGTATCAAATTCCTCATCTGAGGATACCACAAGTATCATTGACGAAAATTCAGGGTTGAAGGAATTGTATGTGATAGGCATGTACAAAAGTCTCAAAGGGCATCAAACCATTTGCGATGTCCTCAAAAAGCAGATTCTGAACAGAAACCCTAGGAAAGAGGGTGTTGCCTTTGTGAGGAAACTCAACATTGATGGATCCTATTGGTCACCTGACTAGTACCCCAAAACCTCATGGGTTGCTGCAAAAGGACCTCTTGTAGATCCATCCACTTTATCTGGCTTTACTTGTGAAACCTCATATTCCTTTGATGAGTCACTTGACTCCAACTACAAATTCTTCAAAAATCAGAAAGGTGAAGTATTTGCTAGATTTGTTGGAACTAACTGCAGGAACGGTTCTCCTATGAAGAAAATCTGGGTTCCCAAGAGCTACCTACAAAGTCTTCAAGTGAATGTCCTCACGACACCACTCATGAAGAACAGGATCCCAGATCAAATTTCCTCATATGGACCAAAGTCTTCACTTGGACTAAATTCCTCAAATGGTCAAAAATATCATTCTCGTGCTAATGCATCTGTTTTCAGGGAAAATCTGAGAGTTCTGAATATTTGCAGTATTCTATAAATCATTATGTTCATAAGTCCTCGAAGAATTTCTTTGCCTATCCATATGAGTACTCTAACCCTCGCCCCGTGAAACAAAGCACACTTACTTCAATGCCTCCCTTCCCATATGGTGCTTGCAGAATGATGACCTCTTTACCACCCCTCCAGATGAACTAATTTCCTATGCAGGGTCAGGTCTCCAGATGAACTTGAACATCTGAGGAATTTGCTTGAGGCCTAAGGAAATGCTTGAAAGGACGCAAGCTAACCATGTAGAAATGAATTCCTCATTTCTCACGTCCTCACACTACTTGCTTACTATCTAGTGATGAAATTGTGTCTGATGAAATTGATGTCATATTCATGACTCTGAAGCATATGAGTTCGTAAGTTGTACTAATTCATCTGCAGGATGAACCTCCAAATGCTACTGAGTGGGTCCTCGATAGTGGATGCACAAACCACATGTCTGGTGACAAGAATCTTCTGATGAATCTGCCACTTGTTCCATCTCATCTGAAGCATATCACATATGCAGACAAAGGAAAAAAGCAAGGTATTGGGTCTAGGTAAGGTTGCAATCTCAAAGGACCGAACCATGGATAAGGTGATTCTTGTCGAATCCCTCGGGTTCAACCTTATGTCTATCTCAATGCTTTGTGATCTTGATATGGTTGTCGTATTTAGAAAATATCGTTGTGTTGTCATCATGGAATTTGACAATTCCAAAGTCTTCGAAGGCTTTAGGAGAGGAGACTTGTCTATTGTTGATTTCTCTATAGGTCCTTAGCCTGCCACATGCCTACTTGCAAAGTCCTCAGAAGGCTGGCTGTGGCATCGACGACTGGGACATGCTGGTATGAGGAACTTGCACACGCTCGTGAAGAAAAAGCATGTCATTGGGATTGAAGGTGTCAAATTCCTCAAGGACCACCTTTGTGGTGCTTGTTAGTCTAGGAAGATGACCATATCCAAGCATCCCTCGAATACAATCATGACCACGTCTCGACCCTTTGAATTGCTTCACATGGATCTCTTTGGCCCCACTCATTACTCTGCACTAACAAATTCTTCAGGTTTGTATGGCTTTGTCATTGTTGATGATTACTCTCGTTACAATTGGGTGCATATTATTCTGTACAATTCTGAAGTGCAAGATGTCTTCAGACGATTTGCTTGAAGGGCCTCCACCAACTTCGGCATCAAGATCAAGCATATTAGGAGCGATAATGGGACTGAGTTCAAGAACACAAATCTTGATGAACTTGGTATTACTCATGAGTTATCTACCCCCTATACTCGTCAGCAGAACGGCGTCATAGAGCGCAAGAACATGACTCTTGTTGAGATGGCTCACACCATGGATGAATACAAGATTCCTCGTCGCTTCTGGCCTGAAGCAATTGATGCTGCATGCCACATCATTAACATGGTTTATCTTCACAAATTCTTCAACAAGACTTCATATGAAGTTATGACTAGCAAGAAACCCAATGTAAGTTATCTCAAAGTCTTCGGTGCAAAATGCTAGATTAGAGATCCTCGTCATAGTTCTAAATTTGCACCGAAAGCACATGAAGGTTTTATGCTTTGTTACGGAAAGGACTCGCACACCTACACAGTCTTCAACACCTACCACCACAAGGTTGTTGAAACTGTAGATGTGCGGTTCGATGAAACTAATGGCTCGCAAAGAGAGCACCTACCTTCTGTGTTAGATGAACAGTCTCCTGAGGAATCCATGAAGCTGAAGGCAACTGAAGACGTCATACCACTGAGGAAGTCATCCCAACGAATGAAGACATTCATGTTGATACACCTGAAGAAAATGGTGTTGAAGAAAAACCTCAGCCACGTCAACCTGCTCATCCAAGAGCTGCAAATGAAGTGCAGATTGACAAAATCATCAATGACATCAATGCACTAGGTCCCCTCACTCGCTCAAAAGCTTCACATTTGACTAACTTTTGTGGGCACTTTGTCTTTGTCTCTATCATAGAGCCCACCAAAGTTGATGAAGCTTTCAAGGAGCTTGAGTGGATTCAAGCTATGCAAGAGGAATTGCATCAATTCAAGTTCAATAACGTGTGTGAACTTGTCAAGCGGCCAGATCCTCGCAAGCATAACATCATAGGTACCAAGTGGATCTACCGCAACAAGCAAGATGAAAATGGCCCTATGGTAAGAAATAAGGCTCGTCTTGTAGCTCAAGGCTACACACAGATTGAAGGAATTGATTTTGATGAAACTTTTGCACCTGTTGCTAGACTTGAAGCTATTCGCATATTGCTTTCTTATGCTAACCATCATGATATCATATTATATCAAATGGATGTGAAAAGTGCATTCCTCAATGGTAAGCTTGAGGAAGAAGTATATGTTGCTCTACCCCCGGGTTTTGAAGACCCTAAGCATCCTGACAAAGTCTTCAAACTCAACAAGGCCCTCTATGGCCTCAAGTAGGCCCCTCGGGCGTGGTACGACACTCTGAAAAAGGACACGCATCTTAACACTTATGAAAAATTGATGACTTAGATGTGTAACACATGAAGTGACCTTTTTCTTCAATCAATGAAGAATAACCCTCTATGTGTGAAGAAATTAACGAAGAATTTGATTGTCAGAACCCTACGACAATTGTATGCGGTGTCTGGAGTCATCATTCTTATACAATGGGTCACGCCACCAACCAAAGTTGAAATTCTTCAAAGTTGAGTTGTTCATCATTCTGCAAATTCTTCAAATTTTCAAATTCCTCAAGTTTGCAAATTCCTCAACTTTTCAAATTCATCAACTTTTCAAATTCTTCAAACTATGAATCTCATGTTCTTCATTACCTAAATGTCCTCAACAGCATTCACTTATTGCTAATTCTTCAAGTTGATTTTCATCTAAGTGAATGTGATCGGACCCTTTTCCCCTCTATGCTAAACTCAACCCAGTCTGTTCACAAATTATTCATATGCATTCTACTTTGAAATTCGTTCAAAGTCTTCACTGTGTCCTTGACAACTGAAGAATTTGCGAATGGAAACTTTAAAATTTTCACCATCGAAATTTTCGGTGTTTCACGCTCAAACTGTTTCGATTCCCATGACTGGATAACCCACGATCCCCCACTATCACCACTTCTCAGTACGTGGGTGACACATGTCGAGTGGAAAGCAAGGGTCAGGGCCAATCTGGTCCAAAATCTTCGGACAGATTGGTTTTCACCTCTGCTATAAATACCCCTTCCCTTTCACTGTGCTCGGTTACTCCTCACTCCTTCTCTCTCTCGAGCTCCGACGTAGCGCCGCCGCTAAAATCATCGCTGCCAGTGTGGAAGAGCTTCACTGCCTCAACCTCGCCCTCACCATACTCGCATCGGCCACAGAAGTCTTCATCCTGCCACCGTTGTAGCTGTCTCCCTCTGCCGAGCTAGGGAGTGGGAGATCTGGACTGACGAACTTCCTCAATCTCATCTCACAGTTCGTCGTGTTCTTCACTAGGGTAAATAAAATCTATTTTTACTGCCCTTGTTTGATCTTCAAGTTTTCCTAAATCTTCACAAAGGTGTTTACTCTTCAATAATCTCATTCCAAAGCACCTTACATGTTCATACACTTGATGTGTTTCCCTAAGTTATGATTTTCTTTAAGATATCTCAATTGTGTGAATCCTCAAAATTTGCACAACTCTAGAACCTAAGACAAAGAACACTTAGTGAAATTCCTCAAGACACCCATGGTCAAATTCCTCACACCAAATTTTATTGAAAAATTTCTGAGAATGCATATGACCTCTTCAAATTCCTCGCACCTATAATCAGTTCACAGGTACAAACATGACCACTGATGAATCACTAGGTTCTCATCAACTTAACTCATTTGCAACATTTCTTGAGGAAAAACTGTGCACTTCTTCAGAATCTTCAAGAGTTCAAAATCCTCAGCCGGAGAAAATGGCTGATGGGAAGAAGCCAAAGAAAGGTGGAAAGAAAGCTGAACAAAATACTACTTTTGAGATATCTGAACATTTGTATGCTGGTTACTGCACACCAGATGAGTCCATACACAGTAAAGAGACAAAAGAACAGAGGAAAACCAGAATTCAGAGGATTGAACGGAGGTGGGTGAGGGAATGGAAAGAGTATCGCTATGTCACTCCCAAATATATGAAGAAATTCGCACTCAGACCCCCTTGCAATATGGCTCCTCTTGCGGATGATAAAGAGGTTGATCCCACAAGTGTTGCTCGCGGTGAAGAATTTCCCGCTGAGTGGGCAAAGCGTCAACTCAAACTTCAGAGAACTGGCAAAGATGCAGTGAAGAAATTCAATGAAGACACTGCTACTACTGCCACAGCTGGAGCCTCTGCAATTGCTCTGAAGAAAAGGATGATGAAGAAATCTGCTGTGAAGTCTCTTTACTCGTTTCGTAATACAAGATCCCGTGACTAACAATTAGTCACATTGCTTGCAAGGTTTATTGTGATCTTGTATTACCGAGTGGGCCCTGAGATACCTCTCCGTCACACGGAGTAACAAATCCCAGTCCTTATCCATGCCAACCCGACAGACACCCTTGGAGATACCTGTAGAGCACCTTTATAGTCACCCAGTTACATTGCGACGTTTGATACACACAAGGTACTCCTACGGTGTCAGTGAGTTGCATGATCTCATGGTCATAGGAACATATACTTGACATGCAGAAAACAGTAGCAATAAACTGACACGATCATATGCTACGTTTGTAGTTTGGGTCTTGTTCATCACACCATTCTCCTAATGATGTGATCCCGTTATCAAATGACATCTCATGTCCATGAATAGGAAATCAAAGCCATCTTTGACCAACGAGCTAGTCTATTAGAGGCATACTAGGGACATGGTGTTGTCTATGTATCCACACATGTATCTGAGTTTCCGATCAACACAATTATAGCATGGATAATAAACGATTATCATGAACAAGGAAATATGATAATAACCAATTTATTATTGCCTCTAGGGCATATTTCCAACAGTCTCCCACTTGGGGTCAATAATCTAGTTCACATCACCAAGTGATTCGCATTGTTATGAATCGAACACCTAATGAGTTCTGGGGCTCGATCATGCTTTGCATGTGAGAGAGGTCTTATAGTCAACGGGTCTATGACATTCAGATCCGTGTGTACTTTGCAAATCTCTATGTCAAACTATAAACACTACTACGACACTCCACTTGGTACTACTCCAAATGTCTGCTCCACTATACGTATCCGGATTGCTACTAAGAGTCATACGGATTAGTGTTAAAGCTTGCATCGACGTAACTCTTTACGACGAACCCTTTATCACCTACATAATCGAGAAACATTTCCTTAGTCCTCTGGTTACTAAGGATAATTTTGACCGTTGTCCAGTGATCCATTCCTGGACCACTCTTGTACCCGTTGATAGACTCATGGCAAGGCACACACAAGTACGGTACACAGCATGGCATACTATACAGAGCCTTTGGCTAAGGCATAGGGGACGATGTTCGTCCTTTTTCTTTCTTCTGCCATTCTCGAGCTTTGAGTCTCACTCAACTTCACACCTTACAAATCAGGCAAGAACTCTTTCTCTGACTGATCCATTTTGAACTCTTTCAAAATCTTGTCAAGGTATGTACTCATTGAAAGTCTCATCAAGCATCTTGATCTATCTCTATAGATCTTGATGCTCAACAATTAGGTAGCTTTATCCAGGTCTCCCTTTGAAAATCACTTTTCAAACAACCGTTTATACTTTCCAAAAATTCTATAGTATTTCCGATCAACAATATGCCATCCACATATACTTATCAGAAATTCTATAGTGCTCCCACTCACTTTATTGTAAATACAAGTTTCTCGTAAACTTTGAATAAACTACAAAACTTTGATCACCTCATCAAAGTGTATATTCCATCTCCGAGATGCTTGCTCCAGCCCTTAGAGGGATTGCTGGAGCTCACACACCTTTTAGCATCCTTAGGACTAACAAAACCTTCTGGTTGTATCACATACAACCTTTCCTCAAGTAAACCGTTAAGGAAACGATGTTTTGACATCCATCTACCAGATTTCATAATTGAAAAATGCAGCAACTGCTAACATAATTCCAACAGACTTTAGCATCGCTACGAGTGAGAAAGTCTCATCGCAGTCAACTCTTTGAACTTGTCGGAAACTTCTTTGCGACAAGTCAAGCTTTATAAATTGTGACATTCACCATCAGTGTCTGTCTTCATTTTAAAGGTCCATTTGTAATCAACGACCTGCCGTCCAACGAGCAAGTCTACCAAAGTCTATACTTGGTTTTCATACATGGATCCTTTCTAGGATTTCATGGCCTCTAACCATTTGTCGGAATCCGGGCCCATCATCGCTTCTCCACAGCTCGTAGGTTCATCATTGTCCAACAACATGACCTCCAAGACAGTGTTGTCGTACCGCTCAGGAGCAGTACACATCCTTGTCAACCTACGAGGTTCGATAGTAACTTGATCTGAAGCTTCATGATCATCATCATTTACTTCCTCTTCAACTAACGTAGGCTTCACAAAAACATCTTCCTGCGCTGCGCTACTCTCTCGTTGAAACAAAGGTTCAATAACCTCATCAAGTTCTATCTTCCTCCCACTCAATTCTTTCGAGAGAAACTTTTTCTCGGGAAAGGACCCGTTTTAGCAACAAACACTTTGCACTTGGATCTGAGATAGCAGGTATACCCAACTATTCTTAGGGTATTCTACGAAGATGCATTTGTCCGCTTTGGGTTTGAGCTCATTAGGTGAAAAACCTTTTTCCACATAAGTGTTGCGGCCCCAAACAATAAGAAATGATAGCTTAGGTTTCTATCAAACCATAGTTCAGACAGTGTCATCTAAACGGATTTGGATGGTGCCCTATTTAGAGTGAATGTACTTGTATCTAACGCATAACCCCAAAAACCGTAGTAGCAAAACGATAAGAGACATCATAGCATGCACCATATCTAATAGAGCACGACTATGACGTTCAGACACACCATCACACTATGGCGTTCCAGATGGCGTGAGTTGTGAAACAATTTTCACATTGTCTAAAGTTGTATGCCAAACTCGCAACTTAGATATTTATCTCGACGATCATATCATAGACATTTTTATCTTCTTATCACGATGATCTTAAACTTCACTCTGAATTTGCTTGACCTTTCAAACGATTCAGACTTGTGTTTCATTAAGTAAATATACACTATATCTACTCAAATCATCAGTGAAGGTACGAAAATAACGATATCCACCGCACGCCACAAGACTCATTGGATTGCATACATCAACATGTGGTTTGACTAACCATCAACACTTGACGCTCCTTCTTGATTTCAACCTTCGTGGTGTCAAACATCGCGAACAGCTCAGGGATCATTATTTCTATCCCTGGCATTTTATAGTTCATCACCAAGATCTAGTAGCTTAGTGACAGTGACTTGGAGAACTATATCAATCACTATCTTATATGCAAGATCAACTCCCACTCGATTCAAGCGATTGTAGCACCCAGACAATCTGAGCACATGTTCAACGATTGAGCTATTCTCTTTCATCTTGCAGCCTGAGATCCTAATTTCAGCTCTTAGAACATCTCATATGTTCCGTGACGTTCAAAATGTTTCGAAGCCTCAATTCTAAGCCGTAATGCATGACGCACTAAACTATCAATTAGTCATCAGAACGTGCCTGTCAAATGTTCACAACATCTACAGATGACGCTAGAGGGGGTGGCACACCGAGCGATACATTAAGGACATAAGCCTTCTGTGCAGCAATGAGGACAATCCTCAGATCACGAACCCAGACCGCAATATTGCTAACATCATGTTTCAACTTTATTTCTCTAGGAACATTTAAAAATTCAAGGGAGCTACAGTATGAGCTAGTAATCTACAACATAATTTGCAAAGACACTACTGACTATGTTCATGATAATGAGTTCAATTAATCATATTACTTAAGAACTCCCACTCAAATTGACATCCCTCCGGTCATTCGAGTGATACATGATCCAAATTCACCAACTCAAGTCCGATCATCACGTGAGTTGAGGTGGTTTCAATGGTGAACATCATCATGTTGATCATATCTGCTATATGACTCATGTTTGACCTTCGGTCTCTTGTGTTCCGAGGCCATGTCTGTACATGCTAGGCTCGTCAAGCTTAACCCGAGTGTTCCGCATGTCCAACACTGGCTTGCACCGTTGTATGTGAACATAGAGTCTATCACACCCGATCATCACGTGGTGTCTCGACACGACGAACTTTCGCAACGGTGCACACTCGGGGAGAACACAATTTACCTTGAAATTAAGTGAGGGGTCACCTTATAATGCTACCGTCGTCCTAAGCAAAACATGGTGCATAAAAGGATTAACATCACATGCAAATCATAAGTGACATGATATGGCCATGAACTTGTGCTTTTGATCTCCATCTTGAAAGCACCGACATGATCTCCATCGTCACCAGAATGACACCATGATCTCCATCATCTTGATCTCCATCAACGTGTCGCCATCGGGGTTGTCGCGCCCATCATGCTTGTACTACTATTGCTACCGTTTAGTGATAAAGTAAAGCCATACATAATGCTTAATGATTGACACGCACGTCATACAATAATTAAAGACAACCCTATGGCTCCTGCCGGTTGCCATACTCATCGACATGAAAGTCATGATATTCTATACAACACATGATCATCTCATACATCACATATATCATATCATGTAGTTGGCCATATCACATCACAACATACCCTGCAAAAACAAGTTAGACGTCCTCTAATTGTTGTTGCATGTTTTACGTAGTTGCTACGGGTATCTAGCAAGAACAATTCTCACCTACGCATAAACCACAACGGTGATACATAAGTTGCTTTTCAACCTTCTCAAGGACCGCCTTTGTCGAATACGATCCAACTAACGTAGGAGAAACTGCCACCCGCCAGCCATCTTTTGCAACAAGTTGCAGTTGAGGGAACTGGTCTCTCGTAAGCATACGAGTAATGTTGGTCCGGGCCGCTTCATCCCACAATACCGCTGAACCAAAACACGACCAAGGGAGGAAGGAATCTAAGCATCAACGCCCACAAACTCTTTGTGTTCTACTCGAGATCTCATCTACACATAGACCTAGCTCATGATGCCATTGTTGGGGAATGTTGCATGGGAAGAAAAAAATTCCTACACACACGCAAGATCTATCCATGGTGATGAGCATCTACGAGAGGGAGAGTGGATCTACATACCCTTGTAGATCGCTAAGCGGGAAGCGTTAAGAAACGCGATTGGTGTATTCGAACGTCTTCGCGATCCAAATCGCCGAGCCTCTCGCGGTCTCATCACGATCCGTCCCGCAATCCAATCACGATCCATCCCGCGAACTCATCACGATCCGTCCCGCGATCTCATCACGATCCGTCTTGCGATCTTTGATCACGGTCCTTCCGATCTAGCACCGAACGGACGGCACCTCCACGTTCAGCACACGTACAGCTCGATGACGATCTCCACCTTATTGATCTAGCAAGAGGAAGCGGAGAGGTAGAAGAGTTCTCCGGCAGCGTGACGGCGCCGCAGCGATGGTGGTGGAACTATTCCGGCAGGGCTTCGCCTAAGCACTGCACACCAAAAAACCCTAAAATCTCCAGTATATATAGGATAAAGATAGGAGGAGGCTTGGCCCTCAAGGGGCCAGCCCTTGGTTTGGCCGAACTAGGAGGAGAGGAGGATTCCTCCTCCAATCCTAGTAGGACTAGGATTCCTCCCTATTTTGCCTTTTTCCACCTTTTCTCTTTGGGCTTTTCTCTCCCAGCCGCATGGGCCTTGTGTGGGACTCCCACCAGCCCACCCTCAAGGGGCCAGCCCTTGGTTTGGCCGAACTAGGAGGAGAGGAGGATTCCTCCTCCAATCCTAGTAGGACTAGGATTCCTCCCTATTTTGCCTTTTTCCACCTTTTCTCTTTGGGCTTTTCTCTCCCAGCCGCATGGGCCTTGTGTGGGACTCCCACCAGCCCACTAAGGGCTGGTATTCACTCTCCCACAGCCCATGTAGCCTCTTGGGTCGAAATACCCCTCCCGATGGTCTCCAGGTACACTACCGGCACTCCCTGTACACTACCGATGAGCCCGAAACTTTTCCGGTGACCAAAATAGGACTTCCTATATATCAATCTTTACCTCCGGAGCTCCTCGTGACATCTGGGATCTCATCCGGGACTTCGAACAACCTTCTGTCACCACCATACATAACTCTATACTACCGAAACGTCACCAAACCTTAAGTGTGCAGACCCTGCGGGTTCAAGAACTATGTAGACATGACCGAGACACCTGTACGGTCAATAACCAATAGCCGGACCTAGATGCCCATATTGGTTCCTACATATTCTACGAAGATCATTATCAGTCGAACCTCTATGTCAAGGATTCAGTTAATCTCGTATGATGTTCCCTTTGTTCTTCGGTATGTTACTTGCCCAAGATTCGATCGTCGGTATCTCCATACCTAGTTCAACCTCTTTACCGACAAGTCTCTTTTCTCATTCCGTAATAAAAGATCCTGTGACTAACAATTAGTCACATTGCTTGCAAGGCTTATTGTGATGTTGTATTACCGAGTGGGCCCTGAGATACCTCTCCGTCACACGGAGTAACAAATCCCAGTCTTGATCCATGCCAACCCGACAGACACCCTCGGAGATACCTGTAGAGCACCTTTATAGTCACCCAGTTACGTTTCGACATTTGATACACACAAGGTACTCCTCCGGTGTCAGTGAGTTGCATGATCTCATGGTCATAGGAACATACACTTGACATGCAGAAAACAGTAGCAATAAACTGACACGGTCATATGCTACGTTTGTAGTTTGGGTCTTTTCCATCACACCATTCTCCTAATGATGTGATCCCGTTATCAAATGACATCTCATGTCCATGACTAAGAAACCATAGCCATCTTTGATCAACGAGCTAGTCTATTAGAGGCATACTAGGGACATGGTGTTGTCTATGTATCCACACATGTATCTGAGTTACCGATCAACACAATTATAGCATGGATAATAGACGATTATCATGAACAAGGAAATATGATAATAACCAATTTATTATTGCCTCTAGGGCATATTTCCAACACTCAGTCCTCGGCTGCTGCTGCTAAGTCATCAACGCCTCTGCATCTTGCCTCATGCCAAGGACGGTCTACCGCATTCTCACGAACACCCTATGTCCTCAGAAGGGCCACAACTCTGAAGAAGAAGAAGAAGTGGAGGGAGTCATGAAGAACATGCTATTCAACATTATTCAAGGGATTTCCATCAACTTTCATGATTTCTTCATGAGGACATTGGCGAATGCTGCTCTAGCTCCGTTTGAACTGAAGCATTATGCTCCCTGGATCATGAAGTTCATTAGATCAAGGTCTTCAGTTCCCTTCAAGGTGGACTTTCGGAATCACTTCGGCTTCTTGCCCCCGATTGAAGTCCTCAAGAGCACAATTGCCTCAGTTGAAGGAAAAGGCAAGGCTGTCATTGATGAAGGCACTCATCCAGTGGATGGTCAATTTCGCAAAACTGCATCCTTCTCCTCTAATGATGACACTGCAACCCAGGATTTTGAAGCAAGAGCCTCAGCGTAAAAACCTCAAGAGTTTGTCCCTCGTGTGATGACTGATCGTGAGCTTCTCATAAGTCTTCATCAGAAGGTCGATCGCAATCACAAGTGGGTAAAGCGTCAGTTGGCTTCCATTGTTCAGAACATGACAGTGACGCAGAACTCTGTAAGGAAAAATCACTACTATGTGCATGAAATCTTTGATCGCGCATGGGCCATTCTCGCACACCTCAAGACCCCTGAGGAACTCAAGGACATGGACTTTCAGCACAACTTTGACTGGTCGCATCCTCCTTAGAACAAATTCAAGAAGGTTCAAGTTCCTCTGATGGTCACAAGTTCATATTCTTCATAGCGTGAAACAGATGAAGCTGAGGACATTGACGACACTACGACGGGCCCTGCATCGACAAACGACCCCGACAACGCTAGCGCTCCTATTCACCAACAAGATGAAATTCTTCAAGGGCATTAGTCCTCATTTTTTCATCCCTTTTAGTGTTCGATGACAAAGGGGGAGAAAATTTTAGTTAGTCTTCAAGCGGGTCTCTATATATGGGCTTATTTTTGTTTAAGTGACACTCTCGCTCTTTTGAAGCTTTTGTTGTTTGAGTTGTAAACTTAAGTCTGATGGTGGTCTGACTCTTTTGAACTGCTTTCCGCATGCTTATTTCCTCAAGCACCTTAATGCATGCATGCTGAATTTCGTCACACACCATTTTCATCATGCATTTCAAATTCTTCATATCATATGTTAAATGCGTGTATGAATTACAAGATATAGGTGGAGTTCTCCATGTTTTTAACCTGCCATGTGCATTTTTAGTCCAAAGCAAGTTCCTCAAATATGCACATCTTCAGGGGCAGTTCTTCTATATCTTGCAATCAAATTCCTCAAACTCAATATTTACACTTCATAGTATTACCCCCGTTGAAAACTTAACCTATTTGTCATCAATCACCAAAATGGGGGAGATTGTAAGTGCATCTAGTGCCCCTTAGTGATTTTGATATATTGAAGACTTATAGGTTAATGAATTAATGTGTTTGTAAGTGTACACAAGCTCTATAAGTCCATGAGGAGTTTGATATATTCAGAGATTACCGACCCCTAAAGCTGTATGTCTTCAACTGAAGACTTTGGTGACGACTTTGGTATTCCCTGAAGATTTTGAAAATGAAGAAGTTTGTGTGACCTTGAAGATATGAACGAGAACTATGAAGCGTGAAGACTTTTGTTTTCGTAGTTTCATTTCCTTTCTTTGAGTCATAGGAAACATCGTACTGTTAAAGGGGGGCGAGGTAATACTAAGGAAAATTTCCAACTGATGCTCAACTCCAAAAGCCTCAACCTATCCAATCCTTCGAGTGAAGCCTTTGGAAATCTCTTGCAGTTCAGTCAAGTTCTTCAGTGACAGAGACGATGATCTTCTTGTCTCTGATGAAACTGGTCTGACTGAGGAGTTAGGATTTCGCCAGTGCGAATTGCCTACAAGTGAGGAACATGATAAGCCTGAGGACTTTCATGGTTCGAAATTCTGACTGTTGCTATGCTTAGCACCAGCTGTCCCCAATCATCACATCCACATAACGGTCATATCATTAGGGAGTTTATGTCTTATCATGTCAGGTTGCATCCTGGCTATAAATAGCCACCCCCACAACCACTAGTTGGTTCGCTGCTCCGAGAGAGAATTGATACTTGTCATTTGAGAGCAACCCATCCTCCGAGGACTTTGAGAGAAAATCATCAGCGAGGGAAAACCCACAACCAAACCACCAAACCCAAAGTGATTGAGCATCACTGAAGAAATTCCTGTGTGGAACCGAAGCTTGTTACCTTTGAGGACTGTGCATCCTCCAGACGGTTAGGCGTCATGGTCTAGTGCATCCTGCAGTCAATTGGGGATCACGGAGTGACCTTGGTCTAGAGCATCCAACAGTAAATTGTGGATCATCGGGTGACCAGTTTGTGATTGGTTTGGAAGTCTACCTTGAAGACTTACCACGAGTGTTGGACGAGGACTTTGTGACCTTAGCTCAAGGAGAATATGGTAAGGACTGTGTGTCCTGGGACTGTGTGTCCTCTGGTTTAAATACCAGGCCACTCCAAACCAGACGTGCGATTGTCACAACAATTGGAACTGGGTCATCAAACCATTGTCTTCATCGAGCTACCTGGTTCTATTTCCTCAACCCCTCTATTCCTCATATACTTGTTGATGAAATTGATCGTTACTGTTTGAAAATTTTGATTGAAGACTTTCACAATTTTCTCACCTCAAGTCCTTCAAGTTACCTTGTTCTTCACCTACCTATCATGTATCACGTTACTTATAATCTGTGCATGCTTTATTTCATCATGATGGTTATGTTGTCACTGTGTTCGTCATGCACTTGAGTACTTATTCCGCTGCTTGTTATTCATCACATTTCAAATTCCTCAAGTGATGAATTTTTAAAAATCGCCTACCCCCCCCTCCCGCCCCTCTAGTCGATACTAGCGCCGAAGAGCGCGGCGCAAGCCATGCCCGTAACCAATCCCGTTTGTAGTTTTCTGAAATAAGCAACAAAGCAACATGTGTCGGTTTATTATTTTTGTTGTTATGGTTTATTTGGATGTATTTTTATGGGTTACAATTAGGTACTATTCGGTTTAAAGTTTGGGCGGACTAATGTTTTTGGTTTATTTGGCTGTTACTTCATTCACTGGTTTTACTGTTTCGGGTCGAGGGAGGAGGTGTCTCAGTTTTTGTGGTTTTATTGGCATTTCTTCTGGATTATTGTTAGCGCGAATGCATGGTATTGACTTATTGTTTTGTTGTTCTTGTTTATTTGAGCGTATTGCTCTGGGTTTCAATTCGATAACTATTTCGGTTTATGGTTCAGGTGGGTTATTTTTTTCGGTGTGTCGTTTTAGTTTATTTGGTCTATTGTTTCGTTTAGCAGTTCTGGGTTTATTCGGATATTGTTCCGGACAATTATTTGTCCACTATTTACCAATGACGTGATGTAAAAATGGACATTAATCGGCTAGGAACTTAGTTTATTTGGTCTATTGTTTCGTTTAGAAGTTCTGGGTTTATTCGGATATTGTTTCGGACAATTATTTGTCCACTGTTTACCAATGACGTGATGTAAAAATGGACATTAATCGGCTAGGAACTTATTTCTCCAATGGGTTACTGTTCGCACAATATATTGTTCTGTATTATTGTTTTCTGTTTCGGTAGTAACATCACCAAAAAGGATCGGAAAACGATTTAAGACGGATGTGCATCGGTATGACCGCGAAAAAATATATTGTTTTCTAGAAATACTTCTCACTAAAATTAATATTCACACGGAAAGGATCGAAAAACAATTTAAGATGGATGTGCATGGTCCATGGTGTAAAAATGGACATTAATCGGCCAGGAACTTATTTTTCTAATGGATTACTGTTCGTACAATATATTGTTCTCTTTTATTGTTTTCTGCCTCGGTAGTAACATCACCAGAAAGGATCGGAAAACGATTTAAGACAGATGTGCATCGGTATGACCGCAAAGAAAAAATATTGTTTTCTAAAAACACTTCTCACTAAAATTAATATTCACACAGAAAGGATCGGAAAACGACTTAAGACGAATGTGCATCGGTATGATGGCAAAGAAAAAATATTGTTTTCTAGAAACACTTCTCACAAAAATTAATATTCACAGTTACATCTACTACTGAAAAGTACACCTTTAAAAAATAATCAAAAAAGGGCGGCCAATATTTTCTGTAGCTAGGTAGAGAAGTGCGGCGAGGAGAAATCATGTTTGGCGCTTCCATAAAGTAGCCATCTGTCCTTCAAGTAAGTTTTCAACAGTAGACAATAAAAAAATTCAAAAAAACAGGAAAAGCAAATGCTTGGCGCTTTAGTATATAGTATATATAATGCACTTTCAACATGTGGACTGTAAAAGAGGATCTTCATAAGGGACGCCTTCAAGAAAAAAACAATGCACACGCTTTGTTGTCGTCCAATCAAGGATTTGAGTTTTCACCCTGAAGAAAGTCTGAGATTCAAAAACAATGCCGTCAGCAATGTCATTGTCAGATACAACCAATGAAAGCCAGATCTTAGGCTTTCACCCGAAAAATCGTGGCTCCGTACTCGGGAAACACCACCAGAATTACTTTCCATCCGTGTTGTCGGCCCCTCCTGCCAGGCTGCCGCAAGTACCCGACATCCGACACATAGGAAAACTTGTGCCACAAGTCTTCATCGTGATCAAAACTCCTCCCCGTCATTACAAGCCTCCAATCACAACCACCTTGACTTTCTTAACCATTGTTCATGCATGAAAATCAACATTTAAACATGTCGCATCGCATCGGGAAGATAGCAAAGGTTCGCGCCACACCCTCATAAAACCTTCCTGACCGAAAATAAGGGCGCGCCCGACCAGATCAAATATGATCTAGATCCAATAGCGTCATGTGCTAATAGCTGAGATCTCCGAGAGGAAGACCAAAACTCGTAGGCGTCCAGATCGAGGAGGCCGACATGAAGCAAGTCGACGATTTGAAACTTGAAGAATAGCAGGGCCAACCACCTTTATTCTAGCCAAGCTAGTAGCCCCACGCCACCAGCCGGCTACAGAGGAGAAGACGAACAAGACAGCCGTCGACGACGTCAGATCCGGCGGAGATCGGTCAAAACCTGCGCCCCCACCTTCCTTGAACTATAATATTTTATGGAACAACATAGGGAAATGTTAACCTTCAGTCGGTCGATCCCTTGCGCGCGTTCGTTGTCTTCATATCCGTTGGATGCTCGTTGTTTGTAACAACACATCTGAGACATGTTTCTTCAATAATGACGTTGTTGCAGACAACGATGCGAACGCAAGTGCGTGACGCGATCGGTGATGTTGTTTCAATTTCTTGCAACAAGGGTCTTGTTACGAAAATTTAGACACGGTGATGAAGATGTTGTTACAATTTTTGCAACAAAGTTTTTGTTTTTGAATTTTTTTAAAAGGTTTTGCAATATGAGTCTAGTTACAGGAAATAAAAGAAAATGATGTTTTGCAATAAAGGTCTTGCTGCATGAATCCAATGAAGAGAAGGAAATACGGACCGATCACATTATCAATTCGAACGGCTCGCAGGGCGGCGGATCTTTAAAAAAAAAATCCGCCGGCCTACGCGTAGCATGCCCAACCAAATATCTCAAAGTTTTCAAATCTTTTTCCTAATTTAAAAGTATTTTAATGTAGAGTTTCTCTTCCCGCAAAAAAAAAAGAGTATAGTTTTTCTCTGAAAAATGATGGAATCCCATCAATCATCAATCAAAATAAAGTTACAACGGCGGCCTGCTGTTTGTTTGGTTGGCGAGCTCCCCAACGGCGGCCACGCCGACGACCCAGCTCCACTAGCCCCCCTGTCCCTCGCCCGGCCATCTGCACGGCGCCAGGGCCGCGATGCATCGATCCGGCGCGCGGGTGACGGCCGGCCTCACAGGTGAGCTCCGCCTCCGGATCCGGCTCCGGTTCATGCCCTTCTTCTCCAGATGCGGCGTGTGTTTTCGAATCAAAGGCCAAAGCCTGCGTAGCCCGTTGAACCAGTTTGGGTTCAGAGTCGGATCCCGTGTGAATGAATCCGGCGTGGTTCGAACTCTCCCCTCAATCTGTAATCGATCTGAGTCCGGCTACAGATTTCAGGTGTGTGCGTAGTAGAGTCGGACTAGAGATACAAACACACGCGATGAATCGACGCAGAATAAATACTAGATTATCAACAATCTATCGGACAAAGAAAAGCAGACGGAAGTCGCCGACTTGGAGAAACGCAAACAGATTTCGAGATCTGAGAGGCAAGTCCTGTCCACCATGGCCGGCCGGCTCGCTCTCTCCAGGGTATTTCTCTATCTGACTTCCTTTGTGCTACTTTTTCATCATGATTTCGCCCTGTTCTTTGGGCTCAGAAGGTTGTTCCTGTCCAACGGGACACAAGTCTTCTTTTTTATACATACATATTACACCATGTTACTTGATGCTTGTCGATGCTGAAACTGTAGCTGCAAGGGTGGATTAATTTATGGGTGGCGATTGCTGTTGCCGTTGGTTATGTCGTGACATTTTTGCTTGTATTTGTCTCACAGGCTGCAACTGCAAAGCATGCTGTGGCTGCGGCCGGGGCGGCGCGTTCAGCTCCCGGCTTCAGGGCGCCTGATGCAAATACACCTTCTGGAGCAGGTATCTTATATGGCTCCTTCTCTCTCCACAACACACATGAACTACAGCCAGGAACCTGTCTTTGGATATACTACTCTTAGTACTCTGCATTCTACCGCACCTTTTTGGTCTGTTATTGCCATTGAGGTAGTAAGTTTCTGCTTGGTTTGGTTCTTAATCAATGCAGGCAGTGTGCTTAGGAACCTATCAAGCTTTGTGGGCCAGAGGGTACAGGACGTGCAGTGTGGCGCCGCTTGTCTCTCTAAAGGCATTCATAGGAGTGATCCAAAAAGAGTTTTACACGAGTTCAAAATACTAAATCGAGGTAGCCGACTTTTCTTTCGTTATGTTCACTAATTAGGAGTAGGATGTGTTTTTTTACACATAAACGGCATGCAAATTGGCTTGATAACTTTTGTGTGCACGGATGGATTCTGTTCTCTATGCAGGAATTTCAAGTGCAGCAAGGGAGGAAGTAAGTTATCTTAGCACAGACAGTGCGCCAGTGTATGTAGTAGAGAAAGGCCTACTGAAAAAGCAGCTTCTGCGTACCTGTGGAGGCCTTGTAGTTACTGGCTCTGCGATCTATGGCATTAAGGCTTTGATTGATAGTTACGTTAACGACATGGCTCAAAGTCTCAATAACACAGAAGTTGGTGAATCTGGTGGTTTGAATGAAGTGGCCATGGAGGTAAGCACAAAATTCAGTGACGTAAAGGGGGTTGATGAAGCCAAAGCTGAGCTTGAGGACATAGTTCACTACCTACGAGATCCCAAGGTGAGTGTGGCATTGCCACCAAAATGCGTGCAGGCGTTCTAATTCAGCAATTCTTTCCCGATGCAGAGTTGTTGACCTAATGTTACATGCTTTGCAGCATTTCACACGCCTTGGTGGCAAGCTTCCAAAGGGTATTTTGCTTATAGGCCCACCCGGCACGGGGAAGACCATGTTGGCAAGGGCTTTGGCTGGGGAAGCTGGCGTCCCTTTCTTTCCGTGCAGTGGCAGTGATTTCGAGGAGGTGTATGTAGGTCTTGGGGCAAGGAGAGTGAGGGAGCTCTTTCTTGCAGCAAAGAAGCTGTCTCCTTGCATAATATTCATCGATGAAATTGATGCGATTGCTGGGCGCAGACACGCAGGAGGTTCAACGTTGGCGAGGCAGACCCTGAACCAGCTGCTTGTTGAGATGGATGGCTTCGAGCAGAATAGCGGGATAATTGTGGTTGCAGCGACCAACTTCCCTGAGTCATTAGATATGGCCCTTGTCAGGCCCGGGCGTTTTGACCGTCATGTCCAAGTCCCTCTTCCAGATGTTAAGGGCCGACAGCAGATCCTCGAGGCTTAGATGTCAAAGGTACGTATATAAGGCCTATTACTTATTTTTCGCTGTCTCTGATGCAAGGCTTTGGCCTTTACTCCATGAATTCTTCCATGCAGGTGTCTACGGCCAACGGTGTGGATGCGATGACCATTGCGAGGGGGACGCCAGGGTTCTCAGGTGCACACCTTGCAAACCTAGTGAACGATGCCGCCCTCAAGGCTTCCAAGGATGGGGCAAATGCTGTTGGGATGGGTCACTTTGAGTACGCCAAGGACAACATCATCATGGGCAGTGAGCGCAAGTCAACGGTGATGTCTGATAAATGCAGGAAGATGATCGCATACCACGAGGGTGGGCACGCCCTTGTTGCTATCCTCACGGACGGTGCTGACCCTGTCCACAAGGCCACCATTAAGCCCAGGGGAAATACTCTTGGCATGGTGGCGCAGCTGCCGGGGGAAGACAGCGAGCTCGAAGTGTCGAGGAAGCAGATGCTGGCGAATCTAGATGTCTGCATGGGAGGGCGGGTGGCCCAGGAGCTTATATTTGGAGAAGCAGGGGTCGGCACAGGTGCCTTGTCTGATCTAAGCCACGCGACTCAGCTGGCGACAGAGATGGTCACCAGGTATGGTATGAGCAAGCGGGTCGGCCTTGTTTCCTATAGCAATAACGAAGATGTCGGCGGTGGCAAGACTACAAACATGAGCGGGCGAACGTCAGAACTGGTCGATGAGGAGGTGAAAGCATTGTTGGATAACGCTTACAGGAATGCCAAAACGCTTCTCACGGAGCACAACAAGGAGCTCCATGTGCTAGCAAGTGCCCTCCTGAAGCGTGAAACTCTCACCGGTGCGGCCATCAAGGAACTAGTTTTGACAGGACGGCAAGGGGATGGTCCTAACAGTAGCCAGCAAAATGAGGGAACACCAGTTTTCACCGGTGACGAGATCGCAAAACTAGTATCGACAGAAGAAGAACAAGCAGATGGTCATAACAATAGCCAGCAGGCTCAGGGAACACCTTCTTCGCCCTAGTCAGTGGACAAGTATTTTCTTTTCCTGCTATTTTTGTTGCATGCACACGAAATGTACAGAGCTATGTATACGGTCTGGATTTTCATGTGACTTTTGGTTTCTCAAGTCTGAAGAGAATGCGACGTTTTTTTTTTTTATACTGTGTTCTCAACTAGTAAAACCTCCTGTTTGGGGTCTCAAGCATGAATTAATGTGCCCCAACGATTTCTGTTGGAACTGAATAGGGCAATTTCATACATTTTCCCCTATCTGCAAAACATAGTAAAATTCACCATTGAGTGCTTCCATAAACGTATCATATCTGTCAGTGTTTAACAGCAAGTCTGTTACCTATTTATTTGGCTGTACAAAAAAACAACAATGCAGTACAAGAATGCAAGCTATGAGCTTGTGTCTGGTACTCTGTTTTCTTTTTATTTTTCATTGGTTGCCATTGATTCTAAATGTCATTCGGTAAGATCATAAATCCATATTAGTCCCCTGAACTTTGGTCGGGGTTTAACAATCAATCTGAACGCGTTTAAAACATGTGTTTGGTCGGAGTTAATTGCACAAACCCAACATATTTCGGGCTTCTTCTGCAGAAAACCACCTGGTCCCTAATCATTTGCAAAAATCACAGCACATCCACTAAACTTTTTGCAAAAAACATTGACCGCTCGCTTAGTAGTGTTTGAGGGCGTTTCCGATAGGTGGGACCCAAAATAGGTGACGTGGCGTAACGGCCAGGCGGACAACGCCGTTAGACAGTAGGTGATCAAACCGACGCGGTCGGCTCGCGTCGGAAAGACACACCAACTCGACCCCGTGCTCTGTCTTCTTCCTGGTGATCGCGAGCTCCCTCCTACTCTTCTCCTCTCTGATCTGCTCGCCGCCACCTGGCGGCCGTGGTCATGATAGCAGCGAGTCGTCGGCGGAGCGGTACATCTCCTCCTCAGACTCCCCTGTGAAGGTCAGTTCATTAGATTCTGGCAGATTTAGGGTTTCGATTTGGGCATTTGGGATTTAGGGTTGTGCTACTTTGGGTCGATTTGAACTCGTTCTTTTGGTTTGGGCGAGATCCCAGCTACCATAGATGACCCGCACTATTCCAGCGTGGATGATAATGTGATGTGCGAGCATGGCAAACTAGGGAAGAAGTATGTTGCATTGGAAGGGATTAGCACTGGAAGGAGGTTCGTTGCTTGTGGCATTGAAGTAAGTTTGCAAATTAGTTCTGTTTTTTCAGTTGTAATTCTCCTTTCCATTATTGAGAATTTGTTTTAGGGTTAAGTATTCATTGTTCATAGTCACTGTCCATTGTTCATGTTTAGTGAATCTTTTAATTAACTGATTGATAACCTGGATTGGACTGAACTATTCATAGTCACTGTTCTAGGGTTAACTATAAACTAGCAATTGGACTGGATCTTGAAGTTATATAAGTGCATCTAGTGCCCCTTAGTGACTTTGGTGTATTGAAGACTTATAGGTTAAGGAACTAATGTGTTTGTGAGTGTACACATGCTCTATAAGTCGATGAGGAGTTTGATATATTCGGAGATTACTGACCCCTAAAAATGACTTTGATGAAGACTTTGCTGAAGACTTTGGTATTCCCTGAAGACTTTGAAAGTGAAGAAGTTGGTGTGACCTTGAAGATATGAACGAGGACTATGAAGCGTGAAGACTTTTGTTTTCGTAGTTTCATTTTCTTTCTTTGAGTCCTAGAAAACACCGTACTGTTAAAGGGGGCCGAGGTAATACTAAGGAAAAAAATTCACTGATGCTCAACTCCAAAAGCCTCAACCTATCCAATCCTTCGGGTGAAGCCTTTGGAAATCTCTTACAGTTCAGTCAAGTTCTTCAGTGACAGAGACAATGTTCTTTTGGTCTCTGATGAAATTGATCTGACTGAGGAGTTAGGATTTCGCCAATACGAATTTCCTACAAGTGAGGAACTTGATAAGCCTGAGGACTTTCATAGTTCAAAATTCTGACCGTTGCTGTGCTTAGCGCCAGCTGTCCCCAATCATCTTATCCACATAACGGTCATATCATTGGGGGCATTTATGTCTTATCATGTCAGGTTGCACCCTGGCTATAAATAGCCACCCCCACAACCACTAGTTGGTTGGCTGCTCCGAGAGAGAACTGACACTTGTCATTTGAGAGCAACCCATCCTCAGAGGACTTTAAGAGAAAATCATCAGTGAGGAAAAACCCAAATACAAACCACCAAACCCAAAGTCATTGAGCATCACTGAAGAGATTGTTCCTGTCTGGAACCGACGCTTGTTACCTTTGAGGACTATGTATCCTCCAGACGGTTAGGTGTCATGGTCTAGTGCATCCTTCAATCAATTGGGGATCACGGAGTGACCTTGGTCTAGAGCATCCAGCAGTCAATTGTGGATCACCGGGTGACCAGTTTGTGAGGGTTTTGGAAGTCTACCCTGAAGACTTACCACGAGTGTTGGGCAAGGACTTTGTGACTTTAGCTCAAGGAGAATACGATAAGGACTGTGTGTCCTCTAATTTAAATACCAGGCCGCTCCAAACCAGACGTACGTCTGTCACAATAGTTGGAACTAGGTCATCAAACCATTGTCTTCATCGAGCTACCTGGTTCTATTTCCTCAACCCCTCTATTCCTTGTATACTTGTTGATGAAATTGATCGTTACTGTTTGAAGAATTTGACTGAAGACTTTCACAATTTCGTCATCTCAAATTCTTCATGCTACCTTGTTCCTCACCTGCTTATCCTGTATCACACTACTTGTAATCTATGCATGTTTCATTTCATCATGATGACTATGCTGTCGCTAGGTTTCTCATGCACTTGAGTACTTAATCCGCTGCTAGGTATTCATCACATATCAAATTCCTCTAGTTGAAATTCCTCAAGTGATGAATTTATAAAAATCGCCTATTCACCCCCTCTCTAGTCGATATAACACACTTTCAATTGGTATTAGAGCAAGGTACTCCCTTGTTCTGTGTGATTTTGGTTTAACCACCTGGAGTTCTAGTTATGTCGACTGCAGGTATGATCAAGGTTTTCGCAGGGTGTCCTACCTTTGATGGGACGGATTACCCCTACTGGAAGAACAAGATGCGCATGCATCTTGAGGCTATTGACAATGATCTTTGGTCCGTTGTGGAAAATGGTGTTACCCGCATTGTTTCGATTGTTACTCCTGCTGATACGAAGAAATTCAAGCAACTCGATTCTCAAGCAAAGAATATCATCTGTGGCCATCGGAGCAAAGGTCAGTATGGCAGAGTGCGTGCTTTGGAGTCTGCTAAGCTTATCTAGGATAGGTTGTCCAAAGTCAACGAAGGTGTTTCCACTCAATGTGACTCTCGTGTTGATGTTCTTCGCAATCTCTTCAACTGCTTCTAGAGACTCGACAATGAAAATGTTGAACAAACTTTTGATCGTCTCACTGATATCTCCAATGAGCTTCAAGCACTGGGTGCTACTGATATCACCGACCACGAAGTAGTGAAGAAACTGCTAAGATCTCTTGATTCCTCATTTGATACTCTGGCCTTGATGATTCAAGAACGTGGAGACTACAAGTCACTTGATCCTGTTCATATTCTTGAGAGACTCAATACTCATGAATTCCAACAAGCTGAGAAGAGAGACCTCTACGGGCCAAGTTATGAAAGATCTCGTGCTCTGAAGGCAAAAGCAAATTCCTCATCCGAAGGCGAAGATTCTAATAGTAGCCCATGTGATCCTGAAGAACTGAGTCAGGAGCTAGCAATGCTCATGAGGAAATTCCAGAATTTCTCAAGGAGAGGTGGATTTGGAAAGTCATCAAAAAGTGGTTTGAGGAAATCAGATTCCTCAGATGACTACAAGAAAAGAACTTGTCACAAATGCAAGAAATCTGGTCACTTCATCTCTGACTGTCCTCTTTGGGAAAAAGAATCAAAGAAGAAGAAGAAGTACAAGGACGACAGTTCTGATGACTCGAAGAAAAAAAGAAACCTTCAAAGTCCTCATGTTCAAAGTCCTCAATGCACAAGAAGAATGGTTCTAGAAGGCTCGGGCTTTCATTGGCAAGGAAATGGAATCAAAAAAAGAATCTGAAGAATATCAAGAAGAGAACGAATCTGAGGTGAAATCTGAATCTGGTGTTGCTAGCCTTGCCCTCGCTACTACTTTCGTCAGCAAGTCCATCTTCAGCGATGAAGAAAATGAGTACTCCAACGACTCTGACGTCAGCAATGATGATTTTGCTCCCACCTATTGCTTCATGGCTAAAGGTTCCAAGGTACATAAGCATCACTCCTCCTCTGAATCAAGTGATGGTGAATCTGATGAAGATGTGAAACCTAGCTATGCCAAACTTGCTAATATTGCTACTAGGAAACAAAGTGCACTTGAAAAGCTTCAGAAAATGCTAGACAAAAGCGATGATCTGTTGAATGAGGAAGTGGATCAGACTCAAACTCTGTCTGACGATCTCAAAAGTCTTCAGACAAAGTATGATAACCTTCAGAATCATCATAATGCTCTCTTAGCCGATCATGAGAAGCTTTCTTATGAATTTATTCAAAGAAAGCAAGATCTTGAGAAACTAAGGGTGTCATATGAGGATCTCCAAAGGGAAAACGATTCCTTACTGACTCAACTGATCAGTACCGCTCTAGAAGAATTTGTTTCACCTTGTTTGAAATGCATCGAACATGAAACTGCTAATTCTTCACTTGAATGTTCAAATGCTTCTATTGCTACAAATTCTTGAACTATTCCAGTGGTCACAAATTCCTCATCTGAGGATACTACAAGTATCACGGACGAAAATGCAGGGTTGAAGGAATTGTATGTGACAGGCATGTACAAAAGACTCAAAGGGCATCAAACCCTCTATGATGTCCATAAAAAGCAGATTCTGAACAGGAGCCCTAGGAAAGAGGGTATTGCATTTGAGAGGAAAATCAATGCTGATGGATCCTACTGGACTCGTGAGGAGTACCCCAAAACCTCATGGGTTGCTACGAAAGGACCTCCTATAGATCCATTTACTTTATCCGGCTTTACTTGTGAAACTTCTTATTCCTCTGATGAGTCACTTGACTCCAACTATAAATTCTTCAAAAATCAAAAAGGTGAAGTATTTGCTAGATTTGTTGGAACTATCTTTAGGAACGGTGCTCCTATGAAGAAAATCTAGGTTCCCAAGAGCTACCTACAAAATCTTCAAGTGAATGTTCCCACGACACCACTCATGAAGAATAGGAACCCCAGATCAAATTCCTCATGTGGACCAAAGTCTTCACTTGGACCAAATTCCTCAAATGATCAAAAATATCATTCTCGTGCTAATGCCTCTGTTTCGCAGGGAAAATCTAAGAGTTCTGAATGTGTGCATTATTCTTCAAATCATTATGTTCATAAGTCCTCGAAGTATTTCTCTGCTTATTCATATGAGTACTCTAACCCGCGTCCTGTAAAACGAAGCGCACTAGATTCAATGCCTCCCTTCTCAGATGGTGCTCGCAGAATGATGAATTCTTTGCCACCCCTCTAGATGTGGGTGGTGAAGAAATTGAACTAATTTCTTATGCAGGATCTGGTCTCCAGATGAACTTAAACATCTGATGAATTTGCTGGAGACCTGAGGAAATGCTTGAAAGGACGCAAGCAAACAATGTAGAAATGAATTCCTCATTTCACACGTCCTCACACTGCTTTACTTACTACATTGTGTGATGAAATTCTGTCTGATGAAATTGATGTCATATCCTTCACTCTGAAGCATATGAGTTTGTAATTTGTACTAATTCATGTGCAGGATGAACCTCCAAAAGCTACTAAGTGGGTGCTCGATAGTGGATGCACAAACCACATGACTGGTGACAAGAATCTACTGATGAATTTGCCACTTGATCCATCTCATCTGAAGCATATCACCTATGTAGACAAAGGAAAAAAGCAAGGTATTTGGTCTAGGTAAGGTTGCAATCTCAAAGGACCGAACCATGGATAAGGTGATGCTTGTCGAATCCATTGGGTTCAACCTTATGTCTATCTCAATGCTTTGTGATCTTGATATGATTGTCGTATTTGGAAAAATATCATTGTGTTGTCATCATGGAATCTGACAATTCCAAAGTCTTTGAAGGCTTTAGGAGAGGAGACTTGTATATTGTTGATTTCTCTACAAGTCCTCAGCCTGCCAAATGCCTACTTGCAGGGTCCACAGAAGGCTAGCTATGGCATCAATGACTTGGACATGCTGGTATGAGGAACTTGCACACACTCGTGAAGAAAAAGCACGTCATTGGCATTGAAGGTATCAAATTCCTCAAGGACCACCTTTGTGGCGCATGTGAGTCTCGGAAGATGATCAGATCCAAGCATCCCTCGAAGACAATCATGACCACGACTCGACCCTTTGAATTGCTACACATGGATCTCTTTGGCCCCACTCAATACTTCACACTAACAAATTCTTCAAGTTTGTATGGCTTTGTCATTGTTGATGATTACTCTTGTTACACTTGGGTGCATATTACTCTGTACAAGCCTGAAGTGCGGGATGTCTTCAGACGATTTGCTTCAAGGGCCTCCACTAACTTCGGCGTCAAGATCAAGCATATCAGGAGTGATGATGGGACTGAGTTCAAGACCACCAATCTTGATGAATAACTTGATGAACTTGGTATTACTAATGAGTTATCTGCCCCATAGACTCCTCAGCAAAACGGCGTCGTGGCGTGCAAGAACAGGACTCTTGTTGAGATGGCTCGCACCATGCTTGATGAATACAAGACTCCTTGTCGCTTCTGCCCTGAGGCAATTGATACTGCATGCCACATCATCAATAGGGGATATCTTCACAAATTCTTCAAGAAGACTTCGTATGAACTTATGACTGGCAAGAAACCCATGTAAGTTATCTCAAAGTCTTCGGTGCAAAATGCTGGATTAGAGATCCTCACCATAGTTCGAAATTTGCACCGAAAGCACATGAAGGTTTTATGCTTGGTTACGAAAAGGACTCGCACACCTACAGAGTCTTCAACACCTACCACCAAAAGGTTGTTGAAACTGTAGATGTGTGGTTCGATGAAACTGATGGCTTGCAAAGAGAGCACATGCCTTCTACAGTAGATGAACGGTCTCCTGAGGAATCCATTAAGATGAAGGCAACTGAAGATGTCATACCCACTGAAGCAGTCATTCTAACGAATGAAGACATTCATGTTGATACACCTGAAGAAAATGGTGCTGATGAAAATCCTCAGCCACGTCAACCTGCTCATCCAAGAGTTGCAAATGAAGTGCAGATTGACAAAATCATCGACGACATCAATGCACCAGGTCCCCTCACTCGCTCAAGAGCTTCACATTTGACTAACATATGTTGCTCAACCCCCAGGTTTTGAAGACCCTAAGCATCCTGACAAAGTCTTCAGACTCAACAAGGCCCTCTATGGCCTCAAGCAGGCCCCTCGGGCGTGGTACGTCACTTTGAAGGAATTCCTCATGAAGAAAGGCTTCAAATCCGGTTCACTCGACCCAACTCTTTTCACAAAATCCTATGACAACGAACTTTTCATATGCCAAATATACGTAGACGATATTATCTTTGTTTGTAGTGACAAACGTTACAGTGATGAATTTGCCTATATGATGAGTGAAGAATAGAAAATTTCTATGATGAGAGAGTTGAAATTCTTCTTAGGTCTTCAAATTCATCAGCAAGACAATGGCATCTTCATCTCTCAAGAGAAATACCTCAAGGATGTTCTGAGGAAATTCGACATGCAAGAGTGCAAAGGCGTCAAAACTCCAATGCATTCAAAAGGCCACCTCTGCATTGACGAAAATGGTAAAGATTTCGATCAGAAGGTATATCGCTCCATGATTGGCTATTTATTGTATCTATGTGCATCTAGGCTTGATATTATGCTGAGTGTTTGCATGTGTGCCCGATCCCAAGCAACACCGAAGGAATCACACCGTAAGGCTATGAAACATATTCTTCGATACTTAGCTCACTCACCAATGCTTGGATTATGGTATCACAAGGGCTCAAATCTTCACCTCGTCGGATACTCTGATGCTGACTATGCTAGAGATCGTGTGGATCGCAAGTCAACCTCAGGCACATGTCATTTCCTTGGACGATCCTTAGTCTGTTGGTCCTCGAAGAAGCAGAACTGTGTGTCATTATCTACTGTTGAAGCTGAGTACATTGCTGCTGGTTCAGGTTGCGCTCAGTTGCTATGGATGAAGCAAACCCTCAAGGACTATGGCATCAAGTTGAAGAATGTGCCTCTCTACTATGACAACGAGAGTGCCATCAAGATTGCTTACAACCCAGTTTAGCATTCCAAGACCAAGCACATCCAGATTTGTCATCACTTTCTTCGAGATCATGTACTCAAGGGCGACATCTCCATCGATCGCATCCCTACTGAAGAACAACTAGCCGATATATTCACAAAGCCCTTGGATGAAAAGATATTTTGCAAGTTGCGGTGTGAGCTAAATATCTTAGAATCTTCTAATGTTCTTTGAAAAAGGACACACATCCTAACACTTATGCAAAATTGATGACTTAGATGTGCAAAACACGAAGTGGCGTTTTTCTTCAATCAATGAGGAATAACCTATTGGAAATATGCCCTAGAGGCAATAAATAAAGTGTTTATTATTATATTTCCTTGTTCATGATAATCGTTTATTGTCCATGCTATAATTGTGTTGATTGGAAACTAAATACATGTGTGGGCATATAGACAAACATTGTGTCCCTAGTGTGCCTCTAGTAGGCTAGCTCGTTGATCAAAGATGGTTAAGGTTTCCTGGCCATGGACATGAGATGTCATTTTATATCGGGATCACATCATTAGGAGAATGATGTGATGGAAAAGACCCAAACTATGAAAGTAGCATATGATTGTGTTAGTTTATTGTTGATGTTTTCTTCATGTCAAGTATATGTTCCTATGACCATGAGATCATGCAACTCACTGACACCAGAGGAGTGCCTTGTGTGTATCAAACATTGCAACGTAACTGGGTGACTATAAAGGTACTCTACAGGCATCTCCGAGGGTGTCTGCTGGGTTGGCATGGATCAACACTGGGATTTGTTACTCCGTGTGACGGAAAGGTATCTCAGGGCCCACTCGGTAATACAACATCACAACAAGCCTTGCAAGAAATGTGACTAAGTGTTAGTCGCGGGATCTTGTATTATGGAACGAGTAAACAGACTTGCCGGTAACGAGGTTGAACTAGGTATAGAGATACCGACGACCGAATCTCGGGCAAGTAACATATCGAAGGACAAAGGGAACATCATATGGGATTAATTGAATCCTTGACAAAGTGGTTCGACCGATGATGACCCACAAGTATAGGGGATCTATCATAGTCCTTTTGATAAGTAAGAGTGTCTAACCCAACGAGGAGCAAAAGGAAATGGTAAGCGGTTTTCAGCAAGGTATTCTCTGCAGGCACTGAAATTGTCGGTAACAGACAGTTGTGTGATAATATAATTTGTAACGGGTAGCAAGTAACAATAGTAACAAAGGTGCAGCAATATGGCCCAATCCCTTTTGTAGCAAGGGACAAGCCTGAACGAACTCTTATATATAGTAAAGTGCTCCCGAGGACACATGGGAATTATTGTCAAACTAGTTTTCATCATGTTCATATGATTCGCGTTCGCTACTTTGATAGATTGATATGTGGGTGGACCGGTGCTTGGGTGCTGTCCTTACTTGGAAAAACATCCCACTTATGAGTAACCCCTCTCGCAAGCATCCGCAACTACTAAATAAGAATTAAGACAAAGTCTAACCATAGCATTAAACTAGTGGATCCAAATCAGCCCCTTACGACGCAACACATAAACTAGGGTTTAAGCTTCTGTCACTCTAGCAACCCATCATCTACTTATTACTTCCCAATGCCTTCCTCTAGGCCCAAATAATGGTGAAGTGTCATGTAGTCGGCATTCACATAACACCACTAGAGGAGAGACAACATACAACACATCAAAATATCGAACGAATACCAAATTCACATGACTACTAGTAGCAAGACTTATCCCATGTCCTCAGGAACAAACGTAACTACTCACAAAGAATAATTATGTTCATGATCAGAGAGGATTTGAATAGCATTAAGGATCTGAACATATGATCTTCCACCAAATAAACCAACTAGCATCAACTACAATATGTAATTAACACTACTAGCAACCTTACAAGTACCAATCGGAGTTGCGAGACGGAGATTGGATACGAGAGATGAACTAGGGTTTGGAGATGAGATGGTGCTGATGAATATTTTTGATGGAGATGAGTCCCCTCAGAGGAGTGTTGGTGATGACGATGGCGATGATTTCCCTCTCCGGGAGAGAAGTTTCCCCGGCAGGACGGCCCTGTCGGAGCTCTAGATTGGTTCTGCTCAAGTTTCGCCTCGTGGCGGCGGCGTCTCTCCAAGAAAGATGTATATTGATTTTTTATGGAACGAAACCCACCATATAGGAGAAGATAGAGGCCAGAGGATCCACAGGTGGCCCACGAGCCCCCCAGGCGCGGCAAGGGGGGTAGGCCGCGCCTGGCAGGCTCGTGGCCTCCTGGTGGCTCACCTCTGGTATTTCTTTCGCCCAGTATTTTTTATATACTCCAAAATAATTCCTCGTTGAATTTCACGGCTTTTGGAGTTGCGTAGAATTGACATCTCAAACTTGCTCCTTTTTCAGCCCAGAATTCCAGCTGTCGGCATTCTCCCTCTTCATGTAAACCTTGTAAAATAAGAGAGAAAAGGCATAAGTATTGTACCATAATGTGTAATAACATCTCATAGTGCAATAAATATCAATATAAAATTATGATGCAAAATGGACGTATCAACTCCCCCAAGCTTAGACCTTGCTTGTCCTCAAGCGGAAACCGAGATCGATAAATATGCCCACATGTTTAGAGATAGAGGTGTTGATAAAATAAAATGCGGACATGCAGGCATCATGATCATATTTAGAACAGCTATATAGTCATACAATCCCTTATGCTAAAGTGAAAATTCATTCACAATGTAAAGCATGCATCAAGAACCTTATTGAGAATTAACAACCGATAGTCTTTAGTCATTGAAGAAATTGCAATTTATCATAACATCGGAAAGAGTCAAATAAGATCTTGTAAAGCAAATCCACATACTCAATCATCTTTTAGTCTTCTACAATTGCTAAAACTCACGCGGTACTCATGAGATCAAAGCTTCAGTTGTACATAGAGAAAGATAGGGGCTTACAGTTTCGCCTCCCAACTATTTACCTCAAAGATAATGTCAACCATAATAATTCATGATTAATTAATTCCAAGTTGATATATGAATATAGATCTTTCCCTAGCACATGACGCTTGCCAAGATAATGGCAAAATAAGGAATTGGTGTTGATCACCATGGCTCTTTTAAAGATAAAAAGTAAAGGTACAAGATAGGCCCTTCACAGAGGGAAGCAGAGGTTGTCATGCGCTTTTGAGGTTTGGATGTGTGATCTCTTAGTGTGAAGGAATGTCACTCTATATTGCCTCTTGTGCTAAAGAACTTTATTATGCAGTCTGTCGCTTTTATGCCTTCCTCATCACAAGTTCGTACAAAGCTTATTTTCCACACACTAATAGATCATACATATTTAGGGAGCAATTTTTATTGCCTGCACCGATGACAACTTACTTGAAGGATCTTATTTAATCCATAGGTAGGTATGGTGGACTCTCATGGCAAAACTGGGTTAAGGGTTTTATGGATGCACAAGTAGTATCTCTACTTAGTGCAGAAGTTTTGGCTAATATGAGGTGGAAGCAAATGTCACATGCTAAAGGATCCATAATCATATAGCATTGTTTGGAACCAAGCAAACATAATTCATTATGTTGTCTTCCTTGTCCAACATCTACTTCTTAGCATGTAATAGTTTAATGAGTAATCACAATCATAAATGGTGTCAAAGATGATATATTTATATGTGAACCTCTCTTTCTTTATTACTTCCTATTAATTGCAACAATGACCAAGGTCTACGTTTGTCTACCCACAACAAGTTTTAGTCAACATTCTTTTTATATGTGAAGCCATCACTTCCCATAAGGTCATCACATGGTCTTTCATGCTTTTGTTCTTTTATTATTATTTTCTTTAGATCATGGCAAGAAGCAAAGCCCTTAACTAAGATACTCTTTATTATATAACTTACGAACTTGATTACATTGAGGGTAAAAGCAAAACTCAAGCCTAGATCATACTAAGAACTTTATTCTTCTAGACAAAGATATTACCAAAAGGATCGAACTATTATATGAAGATAAAGGCAAAAGATGTGATGGTGATACGATACCAAGGCAACTCCCCCAAGATTGGCACAAGCCAAGGGGAGTGCCCATGTGCTTAATTGTCTTCCTTCGGAGGTGATGGTGGTGGAGTTGGGGCAGAATGCTTAAGCTTGTTTAGTTTCCTTTTTAGCACAAAATTCTACTCTTTTAGATTGTTAACCTCCTCTTCAAGCCTCAGCACCCTTTGACATAATTCTTGCTTACTATCCTGCAAAAGACGAGAATGGGTAAACAAAATCTTAGGCTTGTTCCTTGAGTTGGGGAGACTCGACTTCTTGAACTCCACATGCATGTCCCCAGGTTGGGGTAAAGGAACTTCCTCTTCGTCGGAACTTGTTCCTTCATTCCCCTTAGGATCATAATCTCCTTCCTCATCTATGGTCCAACCATAAGGATCTAAGTCTCCGTAGACCTTGGGGTTAGCAAGGTAATCAGCCACATAGCTCTCCCCCTCTGAATCTTGAGAGGACATCTTTGCTTTAAATCTGCTGCAGAAACAGGCTCGAAACAAAAACAAAGGGTATTTGCATGATACGAGGGTCAGACCTTTCGGGAGACTATATAATGAATTTTTACCGACCATAAGGAATATTCCACAAGAAAACGGAGTTCAGGAGGCACACGAGGTGCTCACGAGCCCCCCAGGCGCGGCCAGGGGGTGGACCCGTGCCTGGTAGGCTCGTGGCCTCCTCATGCGCTTTCCAGACTACCTTAAATTTTTGTACTTTTCTAAATATTCCAAAACGGAGAAAAATTGCTATTGGAAAAGTTTTTGAGTCGGTTTGCTTACCGTATCACATACCTCTTCGTTTTCGGAGTCTCAAATGGGCTGGTAAGCATTCCTTATGTACTCCTCCGGGGTTATGGTATTAATTATATTGCTTTCTACATTTATGGGAGTACCTGAGATATAATGCTTGATTCTTTGCCCATTCACAACTCTCGGAAAAGTGCCTTCCGCGTTGTTGATTTTGATGGCTCCGGAACGATATACTTCTTCGACAATAGAAGGACCTTCCCATTTAGAGAGGAGCTTGCCTACAAAAAATCTGAAACGAGAGTTGTATAGCAGGACATAATCACCGACATTGAACTCACGTTTTTGTATCCTTTTATCATGCCACCTCTTGACTTTCTCTTTAAACAACTTGGCATTTTCATATGCCTGAGTTCTCCATTCGTCAAGTGAGCTAATATCAAATAATCTTTCCTCACCAGCAAGTTTGAAATCAAAGTTGAGCTCTTTGATTACCCAATAATCCTTATGCTCTAGCTCAAGGGGTAAATGACATGCTTTACCGTAAACCATTTTATAAGGAGACATGCCCATAGGATTCTTATAAGCAGTTCTATAAGCCCACAGTGCATCATCAAGTTTCTTAGACCAGTTCTTCCTAGACCTATTAACAGTATTTTGCAGAATTACTTTAATTTCTCTATTACTTAACTCTACTTGACCACTAGACTGAGGATGATAAGGAGATGCAATTCTATGGTTGACATCATACTTAGCAAGCATTTTAAGGAAAGCACCATGAATAAAATGTGAACCACCATCAGTCATTAAGTATCTAGGGACTCCAAATCTAGGGAAAATAACTTCTTTAAGCATCTTAATAGAGGTGTTATGATCAGCGCTACTAGTTGGAATAGCTTCTACCCACTTAGTAACGTAATCAACAGCAACTAAAATATGGGTATACCCATTGGACTTTGGAAAAGATCCCATATAGTCAAAACCCCAAACATCAAATGGTTCAATAACAAGTGAATAATTCATAGGCATTTCCTGACGTTTACTAATATTACCTATTCTTTGACATTCATCACAAGACAAGACAAACTTACGGGCATCCTTGAAGAGAGTAGGCCAATAAAAACCGGATTGCAATACCTTGTGTGCAGTTCTATCTCTAGCATGGTGTCCTCCGTAAGCCTCGGAGTGGCACTTCTGTAGGATCTGTACCTGTTCATGCTCAATTACACAACGTCTAATAACACCGTCTACTCCTTATTTATATAGGTGAGGGTCATCCCAAAAGTAATGTCTCAAATCATAAAAGAACTTTTTCTTTTGCTGGTATGTGAAACTAGGTGGTAT
Organism: Hordeum marinum; assembly: GCA_022496015.1. NCBI lineage: Eukaryota > Viridiplantae > Streptophyta > Magnoliopsida > Poales > Poaceae > Hordeum > Hordeum marinum. The sequence goes on from CM039676.1 coordinate 502,694,473, forward strand.
ATATTTAGCAACAATGTAATTAGCATAATCAGCATACCATGGTGCAATGCGTGAAGCATTGATGACATTCAGTTGTTCATCAGGAAAGCTATCATCAAGAGGTTGTGGGTCATCAAGAACATTCTCTAACCTAGATAAGTTATCTGCTACGGGGTTCTCAGCACCCTTCCTATCAACAACATGCAAGTCAAATTCTTGTAGCAAGAGAACCCATCTAATAATTCTAGGTTTAGCATCTTGCTTTTCCATTAGATATTTGATAGCAGCATGATCAGTGTGAATAGTAACTTTAGAATCAACAATATAAGATCTGAACTTATCACATGCAAACACAACTACTAAAAATTCTTTTTCGGTAGTAGCATAATTTCTTTGGGCACTATCTAGAGTTTTACTAGCATAATAAATAACATTTAATTTCTTATCAACTCTTTGTCCTAGGACAGCACCAATAGCATAATCACTAGCATCACACATAATTTCAAAAGGTAGGTTCCAATCATGTGGTTGAACAATAGGTGCAGTTATCAAGGCCTTCTTGAGTATTTCAAATGCTTCTTCACAATCATCATCAAAAACAAAAGGAATATATTTTTGCAAGAGATTAGTAAGAGGCCTAGAAATCTTAGAGAAGTCTTTAATAAACTTTCTATAGAAACAAGCATGACCAAGGAAACTTCTTATACCTTTAATGTCTTTGGGGCATGGCGTCTTCTCAATGGCATCAACTTTAGCCTTATCAACTTCAATACCTCTTTCGGAAATTTTATGTCCCAAGACAATGGCTTCATTAACCATAAAGTGGCACTTCTCCCAATTCAAGACAAGGTTAGTATCTTTCCATCTCTGCAAAACTCGATCAAGGTTGCTCAAGCAATCAGCAAAGGAAGATCCGTAAACGGAGAAATCATCCATGAAAACCTCAACAATCTTTTCACAGAAGTTAGAGAATATAGCCATCATACATCTTTGAAAGGTAGCAGGTGCATTACATAAACCAAAAGGCATACGTCTATAAGCAAACATACCGAAAGGGCAGGTAAAAGTGGTTTTCTCCTGATCAGATTGTGCAATAGGTATTTGAGAGAAACCAGAATAACCATCTAGAAAGAAAAAGTGTGTATGTTTAGACAATCTTTCTAGCATTTGATCAATAAAAGGTAGAGGGTAATGATCTTTCTTAGTAGCTTTATTTAATTTCCAAAAACCGATTACCATCCTATAGCCAGTAACAATTCTTTGTGGGATCAATTCATCTTTATCATTAGGAACAACGGTAATACCTCCCTTCTTAGGGACACAATGCACCAGACTTACCCAATCACTATGAGCAACAGGGTAAATAATACCTGCTTCCAGGAGCTTTAATATTTCTTTTCTTACCACCTCTTTCATCTTAGGATTCAGCCTTCGTTGGTGATCGGCAACCGGTTTAGAATCAGGATCAGTTATAATTTTATGCTGGCATAGAGTGGGACTAATTCCTTTAAGATCATCAAGAGTATATCCAATAGCAGCACGATGCTTCCTCAAAATTTTCAATAATTTCTTTTCTTCATGCTCTGAAAGGTTAGCACCAATAATAACAGGATATATCTCTTTTTCATCAAGATAAGCATACTTAAGAGTATCAGGTAATTGTTTAAGCTCAAACACAGGATCACCCTTGGGTGGTGGTGGATCTCCAAGTAATTCAACAGGCAAATTATTCTTAAGGATAGGACTTTGTTCAAATATAATTCTATCTATATCATTCCTTTCATCCATATGCATATAATTTTCATGTTCAAGCAAGTATTGCTCTAAAGGATCAGTAGGAGGCACAGCAATAGAAGTAAGAGCAATAATTTCATCCTTACTAGACAATTCTTTTTCATGAGGTTGTCTACCAAACTTAGAAAAATTAAATTCATGTGACACACCTCCAAAGCCAACAGTAACAGTTTGTTTCTCACAATTAATTTGAGCATTAACAGTATTGAGGAAAGGTCTACCAAATATGATGGGACAAAAGCTATCTTGTGTGGTAGCAAGAACGAGAAAATCAGTAGGATACTTAGTTTTACCACACAAGACTTCAACATCTCTAACAATTCCCACAGGGCAGATAGTATCTCTATTAGCAAGTTTAATAGTAACATCAATAAATTCCATCTCGACAGGTTCAATCTCATCTTTAATTTCATTATATAAAGATTGAGGTATTGCACTAACGCTAGCACCCACGTCACATAAACCATGATAACAATGATCTCCTATCTTAACAGAAACAACAGGCATGCCAATTACAGGTTTATGTTTGTCTCTAGTATGAGGTTTAGCAATTCTAGCAGACGCTTCACAGAATTGAATAACATGCCTGTCAACATTATCGGCCAAGAGATCTTTAATAATAGCAATACTAGGTTCAACATTGATTTGCTCAGGGGGTGTAGGTGTTCTAATGTAACCCTTACGTATCACAGTTGAAGCTTTAGCATGATCCTTTATTCTAACAGGGAAAGGTGGTTTCTCAATGTAAGCAGTAGGAACAATAGAATCATTATAAGCAATAACTTTCTCTTCAACTGAAACATGTTTAGCTACATTAACTTCTACGGGAGGGTGATATTTAAACCACTTCTCCGTAGGGAGATTAATATGAGTAGAAAATGATTCACATAAAGAAGCTACTATCTCAGAGTCAAGGCCATGTTTAGCGCTAAAATCATGAAAAGTATTTGTTTCTACAAAGGATTTAACGCAATCGAACTTAAGATTCATACCTGACTTCTTACCTTCATCAAACTCCCAATCTTTAGAATTGCGTTTAATTCTTTCCAATAAATCCCATCTGAAGTCAATATCTCTCTTCATAAAAGAACCGATACAAGAAGTGTCAAGCATGGTGCGATTGTCTTGAGAAAGCCGAGCATAGAAGTTCATAATAATAATTTCTCTAGGGAGCTCATGTTTGGGGCATGAATATAACATTGACTTGAGCCTCCCCCAAGCTTGAGCAATACTTTCTCTATCACGAGGCCAAAAATTATAGATATAATTCCGATCACGATGTACCAAATGCATAGGATAAAACTTTTGATGAAATTCCAATTTCAGTTGTTTGTAGTTCCATGATCCAGTATCATCACATAGCCTATACCATGTCAATGCTTTATCCCTCAAAGATAAGGGAAATACCTTCTTCTTGACCTCATCCTCGGGCAAACCTGCAAGCTTAAATAAACCACAAACTTCATCTACATAGATTAGGTGGGAGTCGGGATGTGATGTTCCATCTCCTGTAAAAGGATCAGCCAACAGTTTCTCTATCATACCCGAAGGAATCTCATAATAAATATTTTCAGTAGGTGCAGTAGGTTTAGGAGCAACTCTTTGTGCTTCCGGTCGAGGTGAAGATACCCCGAACAAGCCCCTCAAAGGATTAGTTTCCATAGTGACAAGTGACAATAAATTTCAGCACACTATATAAATTTTTCCTTACCAAATTCCACTTACCAAAGGTGCTTCACTCTCCGGCAACGACGCCAGAAAAGATTATTGATGATCCACAAGTATAGGGGATCTATCGTAGTCCTTTCGATAAATAAGAGTGTCGAACCCAACGAGGAGCAAGTAACAATAGTAACAAAGGTGCAGCAATATGGCCCAATCCCTTTTGTAGCAAGGGACAAGCCTGAACGAACTCTTATATAAAGTAAAGTCCTCCCGAGGACACATGGGAATTATTGTCAAACTAGTTTTCATTCGCGTTCGCTACTTTGATAGATTGATATGTGGGTGGACCGGTGCTTGGGTGATGTCCTTACTTGGACAAACATCCCACTTATGATTAACCCCTCTCGCAAGCATCCGCAACTACTAAAGAAGAATTAAGACAAAGTCTAACCATAGCATTAAACTAGTGGATCCAAATCAGCCCCTTACAACGCAACGCATAAACTAGGGTTTAAGCTTCTGTCACTCTAGCAACCCATCATCTACTTATTACTTCCCAATGCCTTCCTCTAGGCCCAAATAATGGTGAAGTGTCATGTAGTCAATGTTCACATAACACCACTAGAGGAGAGACACCATACAACGCATCAAAATATCGAACGAATAACAAATTCACTTGACTACTAGTAGCAAGACTTATCCCATGTCCTCAGGAACAAACGTAACTACTCACAAAGCATAATTATGTTCATAACCAGAGAGGATTTGAATAGCATTAAGGATCTGAACATATGATCTTCCACCAAATAAACCAACTAGCATCAACTACAATAAGTAATTAACACTACTAGCAACCTTACAAGTACCAATCGGAGTTGCAAGACAGAGATTGGATACGAGAGATGAACTAGGGTTTGGAGATGAGATGGTGATGATGAAGATTTTTGATGGAGATGAGTCCCCTCCGGTGAGAGGAGTGTTGGTGATGACGATGGCGACGATTTCCCTCTCCAGGAGAGAAGTTTCCCCGACAGGACGGCCCTGCCGGAGCTCTAGATTGGTTCTGCTCAAGTTCCGCCTCGTGGCGGTGGTGTCTCTCCACGAAAGATGTATATTGATTTTTTTTCTGGCCCGAAACCCACCATATAGGAGAAGATGAGGGCCAGAGGAGCCACGGGGGGGGCCATGAGCCCCCCAGGCGCGGCCAGGGGGTAAGCCATGCCTGGGAGGCTCATGGCCTCCTGGTGGCTCACCTCTGGTATTTCTATTGCCTAGTATTTTTTATATATTCCAAAATAATTCCTCGTTGATTTTCATGGCATTTGGAGTTGCGCAGAATTGACATCTCAAACTTGCTCCTTTTTCAGCCCAGAATTCCAGCTACTGGCATTTTCCCTCTTCATGTAAACTTTGTAAAATAAGAGAGAAAAGGCATAAGTATTGTACCATAATGTGTAATAACAGGTCATAGTGCAATAAATATCAATATAAAAGCATGATGCAAAATGGACGTATCAACCGATAAAGATCTTCGTAGAACATGTAGGAACCAATATGGGCATCCAGGTCCCACTATTGGTTATTGACTGTAGAGGTGTCTCGGTCATGTCTACATGGTTTTCGAACCCGTAGGGTCTGCACACTTAAGGTTCGGTGATGTTTCGGAATAGATGAGTTATGTGTTTTGGTAACTGAAGGTTGTTCAGAGTCCCAGATGAGATTTCAGACATGACGAGGAGCTCTGGAAAGGTCCGGAGGTGAAGATTCATATATAGGAAGTTCCGTGTTGGTTATCGGGAAAAGTTCGGGCGTCACCGGTAACGTACCGAGGGTGCCGGGAGGGTCCTGGGGGTCTACCGGAAGGGGCCATGCTACTTCTCGAGCGTGCGTTGGTTTTTCCCTTGAAGAGGAAAGGGTGATGTATCAAAGTAGAGGTAAGTATTTCCCTCAGTTTGAGAACCAAGGTATCAATCCAGTAGGAGTATCAAGATGAGGCACCAAGAAACCTGCACAAACACAAACAAACTTGCACCCAACGCGATAAAGGGGTTGTCAATCCCTTCACGATTACTTGCAAGGTGAGATCTAATAGTGATAATGAGTAAATATAAATAAGTAAATAAAATTGCAGCAAGGTATTTTTGGTGTTTTTATGTTTAGATCTGAATATATAATATGTAAAATAGACCCGGGGGCCATAGTGTTCACTAGAGGCTTCTCTCATGATAGCAAGTATTACAGTGGGTGAACAAATTACTGTTGAGCAATTGATAGAATAGCGCAAAGTCATGATGATATCTAAGGCAATGATCATACATATAGGCATCACGTCCGAGACAAGTAGACCGATACTGTCTGCATCTACTACTATTACTCCACACATCGACCGCTATCCAGCATGCATCTAGTGTATTAAGTTCATAACAAACGGAGCAATGCTTGAAGCAAGATGACATGATATAGAAGGATAAATTCATGCAATATGATATAAACCCCATCTTTTTACCCTTGATGGCAACAACACGATATGTGCCTCGCTACCTTTTCTGTCACTAGGTGAGGACACCGCATGGTATGAACCCGAAACCAAGCACTTCTCCCATTGCAAGAATCATAGATCAAGTTGGCCAAACAAAACCCATAACTCGAAGAGACTTGCAAGGATATGAAATCATGCATATAAGAAATTAGAGGAGACTCAAATAATATTCATAGATAAGCTGATCATAAATCCACAATTCATCGGATCTCAACAAACACACCGCAAAAGAGAATTACATCGGATAGATCACCATGAAGATCATGGAGAACTTTGTATTGAAGATCAAAGAGAGAGAAGAAGCCATCTAGCTACTAGCTATGGACCCGAAGGTCTGATGTGAACTACTCACGCATCATCGAAGAGGCAAGGATGTTGATGAAGATGGCCACCGGAGATGGATTCCCCTCAGGCAGGATGCCGGAACGGTCTCCCGATTGGTTTTTGGTGGTTCTGGAGGCTTGCGGTGGTGGAACTTGCGATCTAGGTCTATTTCTGAGAGTTTGGGTATTTATAAGACCGTATGGCGGCAGAAACGAGTGGAGGTGGGCCACGAGGAGGCCACGAGCCCCCTAGTCGTGGCCTAGGGGGGCGCCTCCCAGGCTCGTTGCTCCCTCGGCCCACTTCTCTGGTATTTCTTCCTTCAGGTATTTTTGATATTTTTCATAAAAAATCACGGCAAAAGTGTTATTCCATTTGGACTCCATTTGATATTCCTATCTGAAAAAGAGCAAAAACACGAAAAAAACAGGAACTGGCACTGGTCACTGAGTTCATAAGTTAGTCCCAAAAATCATATAAAATAGCATATTCATGCATATAAAACATCCAAAGTTGATAATATAATAGCATGGAACAATCAAAAATTATAGATATGTCGGAGACGTATCAAGCATCCCCAAGCTTAACTCCTGCTCGTCCTTGAGCAGGGAAGTGATAAAGACCGAATTTTTGATTTGGAATGGTACCCAACATATTTGTTTTATGTAATATCTTTATTATGGCATAAATGTTCAGATCCATAACATTCAAAACAATAGTTCAATATTGACATGAAAACAATAATATTTCAAGAAAAATAGCAAAGTGATCATAAACTTTTGAAATAACAAGGTCAAAGAAAGTTATCCGTACAAAAATCATATAGTCTGGCTATGCTCCATCATCCCCACACAAAGAATTTAAATCATGCACAACCTTGGTATTGGCCAAGTAATTGTTTTCACACTCTTACTTTCTCAAACATTTCTCAACTCTCACGCAATATATGAGCGTGAGCCATGGATATAGCACTATAGGTGGAATAGAGTGTGGTGAAGGTTGTGAGGCAAAAAGAAGGAGGTGGTCACATCGACTCGGCATATCAATAGGCTATGAAGATGCCCATCAATAGATATCAATGTGAATGAGTAGGGATTGCCATGAAAAGGATGCACTAGAGTTATAAGTGTATGAAAGCTCAAAAATGAAAACTAGTGGGTGTGCACCCAACTTGCTTATTTTGAGGACCTAGGGCAATTTTGAGGAAGCCCATCATTGGAATATACAAGTCAAGTTATATAATGAAAATTTCCACTAGCATATGGAAGTGACAAAATAAGAGACTCTCCATCTTGATGAACATGGTGCTATTTTGAAGCACAAGTGTGGAAAAAGATAGTAGCATTGTCCCTTCTCTCTTTTTCTATCATTTTTTTGTTTGGGCTCTTTGACCTCTTTTTTTTATTTGGTGGGCATCTTTGGCCTCTTTTATTTCCTCACATGGGACAATGCTCTAATAATGATGATCGTCACACTTTTATTTACTTACAACTCGATACTTAGAACAATAATGACTCTATATGAATGAAAGTGATGGCACATGTCATGAGACAGAACGGTGAAAGTTGCATGGCAATATATCTCGGAATGGCTATGAAAATGCCATAATAGTTAGGTATGATGGCTGTTTTGAGGAAGATATATGGTGGGTTTGTGTACCGGCGAAAGTTGCGCGGCACTAGAGAGGCTAGCAATAGTGAAAGGTGAAAGTGCATCTATACCATGGACTCACATTAGTCATGAAGAACTCACATACTTATTGCGAAAGTTTTATTAGTAATCTAAACAAAGTGCTAAACGCATACTCCTAGGGGAAGGGTTGGTAGGAGTTAACCATCGCGCGATCCCGACCTCTACACAAAGGATGACAATCAATAAATCAATTATGCTCCGACTTCCTAACATAGCGGTTCACCATACGTGCATGCTACGGGAATCACTAACCTCAACACAAGTATTCCTAGATTCACAACACCCTACTAACATAACTCTCATATTACCATATCAATATCTCAAAACTAATCATGAGAAATCAAACTTCTCTTACTAATCAATGCACTTTGAATACGAAAGTTTTTATTATATCCTTTTTGGATGCCTACCATATTTAGGACTAATTTCATAACACACGCCAATTACCAAGTTTCTCAGAGAGAGAGCACTCTCAAAATGATATAAGTGAAGATTAGAGAGTTTTGATTTCTACAAAATATGATATCGACGTGCTCTACAAAGATTTAAGTGAAGCACTAGAGCAAAATTTATCTAGCTCAAAAGATATAAGTGAAGCACATGGGAGCAAAATTATCTAGCTCAAAATATATAAGTGAAGCACATGTGAGCAAAACTCATCAAGCTCAAAAGATATAAGTGAAGCACATGTGAGCAAAATTGCCTAACTCAATAGATATAAGTGAAGCACATTGAGTATTCTAATAAATTCACGATGAGTGCATGTCCCTCTCAAAAGGTGTGCAGCAAGGATGATTGTGACAAAACAAAAAGCAAAGACTCCTATAATACACGACGCTCCAAGCAAAACACATATTATTTGGTGAATAAAAATATAGCTCCAAGTAACGTTACCGATGGATTGAAGACGAAAGAGGAGATGCCTTTCTGGGGCATCCCCAAGCTTAGGATTTTTGGTGTCCCTGAATTTGGCTTGGGATGCCTTGGGCATCCACAATCTTAGGTTCTTTCCACTCTTTATTCCATTGTCCAAAGAACATCACCGAAAACTTGAAAACTTCACAACACAAAACTTAAATAGAAACTCGTGATAGCATTAGCATAAGAAAACAAACCACCAACTTTTAGGTACTGTAGTAAACTTAATTTCCATTTATATTGATGTTATATTACTGTATTATCACTTTTCCGTGGCTCGTACCCCCCAATACTAACCATAGTTTCATCAAAATAAGCAATCAACACAACAAAAACAGAATCTGTCAAAAACAGAACAGTCTGTAGCAATCTATATATTTCGTACAACTATGCTAACTCGAAAATTCTGAAAAAAATATGACAATTAGGTTAATTGGCATATCAATCATCAGCAAAATGAATCAGCTCAAAAGCTCTTTTTGGATAGGAATGAAAAATAATTTTATGAGCACAAAGTTTCTGTCTTTTTCCAGCATGATTAAACAACTATCACCAAAACTAATCATAAAGGTTCTACTTGGCACAAACACTAATTAAAACATAAAAAACAGAATAATAACAGAATCAATATGGTTTGGACTCAACAAAACATAAAGTAAAAAGCAAAAATAAATCTATTCATTGGGTTGCCTCCCAACAAGCGCCATCGTTTAACGCCCCTAGCTAGGCATAATGATTTCAATGATGCTCATAAAAAAATAGTAATTGAGATATGCAAAAGAGCATCCTGAATAGCGTGAAAAAAACATTTAAGTCTAACCCACTTCCTATGCATAGGGATTTTGTGAGCAAACAATTTATGGGAACAAGAATCAACTAGCATAGGAAGGCAAAACAAACATAACTTCATAACTTTAAACACATAGAGAGGGAACTTGATATTATTGCAATTCCTACAAGCATATGTTCCTCCCTCATAATAAATTTCAGTAGAATCAAGAAGGAATTCAAAAATGTAACTATCACATAAATCATTCTTTACATGATCAATTATAGCATACGTGTCATCACCAAAACTTGGGGAACAAAAAATGTCATTTTCATCAAGCATAGCATCCCCAAGCTTGTGGTTTTGCATATCATTAGCATCATGGATATTCACAGAATTCATACTAACAACATGGAAATCATGCTTTTCATTCAAGGAACTATCATGAATCACCTTATAAGTTTCTTCTTTCAACACTTCATCAAAAAATTTAGATTCATGATTTTCAAACAAAACTTTTTGAAAAGATTAGCAAGTGGATGAGGATCCATATCAATAGATTTTTAGCAAGCGAAGATGCAAGCAAATAGAAGGCACATGGCAACACAAGAAAACATAGCAACGAAAAGGCGAACGAAAAAGGGCAAATAAAAAGGCAAATCTTTTTGGTATTTTCTGAAAATCGTTTTAGAAGTGGGGGAGAGGAAAACGAGAGGCAAATGGCAAATAATGTAAATGCAAGAGATGAGTTTGCGATAGGTACTTGGTAGATATGCTTCACTTGAATACTCCCCGACAACGGCGCCAGAAATTGGCAAGTTGACGGGAGAGTTCTTATCCTGACTTGCTATGTATTTCCCCGGCAACGGCGCTAGAAATTCTTACTACTACTTCTCGAGCGTGCGTTGGTTTTTACCTTGAAGAGGAAAGGGTGATGCAGCAAAGTAGAGGTAAGTATTTCCCTCAGTTTGAGAACCAAGGTATCAATCCAGCAGGAGTATCAAGATGAGGCACCAACAAACCTGCACAAACACAAACAAACTTGCACCCAACGCGATAAAGGGGTTGTCAATCCCTTCACGATTACTTGCAAGGTGAGATCTGATAGTGATAATGAGTAAATATAAATAAGTAAATAAAATTGCAGCAAGGTATTTTTGGTGTTTTATGTTTAGATCTGGATATATAATATGTAAAATAGACCCGGGGGCCATAGTGTTCACTAGAGGCTTCTCTCATGATAGCAAGTATTACGGTGGGTGAACAAATTAATGTTGAGCAATTGATAGAATAGCACAAAGTCATGACGATATCTAAGGAAATGATCATACATATAGGCATCATGTTCGAGACAAGTAGACCGATACTGTCTTCATCTATTACTATTACTCCACACATCGAACGCTATCCAGCATGCATCTAGTGTATTAAGTTCATAACAAACGGAGTAATGCTTTAAGCAAGATGACATGATGTAGAAGGATAAATTCATGCAATATGATATAAACCCCATCTTTTTACCCTTGATGGCAACAACACGATACATGCCTCGCTACCCCTTCTGTCACTAGGTGAGGACACCGCATGGTATGAACCCAAAACCAAGCACTTCTCCCATTGCAAGAATCATAGATCAAGTTGGCCAAACAAAACCCATAACTCGAAGAGACTTACAAGGATATGAAATCATGCATATAAGAAATTAGAGGAGACTCAAATAATATTCATAGATAAGCTGATCATAAATCCACAATTCATCGGATCTCAACAAACACGCCGCAAAAGATAATTACATCGGATCGATAACCATGAAGATCATGGAGAACTTTGTATTGAAGATCAAAGAGAGAGAGAAGAAGCCATCTAGCTACTAGCTATGGACCCGAAGGTCTGATGTGAACTAGTCACACATCATCAGAGAGGCAAGGATGTTGATGAAGATGGCCACCGGAGATGGATTCCCCTCCGACAGGATGCCGGAACAGTCTCTCGATTGGTTTTTGGTGGTTCTGGAGGCTTGCGGTGGCGGAACTTGCGATCTAGGTCTATTTCTGCGAGTTTGGGTATTTATAAGACTATATGGAGGTGGAAACGAGTGGAGGTGGGCCACGAGGAGGCCCCGAGCCCCCTAGCCGCGGCCTAGGGGGGCGCGCCTCCTAGGCTCGTGGCTCCCTCGGCCCACTTCTCTGGTATTTCTTCCTTCAGGTATTTTTGATATTTTTCATAAAAAATCACAGCAAAAGTTTTATTCCATTTGGACTCCGTTTGATATTCCTATCTGAAAAAGATCAAAAACACGGAAAAAACAAGAACAGGCGCTGGGCACTGACTTAATAAGTTAGTCCCAAAAATCATATAAAATAGCATATTCATGCATATAAAACATCCAAAGTTGATAATATAATAGCATGGAACAATCAAAAATTATAGATATGTCGGAGACGTATCAGGCCACCAGCCCCAAAGGCCTACATGGGCTGTGAGAGAGGGCACACCAGCCCCTGGTGGGCTGGCCGCCCCTCCCAGAAAGGCCCATGCAGCAATGGGGTTGGTGGGAGGGCCAACCCTAGGGTTGGCGCCACCTAACTTGGGTGGCAAGCCACCCTAGGGCGCCTCCACCCTTGGCCGCCGCCCCAAGGGGGAAGCCCTAGGGGTTTGGCGCACCCCCTATATATATGTGAGAGGGAGGAGGGCAGCCGCACCCTAAGCCATGGCGCAGCCCTTCCGCTCTCTCCGATAGTCTCTTCTATAGCAGATTGGTTCGGCGCCGCTTAGTGAAGCTCTACCGGATCAGCTCCACCACCACCGCCGCCACGCCGGCGTGCTGCCGGCGAACCCATCTACCTCTCCGCTCCCTCTTGCAGGATCAAGAAGGCGGAGATCTTCATGGAGCTGCACATGTGCTGAACGCGGAGGTGTCGTCCATTCGGCACTTGATTGGGAGTTCGTGGGACGGCTTGCGATTTGGATTGCAAAGACGTACCACTACATCAACCTCATTCTTTAACGATTCCGCTTAGCGATCTAAAAGGGTAAGCACATCCAATATCTCCTCTCATAGATTCTCATCTCCTAGATTGATCTTGGTGAAGCGTAGGAAATTTTTTGTTTCCCATGCAACGTTCCCCAACAGTGGTATCAGAGCTAGGTCTATGCGTAGATGAGATCTTGAGTAGAACACAAAGAGTTTGTGGGCATTGATATTCAGATTCCTTCCTTCCTTAGTCTTTTCTTGGTTCAATGGTATTGTGGGATGAAGCGGCTCAGACCAAATTTACTCGTCCGCTTACGAGAGACCGTGTTCCATCGACTAACATGTGACTTCATCGCATAAAGATGGTTGGCGGGTGTCTGTCTCTCCCACTTTAGTTGGATCGGATTTGATTAAGGCGGTCCTTGTAGAAGGTTGAAAAGCAATCTTCATATCACCGTTGTGGTTTTACGTAGGTAAGAATCGTTCTTGCTAGATACCCATAGCAGTCACGTAAAACATGCAACAACAATTAGAGGACGTCTAACTTGTTTTTGTAGGGTATGTTGTGATGTGATATGGCCAATTACATGATGTGACATATTCGATGTATGAGATGATCATGTTTTTGTATAGAATATCACGACTTCTATGTCGATGAGTACGGCGATCGGCAGGAGCCATAGGGTTGTGTTTGATTATTGTATGACCTACGTGTCAATCTTTAAGTGCTATGTAATGCTTTACTTTATCGCTAAGCGGTAGCAATAGTAGTATGAGCATGGTGGGTGCGACAACCCCGATGACGACACAATGATGGAGATCATGGTGTTATGCCGGTGACGATGGAGATCATGCCGGTGCTTTGGAGATGGAGATCAAAAGCACAAGTTCATGGCCATATCATGTCACTTATGATTTGCATGTGATGTTAATATTTTTATAAACCTTGTTTTGCTTAGGATGATGGTAGCATTATAAGGTGATCCCTCACTTGAATTTCAAGATGAACTGTGTTCTCCCCGAGTGTGCACCATTGCAACAGTTCGTCGTGTCGAGACACCACGTGATGATCGGGTGTGATAGACTCTACGTTCACATACAACGGGTGTAAGCCAGTGTTGCACATGCAGAACACTCGGGTTAAACTTGACGAGCCTAGCATGTACAGACATGGCCTCGGAACACAAGAGACCGAAAGGTCGAGCATGATTCATATAGTAGATATGATCAACATGATGATGTTCACCATTGAAACCACCTTAACTCACGTGATGATCGGACTTTAGTTGGTGAATTCGGATCATGTGTCACTCAGAAGACCCGAGGTATGTCAATTTGAGTGGGAGCTTTAGTAATTTGATTAACTAAACTCATTATCATGAACGATAGTCTTAGTAACCTTTGCTTATTTATGTTGTAGATCAATGGCTCGCACAGTAGCACCCTTGAATTTTAAGCGTTCCTAGAGAAAGCTAAGTTGAAAGATGATGGAAGTAACTTCGTTGACCTAGCCCGTAATCTGAGGATTATCCTCACGGCTTCCTAGAAGGCTTATGTCCTTGATGCACCGCTTGGTGACCCACCCACTCCCGTGTCATCCGAATACCTTGCTGAAAACCGCTTACCATTTCCATTTGCTCCTCGGTTGGTTCGACACTCTTACTTATCGAAATGACTACGATAGATCCCCTATACTTGTGGGTCATCATCGGTCAAACCACTTTGTCAAGGATTCAATTAATCCCATATGATGTTCCCTTTGTCCTTCGGTATGTTACTTGCCCGAGATTCGATCATCGGTATCTCCATACCTAGTTCAACCTCATTGCTGGCAAGTCTCTTTACTCGTTCCATAATACAAGATCCCATGACCAACACTAGTCACATTGCTTGCAAGGCTTATTATGATGTTGTATTATCGAGTGGGCCCTGAGATACCTCTCTCTCACACGGAATAACAAATCCCAGTCTTGATCCATACCAACACAATAGACACCCTCGGAGATACCTGTAGAGTACCTTTATAGTCACCCAGTTACGTTGCGACGTTTGATACACACAAGGCACTCCTCCGGTGTCCGTGAGTTGCATGATCTCATGGTCATAGGAACATATACTTGACATGCAGAAAACAGTAGCAATAAACTGACACGATCATATGCTACATTTGTAGTTTGGGTCTTGTCCATCACATCATTCTCCAAATGGTGTGATCCCGTTATCAAATGACATCTCATGTCCATGGCTAGGAAACCTTAACCATCTTTTGATCAACGAGCTAGTCTATTAGAGGCATACTAGGGACATGGTTTTGTCTATGTATCCACACATGCATCTAAGTCTCTGATCAATACAATTATAGCATGGATAATAAACAATTATCATGAACAAGGAAATACGATAATAACAAATTTATTATTGCCTCTAGGGCATATTTCCAACAGTCTCCCTCTTGCACTAGAGTCAATAATCTAGTTCACATCACCATGTGATTCGCATTGTTATGAATCTAACACCCAATGAGTTCTGGGGTTCGATCATACTTTGCATGTAAGAGAGGTTATAGTTAACGGGTCTGCGACATTCAGATCCGTGTGTACTTTGCAAATCTCTATGTCAAACTGTAAACACTGCTACCACACTCCACTTGGTATTATTCCAAATGGCTTCTCCACTATACGTATCCAGATTGCTACTATGAGTCATCCGGATTGGTGTTAAAGCTTGCATCGACGTAACTCTTTACGACGAACTCTGTATCACATCCATAATCGATAACCCTCTCCTTAGTCTTTTAGTTACCAAGGATAATCTTGACTGCTGTCTAGTAATCCACTCCTGGATCACTCTTGTACCCCTTGACGGACTCATGTCAAGGCACACACAGGTGCGGTACATAACATGGCATACTATACATAGCCTATGGCTAAGGCATAGTGGACGACGTTCGTCCTTTCTCTTTCTACTGCCGTTTGTCGAGCTTTGAGTCTCACTCAACTTCACACCTTACAAATCAGGTGAGAACTCTTTCTTTGACTGATCCATTTTGAACTCTTTCAAAATCTTGTCAAGGTATGTACTCATTGAAAGTCTCATCAAGCATCTTGGGCTATCTCTATAGATCTTGATGCTCAACAATTAGGTAGCTTTATCCAGGTCTTCCTTTGAGAAACTCTTTTCAAACAACCATTCATGCTTTCTAGAAATTCTATACTATTTCCGATCAACAATATGTCAACCACATACACTTATCAGAAACTCTATAGTGCTCCCACTCACTTTATTGTAAATACAAGTTTCTCATAAACTTTGTATAGACTCAAAAACTTTGATCACCTCATCAAAGTGTATATTCTAACTTCGAGATGCTTGCTTCAGTCCATAGAAGGACCACTGAAGCTTGCTCACCTTTTAGCATCCTTAGGACTAACAAAACCTTCTGGTTGTATCACATACAACCTTTCCTCAAGTAAACCATTAAGGAAACGATATTTTGACATCCATGCCAGATTTCATAATTGAAAAATGCAGCAACTACTAACATAATTCCAACCGACTTTAGCATCGCTACGACTAAGAAAGTCTCATCGCAGTCAACTCCTTGAACTTGTCATAAACTTCTTTGCAACAAGTCGAGCTTTACAAATGGTGACATTTACCATCAGCGTTTGTCATCATTTTAAAGATCCATTTGTACTCAACAACCTGCCGTCCAACGAGCAAGTCTACCAAAGTCTATACTTGGTTTTCATACATGGATCCTTTTCTCGGATTTCATGGTCTCTAACCATTTGTCGGAATCCGGGCCCATCATCGCTTCTCCATAGCTCGTAGGTTCATCGTTGTCCAACAACATGACATCCAAGACAGGGTTGTCGTACCACTCAGGAGCAGTACGCATCCTTGTCGACCTACGAGGTTTGATAGTAATTTGATCTGAAGCTTCATGATCATCATCATTAACTTCCTCTTCAACTAACGTAGGCTTCATAGAAACATCTTCCTGCGCTGCGCTACTATCTTGTTGAACAAAGGTTCAACAACCTCATTAAGTTCTATCTTCCTCCCACTCAATTCTTTCAAGAGAAACTCTTTCTTGAGAAACGACCCATTTTTAGCAACAAACACTTTGCACTTGGATCTGAGATAAAAGGTATACCCAATTGTTCTTAGGGTATTCTATGAAGATGCATTTGTCCGCTTTGGGTTCGAGCTTATTAGGTGAAAACATTTTCCACACAAGCGTCGCAGCCCCAAACATTAAGCAATGACAGCTTAGGTTTCTATCAAACCATAATTCACACGGTGTCATCTCAATGGATTTAGATGGTGCCCTATTTAAAGTGAATGTAGTTGTCTCTAATGCATGACCCCAAAATTATAGTAGTAAAACGATAAGAGACATCGTAGCACACACCATATCCAATAGAGCACGACTATGACGTTAGGACACACCATTACACTATGGTGTTCCAGGTGGCGCGAGTTGTTAAACAACTTTCACATCATCTAAAGTTGTATGCCAAACTCATAACTCAGATATTCACCTCCACGATCACATCGCAGACATTCTTATCTTCTTGTCACGATGATCTTAAACTTCACTCTTAATTTGCTTGAACCTTTTAAACGATTCAGACTTGTGTTTCATTAAGTAAATATCCACTATATCTACTCAAATCATCAGTGAAGGTAAGAAAATAACGATATCCACCGCACGCTACAAGACTCATTGGATTGCATACATCAACATGTATCATTTCCAATAAACCACTTGCCCGCTCCATCAATCCGGAAAACGGGGTCCTTAGTCATCTTGCCAAAAAGGCATGGTTCGCATGTCTCAACCGATTCGAAATCGAATGAGTCCAAAGATCCATCGACATGGAGTTTCTTCATCGCTTTGTAGCAATATGACATTTAGCGACAGTGCCACAAGTATGTGGTACTATCATTATTAACTTTGTATCTTTTGGCATCAATGTTATGAACATGTGTATTACTACGATCAAGATTTCAACAAACCATTCTCACTGGGTGCATGACCATTGAAGGTATTATTCATGTAAACAGAATAACCATTATTCTCTAACTTAAATGAATAACCGCGTTGCAATAAACACGATCTAATCATGTTCATGCTCAATGCAAAATACCAAATAACATTTTTTTAGGTTTGTCACAAATCCCGAAGGTAGAGAGAGCGTGCGATGTTTGATCACATCAACCTTGGAAACATTTCCAACACATCGTCACCTCACCCTTAGCTAGTTCTCCATTTATTCCGTAGCTTTTATTTGGAGTTGCTAACATTTAGCAACCGAACCGGTATCCAATACCCAGGTGCTACTAGGAGTACTCTCAAGGTACACATCATTAACACGTATATCAAATATACTTCTGTCGATGTTGCCACCCTTCTTATCTACCAAGTATCTAGGGTTGTTCCGCTTCAGCGACCGCTCACCTCATAACAAAAGCACTTAGTCTCGGGTTTGAGTTCAACTTTGGGTTGCTTCACTGGAGCAGCAACTGACTTGCTACCCATGAAGTTTCCCTCCTTGCTCTTGCCCTTCTCGAAACTAGTGGTTTGATTAACCATCAACACTTGACGCTCCTTCTTGATTTTTACCTTCACGGTGTAAAACATCGCGAACAGCCCAGGGATCAATATTTCTATCCCTGGCGTTTTATAGTTCATCACTAAGTTCTAGTAGCTTTAGTGACAGTGACTTGGAGAACTATATCAATCACTTTCTTATCTGGAAGATCAACTCCCACTTGATTCAAGCGATTGTAGCACCTAGACAATCTGAGCACATGCTCAACGATTGAGCTATTCTCTTTCATCTTGCAGGCAAAGAATCTTGTTGGAGATCTCATATCTCACAACACGGGCACGAGCCTGAGATCCTAATTTCAGCTCTTAGAACATCTCATATGTTCCGTGACGTTCAAAACGTTTTGGAGCCTCAATTCTAAGCCGTAATGCATGACGCACTAAACTATCAAGTAGTCATCAGAACGTGCCTGTCAGATGTTCACAACATCTACAGACGACGCCAGAGGGGTTGGCGCACCGAGTGGTGCATTAAGGACATAAGCCTTCTGTCCAGGAATGAGGACAATCCTCAGATTACGGACCCAGTCCGCAATATTGCTACCATCATCTTTCAACTCTATTTCTCTAGGAACATATAAAAAATTCAAGGGAGCTACAGCGCGAGCTAGTAATCTACGACATAATTTGCAAAGACACTACTAACTAAGTTCATGATAATGAGTTCAATTAATCATATTACTGAAGAACTCCCACTCAAATTGACATCCCTCTGGTCATTCGAGTGATACATGATCCAAATTCACCAACTCGAGTCCGATCATCACGTGAGTTGAGGTGGTTTCAATGGTGAACATCATCATGTTGGTCATATCTACTATATGACTCATGTTCGACCTTTCGGTCTCTTGTGTTCCGAGGCCTTGTATGTACATGCTAGGCTCGTCAAGTTTAACCCGAGTGTTCTGCACGTGCAACACTGGCTTGCACCCGTTGTATGTGAACGTAGAGTCTATCACACTCGATCAACACGTGGTGTCTCAACATGACAAACTTTCGCAACGGTGCACACTCGGGGAGAACACAATTTATCTTGAAATTAAGTGAGGGATCACCTTATAATGATACCGTCGTCCTAAGCAAAACAAGGTGCATAAAAGGATCAACATCACATGCAAGTCATAAGTGACATTATATGGCCATGAACTTGTGCTTTTGATCTCCATCTAGAAAGCACTGGCATGATCTCCATCGTCACCGGCATGACACCATGATCTCCATCATCTTGATCTCCATCAACGTGTTGCCATCGGGGTTGTCGCGCCCACCATGCTTCTACTACTATTGCTACCGTTTAGCGATAAAGTAAAGCATTACATAGCGCTTAATGATTAACACGCAGGTCATACAATAATTGAAGACAACCCTATGGCTCCTGCCGGTTGCCGTACTCATCGACATGCAAGTCGTGATATTCTATACATCATATGATCATCTCATACATCACATATATCACATCATGCAATTGGCCATATCACATCACAACATACCCTGCAAAAACAAGTTAGACGTCCTCTAATTGTTGTTGCATGTTTTACGTGGGTGCTACTGGTATCTAGCAAGAAAAATTCTCACCTACGCAAAAACCACAACGGTGATACACTAGTTGCTTTTCAACCTTCTCAAGGACCACCTTTGTCGAATCCGATCCAACTAAAGTGAGAGAAACTGGCACCCGCAAGCCATCTATGCAACAAGTTGCGGTTGAGGGAACCGGTCTCTCATAAGCGTACGAGTAATGTTGGTCCGGGACGCTTCATCTCACAATACCGGTTGAACCAAAACATGACCAAGGGAGGAAGAAATCTAAGCATCAACGCCCACAAACTCTTTGTGTTCTACTCGAGATCTCATCTACACATAGACCTAGCTCATGATGCCACTGATGGGGAACGTTGCATGGGAAACAAAAAATTTCCTACGCACACGCAAGATCTATCCATGGTGATGAGCATCTACGAGAGGGAGAGTGGATCTACATACCCTTGTAGATCCCTAAGCGGGATACGTTGAGAAACGCTGTTGGTGTAGTCGAACGTCTTCGCGATCCAAATCGCCGAGCGTCCCACGATCCAATCACGATCCGTCCCGCGATCCAATCACGATTCGTCCCGCGAACCCATCATGATCCATCCCACGATCTCATCACGATACGTCCCGTGATCTCATCACAATCCGTCTCGCGATCTCGATCATGGTCCTTCCGATCTACCGCCGAACGGACGGCACCTCCGCGTTCAGCACACGTACAACTTGATGACGATCTCCGCCTTCTTGATCCAGCAAGAGGGAGCAAAGAGGTAGATGAGTTCTCTGGCAGCGTGACGGTGCTCCGGCGATGGTGGTGGAGCTATTCCGGGAGGGCTTCGCCCAAGCACAGCAGAAATCCGATCTAGAGGAGAAACTATTCACTAGAGGAACGGGTAGCACGTGGCTGAAAATCAGGTGCAAAAAACCTTAAAACCTCTAGTATATATAAGAGGAAAAGAGGAGGAGGCTTGGCTCTCCAAGAGCCAGCCCTTGGGTCGGCCGAACCAAGTAGGAGAGGTGGAATCCACCTCCAATCCTAGTAGGACTAGGATTCATCCTATTTTTGCCTTTTCCACCTTTTTCTCTTTGGGCTTTTCTTCCCAGCCTCATGGCCCTTGTATGGGACTTCCATCAGCCCACTAAGGGCTGGTATTCACTCTCCCACAGCCCATGTAGCCTCTTGGGTCGAAATACCCTTCTCGATGGTCTCCCGGTACACTACCGGCACTCCCGGTACACTACCGATAAGCCCAAAACTTTTCCGGCAACCAAAAAAGGACTTCCTATATATGAATCTTTACCTCCGGACCATTCCGGAGCTCCTCGTGACGTCCGGCATCTCATCTGGGACTCTGAAAAACCTTCGGTCACCATCATACATATCTCCATACTACCAAAACGTCACCAAACCTTAAGTGTGCAGACCCTGCGGGTTCGAGAACTATGTAGACATGACCGAGACACCTCTACGATCAATAACCAATAGCGGGACCTGGATGTCCATATTGGTTCCTACATATTCTACAAATATCTTTATCGGTCGAACCTCTATGTCAATGATTCAGTTAATCCCGTATGATGTTCCCTTTGTTATTCGGTATGTTACTTGCCCGAGATTCAATCGTCGGTATCTCCATACCTAGTTCAACCTCATTACCGGCAAGTCTCTTTACTCGTTCCATAATACAAGATCCCATGACCAACACTTAGTCACATTTCTTGGAAGGCTTATTGTGATGTTGTATTACCGAGTGGGCCCTGAGATACCTCTCCGTCACACGGAGTAACAAATCCCAGTCTTGATCCATACCAACACAACAGACACCCTTGGAGATACCTGTAGAGCACCTTTATAGTCACCCAGTTACGTTGCGACGTTTGATACACACAAGGCACTCCTCCGGTGTCCGTGAGTTGCATGATCTCATGGTCATAGGAACATATACTTGACATGCAGAAAATAGTAGCAATAAACTGACACGATCATATGCTACGTTTGTCGTTTGGGTCTTGTACATCACATCATTCTCCTAATGATGTGATCCCATTATCAAATGACATCTCATGTCCATGTCTAGCAAACCTTAACCATCTTTTGATCAACGAGCTAGTCTGTTAGAGGCATACTAGGGACATGGTTTTGTCTATGTATCCACACATGCATCTAAGTCTCCGATCAATACAATTATAGCATGGATAATAAACGATTATCATGAACAAGGAAATACGATAATAAATAATTTATTATTGCCTCTAGGGCATATTTCCAACAATGCTTCTGACATCAACTCATGGGTCTTGGATTGGATGACTGGATCAACCCATTATGTTGCACCAGCCTTTGAATTGCTTCGGTCAGTCCCAATTCCAATTCTCTCAGAAGAAGCCCGTTGCCTGTTTGATGAACCTGCTCTGCCCGACCATATGATGCAAGTGCTGATGAAACCGCTGGCTCCTGGAAAACCTCAAAGGACAACCTTCCTTGTGAAGGATTTGATCTATGTACCCAGGACAGTTTACCGCATACTCACCAACACCCTTTGTCCTCATAAGGGTCACAACTCTTAAGAAGAAGAAGTTGAGGGAATCATGAAGAACATGCTATTCAACATCATTCATGGGATTCCCATCAACTATCACGACTTCTTCATGAGGACATTGGCCAATGCAGCATTAGCCCCAATTGAATTGAAGCCTTATGCTCCTTGGATCATGAAATTCATCAAATCAAGGTCTTCAATTCCCTTCAAAGCTGACTTCAAAATCACTTCGGCTTTCTGCCCCCGATTGAAGTCCTCAAGAGCACACTTGCCTCAGTTGAAGGAAAAGGCAAAGCTGTCATTGATGAAGGTACTCGTCCATTGGATGGTCAGTTTTGCAAAGCTGCATCTTACTCCACCAATGATGACATTGCTACCCAGGACTCTGATGCAAAAGCCTCAGCGCAAAAGGCTCAAGAGTACCCCTCGTGTGATGGTTGATCGTGAGCTTCACATAAGTCTTCATCAGAAGGTTGATCGCAATTGCAAGTGGGTGAAGCATTAGTTTGCTTCAATTCTTCAGAACATGACTGTGATGCAGAACTCTATGAGGAAAAATCACTACTATGTGCATGAAATCTTCGATCGCGCATGGGCCATTCTCGCACATCTCAAGACTCCTGAGGAACTCAAAGACATGGAATTTCAACAAAACTTTGACTGGTCTCATCCTCCTGAGAAGAAATTCAAGAAAGTTCAAGTTCCTCGGCTGGTTACAAGTTCATATTTTTCATCGCGTGAGACGGATGAAGCTCAAGATATTGACGACACTGCGGCAGGCCCTGCATCGACAAACGACACCGACACCGCTGGCGCTCCTTCCTCACCAACAAGATGAAATTCTTTAAGGGGCGTTAGTCCTCACTTTTTCGTCCCTTTTGGTCTTCGATGACAAAGGGGGAGAAAATTTCAGTTAGTCTTCAAGCGGGTCTCTATATATGGGTTATTTTTGTTTAAGCTTTTATTGGTTGAGTTGTAAACTTAAGTCCGATGGTGGTCTGACTCTTTTGAACTGCTTTCCGCATGCTTATTTCCTCAAGCACCTTAATGCATGCATGCTGAATTTCGTCAGACACCATTTTCATCATGCATTTCAAATTCTTCATATCCTATGTTCAAATATGTGTATGAATAACAATATATAGGGGGAGTTCTCCATGTTTTTAACCTGCCATGTACATTTGCAGTCCAAAGCAAATTCCTCAAATATGCACATCTTCAGGGGGAGTTCTTCTATATCTTGCAATCAAATTCCCCAAACTCAGTACTTACACTTCATATTATTATCCCTGTTGAAAACTTAACCTATTTATCATCAATCACCAAAAAGGGGGAGATTGTAAGTGCATCTAGTGCCCCTTAGTGATTTTGGTGTATTACCGACTTATAGGTTAAGGAACTAATGTGTTTGTGAGTGTACACATGCTCTATAAGTCGATGAGGAGTTTGATATATTCAGAGATTACCGACCTCTAAAAATGTATGTCTTCAACTGAAGACTTTGGTGAAGACTTTGCTGAAGACTTTGGTATTCCCTGAAGACTTTGAAAATGAAGAAGTTGGTGTGACCTTGAAGATATGAATGAGGACTATGAAGCGTGAAGACTTTTGTTTTCATAGTTTCATTTCCATTCTTTGAGTCATAGGAAACACCGTACTGTTAAAGGGGCCGAGGTAATACTAAGAAAAATTTCCAACTGATGCTCAAATCCAAAAGCCTCAACCTATCCAATCCTTCGAGTGAAGCTTTTGGAAATCTCTTGCAGTTCAGTCAACATCTTCAGTGACAGAGACGATGTTCTTCTAGTCTCTAATGAAATTGATCTGACTGGGGAGTTAGGATTTTGTTAATGCGAATTGCCTACAAGTGAGGAACATGATAAGCCTGAGGACTTTCATAGTTCAAAATTCCGACCATTGTTGTGCTTAGCGCCAGCTGTCCCCAATCATCTTATCCACATAACGGTCATATCATTGGAGGGCATTTATGTCTTATCATGTCAGGTTGCACCCTGGTAATAAGCAGACATTTGTTGTCAGTTGCAATGTGGACAACACCTAACCCTCCTTGTCCTTATGTTGACACATTTTATCCCAGACAATGAGAGCAGTCCCTCTATCTTCCATCCCATACTTTCTCCAGAAAAAGTGCTTCAAATATTTTTTGATCTGTTCCATGACACTAACTGGTAATGAAAGGGAGCACATAAAGAAGATGGGCAGGCTGTAGAACACATATGAAAGCAAAGATGAACAACCAACAAGTATTCTTTCAATTCTTTTCATGATTGGCATGTACTGTTGAATCTTACGCTTGCACAAGCAAAGAGGAAGGCCCAGGTAAGGATCCTACATTGCAGCCCATAGTCAGTGCCAGTAGCATCTTTTCTCATGATCGCACAATCTGTATCCAAAAACTATTAAATCAAGTCTAATTTCTATATGTTACAAAAGATAGTACATGAGCGCGCATATACCTTGAATAAAAAATTACACTTAAGCAACTGGTAACTTCTGACTGATCCCTGCCATCGTCTTCTCGCATGTAAAAGTACACATGTTTCTTTCATCACTATTTTTGCAATTGAATAACAACGTGTCAGCTACTTTCTTAGTGACTGTCGTCAAAACATACTATTTTGCACTACTAGGGAAAATCTTATACATAGAAGATTATCAGTAGCGCTGGTCAAAAGAGGACGCTACTGCTACATAACAGTAGCGCGGGGAGACAAACATCGCTATTGATATGTAGATAGCAGTAGCGCGTTTCAAACAAAAAACGCTACTACTATAACTGCCACACCGTTGCCAACAGGCTAGGTATAGTAGTAGCGTCCTATTTTGACAAGCGCTACTGCTAAGAAAGTAGTAGCAACGTGTTTTTCTTAAACACGCAACCGCTAAGTTTGACTTGCCCCTTCGCGGTTATCCCCCCTTTCCCAATTCCCCATTCTTCTCGCATCCCTCTCCCCTCACCGCCCCTGCTCCCTCGCCGCCACTGCCTCCGTCGCCATCACCGAGGCCGCCACCGGAGCCACGCGCCCTTGACGCCCTCGGGAGCCACCCTTGTCGCCTCCTCGCCGCCCTGTCTCCCTCCATGGCCCCTGCCTCCCTCGCCGTCACGGGGCTGCCCTGCCTCCCTCCACGGCCCTGCCACCCTTGACGCCCTCCTCTTCATCGTCTCCCTCGAGCACCCTCTTTGTAAGACCCCACCCCTCCTCTCTAGGTTATTTTACTTAGGTGAATTTAATTAAGAACCCTAGCTAGGTTTACGCAGAGTAGTAGTGGTACAGTAGGTGAATACTTTGCAAGAGGGCAGTAGGTTAATTTACTTAGGTGAATTTAGGTATGAACCCTAGGTTTAAGTATGAACCCTAGGTTTTGGTATGAACCCTAGGTAGCTAGGTTTTGGTATAAACCCTAGATAGCTATTTTGATATATATGAATTTAGCTAAATATCAAATTAGGACAGAAATATTATTCTAGGGCAGTATTGGAATTTTTTCATTTCATCAGCATAGAGCACTAAAGTTAACTGGATTTTGTTCTATTAGTAGTTAACTGATTTTTTTTTCATTTCATCATTATAAAGCACTAAAGTTAAATGAATTTTGTTTTATTAGTAGTTAGCTGAATTTGCTTCGACACTTAGTTTTTGAATTAGCTTGTGAAATTTGGACATGTATATTTGGACATGTGGTTGCTCGTGTATATTTGGACATGTGTTGCAGTGTCGAAGATGGATATTTGAAAATTGTTTGTAGGGAATGATTCCGAGTGGCATATGTTTTGCCAGAATATTGATTCATTTCCGTTTCGGCAAATTTTAGGCGCTCTATTTGTCCAGTTTGTAGCAAAGGTCATGCCAAAAATTTTCGTGAATCTCGGCATGACTTGTGCTACAAACTAGGACATATCAAGTGCCCGGGATTTGTCGCAACGGGAATGAATCAACATTTCTGCAAAACATTGGCCTTTTTATGTCATTATTCATTTTATTAGGTCTATAATTAATTGACTAGATTTAATCATAGGAAACATGGCTAGCAACCATGAAGGACAGGGTTCTGGTGATTGCAATGTCTATGCGGCAGCAGACGCCTATTTGAACCTTCTCGATGAGCAACGGTTGTTGCATGGCCCACCTGTCACATCCGAGACTGAGACCGACATCGAGACCGGCACCGAGACCGGCGCTGAGACTGACACCAGCGCCGAGACCGGCAACGAGACTGGCGAAGCCGGTATAGAACCGAAACCAAAGAGGCAACGACGCCCAAATCAGCTCATCACTACTAGACTGGTGGTCATGGAGGTGGACGACGGCAATTTTGAGCCAAAAGAGCCTGCGAAAGCGCATGCGTGCTACGACAATCAAATAGGCTGCATCCTACGGGCAACCGCCACCATTAACGATGCAAAACTAAGGAAGATACCAGATATGAAGCAGTCCCTCCTAACGAAGATGCACCAGGTGTTCTTGTTCCCGAGCCGGGATGAAAGCAAATATAAAAATCCAGATAAAGACCTGGCAATGAAGAAGATAAACAAACGGGTCATGGGCAAGTTTAGCGGCCAGTTGTCCACCTGGAAAGTAAGGGTGAAAGCAAGGATCATCGACAAAAAGGAACCCTACTCCGAGATTGTAAAGGACAATCTGACAATTACGGAAGAGCAGTTTGAAATAGTCAAGGCGGCTTGTGTTGCCTAAGCTGCCAAAGAAAAGTCGGAGTACATGAAGGGGCTTCAAGAGAGGAACATGGGGTGCTACCACCTCGGAAGCCGTGGTTATGCGGGGAAGAGGTCCATATGGGCCAAGGAGGAAGCGGAACGCGAAAGTCTGGGCATCGTAGACCCCTTGGCGGAGTTCACCGTCCAATAGGAGCGTGCCTTCCTTAGGGCCCGGTACCATTGGGACCTAGTCAAGAAGGTTTTTGAGACGGACGCGATCACGATGGAGTTCATGAGACTGTTGGTATTTTTTAATTTACCCCCTAATTTTAGCTTCTGATCAATTTGACTACACGTTTAGTCATATTTGTAAACGATATGTGTTCCTTTTGCAGAGAGAGCAGCACAGGATCGCGGTTGAAAGCGACTCGCCGTCTGAGGCATTGGCGAGGCCCAAGTGGGACACCCCATTCAACAGGGCCTTGAACATATTGAAAGGACTCCCGGTGGACACTCGGCCGTCGTATGGACGCGTGCACGGCGTCGGAGACGGCACCACGTGGAAGAAGTACTACCGTGAGACCACGAAGGAGAGAAAGGAATGACGGAGGTTAAATGAAGAAAACATCGACAAGAAGGTTACGATTGCGGTCGGCAAAATAGGATATTGCAGCTTCGTATGATGTCTTGGTTCCGGATATCATCAGTTGGGGCAGGCAAAATCCAAATAAAGAGGCAGCGGACTTTCCCCTTTCCAACTTCTTCAGGAGCAGCGTTGCACCAGCAACTGCTCATCCATCGGCTCCCGCACCTGCTCCTACACCAGCTCCTGCACCGGCTCCTGCACCAATTCTTGCACCGGCTCCCGCACCTGCTCATTGTTGGAAATATGCCCTAGAGGCAATAATAAATTGGTTATTATCATATTTCCTTGTTCATGATAATCGTTTATTATCCATGCTATAATTGTGTTGATCGGAAACTCACATACATGTGTGGATACATAGACAACACCATGTCCCTAGTATGCCTCTAATAGACTAGCTCGTTGATCAAAGATGGCTATGGTTTCCTAGTCATGGATATGAGATGTCATTTGATAACGGGATCACATCATTAGGAGAATGATGTGATGGACAAGACCCAAACTAAAAATGTAGCATATGATCGTCTCAGTTTATTGCTACTGTTTTCTGCATGTCAAGTATTTGTTCCTATGACCATGAGATCATGCAACTCACTGACACCGGAGGAGTACCTTGTGTGTATCAAACGTCATAACGTAACTGGGTGACTATAAAGGCGCTCTACAGGTATCTCCGAGGGTGTCTGTTGGGTTGGCATGGATCAAGACTGGGATTTGTTACTCCGTGTGACGGAGAGGTATCTCAGGGCCCACTCGGTAATACAACATCACAATAAGCCTTGCAAGCAATGTGACTAAGTGTTAGTCACGGGATCTTGTATTACGGAACGACTAAAGAGACTTTCCGGTAACGAGGTTGAACTAGGTATGGAGATACCAACAATCGAATCTCGGGCAAGTAACATACTAAAGAACAAAGGGAACATCATACGGGATTAACTGAATCCTTGACACAGAGGTTCGACCGATAAAGATCTTTGTAGAGTATGTAGGGACCAATATGGGCATCCAGGTCCCGCTATTGGTTATTGACCGTAGAGGTGTCTCGATCATGTCTACATAGTTCCCGAAACCGCAG
The DNA here is from genome assembly GCA_022496015.1 of Hordeum marinum. Classification (NCBI taxonomy): domain Eukaryota; kingdom Viridiplantae; phylum Streptophyta; class Magnoliopsida; order Poales; family Poaceae; genus Hordeum; species Hordeum marinum. Next base: position 502,723,213 of record CM039676.1, read on the forward strand.
GTCTGGACACTTAAAGTTCAGTGACGTTTCGGTAGTATAGAGTTATGTATGGTGGTGACCGAAGGTTGTTGGGAGTCCTGGATGAGATCCCATACATCACGAGGAGCTCCGGAATGGTCTGGAGGTAAAGATTAATATATAGGAAGCCCTGTTTTCGTCGCCGGAAAAGTTTCGGGCTCATCTGTAGTGTATCGGGAGTGTCGGTAGTGTATCGGGGGACCATCGAGAGAGGTATTTCGACCGAAGAGGCTACATGGGCTGTGGGAGGAGTTAAACCAGCCCCTGGTGGGCTGTCCGAAGCCTCCTCTAAGGGCCCATGCGGCTAGAGTGGTTTGAGAAGGAAAAAAATCCAAAGGTGGAGAGGTGGAGAGAGTTTCCAAGTGGAAAGGAGGAATCCTACTCCTAATAGGATTGGAGTAGGACTCCTCCACCTCCAATTTCGACCAAACCTTGAGGGTTTGAGGCTGCCTCCTCCCCTCCCTCCCTCCTATATATACTAGAGGATTTAGAGGAAAAAGCTAACCCTAATAGCCACATGCTACCTCTCCTCTAGATCGCAGTTTCTCCTCTAGATTGGTTTTCAGAGGTGCTTAGGCGAAGCCCTGCTGGAATAGCTCCACCACCATTGCCGCAATGCCATTTGCACTGCCGGAGAACTCATCTACCTATCCGCTCCCTCTTGCTGGATCAAGAAGGCGGAGATCATCATCGAGCTGTACGTGTGCTGAACGCGGAGGTGTCGTCCGTTCGGCGCTAGATCGGAAGGACCGTGATCAAGATCGCGACATGGATCGTGATGAGATCGTGCGACGGATCGTGATGAGTTCGCGGGATGGATTGTGATTGGATCGCGGAACGGATCATGATGAGATCGCGGGATGCTCGGCGATTTAGATCGCGAAGACGTTCGACTACACCAACCGCGTTGCTTAACGCTTCCCGCTTAGCGATCTATAAGGGTATGCAGATCCACTCTCCCTCTCGTAGATGCTCATCACCATGGATAGATCTTGCGTGTGCGTACGAAATTTTTTGTTTCCCATGCAACGTTCCCCAACAGTGGTATCAGAGCTAGGTTTATGTGTAGATGAGATCTCGAGTAGCACAAAGAGTTTGTGGGCGTTGATGCTTAGATTGCTTCATCCCTTGGTCGTGTTTTGGTTCAGCGGTATTGTGGGATGAAGCGGCCCGAACCAACCTTACTCGTACGCTTATGAGATATCGGTTCCATCGACTAACGTCTAACTTCGTTGCACAAAGATGGCTGGCAGGTGTCTGTTTCTCCTACTTTAGTTGGATCGGATGCGACGAAGGCGGTCCTTGAGAAGGTAGAAAAGTAACTTATGTATCACCGTTGTGGTTTATGCATAGGTGAGAATTGTTCTTGCTAGATACCCGTAGAATCCATGTAAAACATGCAACAACAATTAGAGGATGTCTAACTTATTTTTGCAGGGTATGCTGTGATGTGATATGGCCAATTACATGATGAGATATATGTGATGTATGAGATGATCATGTGTTGTATAGAATATCACGACTTGCATGTCGATGAGTACAACAACCGGCAGGAGCCATAGGGTTGTATTTAATTCTTGTATGACCTGCGTGTCAATCATTAAGCGCTATGTAATGCTTTACTTTATCGCTAAACGGTAGCAATAGTAGTAGAAGCATGGTGTGCGCGACAACCCCGATGGCGACACGTTGATGGAGATCATGGTGTCATGCCGATGACGATGGAGATCATGCCGGTGCATTCAAGATGGAGATCAAAAGCACAAGTTCATGGCCATATCATGTCACTTATGATTTGCATGTGATGTTAATCCTTTTATGCACCTTGTTTTGCTTAGGACGACGGTAGCATTATAAGGTGATCCCTCACTTAATTTCAAGACAAATTGTGTTCTCCCCAAGTGTGCACCGTTGCGAAAGTTCGTCGTGACACCACATGATGATCGGGTGTGATAGACTCTATGTTCACATACAACGGGTGCAAGCCAGTGTTGCACATGCAGAACACTCGGATTAAACTTGACGAGCCTAGAATGTACATATATGGCCTTGGAACACAAGATACCGAAAGGTTGAACAGGAGTCATATAGTAGATATGATCAACATGATGATGTTCACCATTGAAACCACCTCAACTCACGTGATGGTCGGATTTGAGTTGGTGAATTTGGATCATGTATCACTCGAATGACCGGAGGGATGTCAATTTGAGTGGGAGTTCTTACGTAATATTATTAATTGAACTCATTATCATGAACATAGTCAGTAGTGTCTTTGCAAAATTATGTTGTAGATTATTAGCTCACACTGTAGCTCCCTTGAATTTCTATATGTTCCTAGAGACATAGAGTTGAAAGATGATGGTAGCAATATTGCGGACTGGGTCCGTGATCTGAGGATTGTCCTCATTGTTGCACAGAAGGTTATGTCCTTAATGCACCGCTCGGTGCGTTACCCCCTCTAGCATCGTCTGTAGATGTTGTGAACATCTGACAGGCACATTCCGATGACTACTTGATAGTTTAGTGCGTCATGCATTATGGCTTAGATTGAGGCTCCAAAAGCTTTGAACATCACGAAACATATGGGATGTTCTAAGAGTTGAAATTGGGATCTCAGGCTCGTGCCCATGTTGTGAGATATGAGATCTCCAACAAGATTCTTTGCCTGCAAGATGAAGGAGAACAACTCAATCGTTAAGCATGTGCTCAGATTGTCTCGGTGCTACAATTGCTTGAATCGAGTGGGAGTTGATCTTCCAGATAATATAGTGATTGATACAGTTCTCCAAGTCACTATCACTAAGATACTAGAACTTGGTGATGAACTATAAAATGCCAGGGATAGAAATAATCTTGATCATAGTAATACAAATGTTCATACCATTGATGCCAAAAGATACAAAGTTAATAATGATAGTACCACATACTTGTGGCCCTGCCGCTAAATGTCATATTGGTATAAAGCGCATGAAGAAACTCCATGTTGATGGATCTTTGGACTCATTCAATTTCGAATCGGTTGAGACATGCGAACCATGCGTCTTGGGCAAGATGACTAAGGACCCCGTTTTCCGGATTGATGGAGCGGGCAAGTGATTTATTGGAAATGATACATGTTGATGTATGCAATCCAATGAGTCTTGTAGCATGCGGTGGATATCGTTATTTTCTTACCTTTACTGATGATTTGAGTACATATTGTGTATGTTTACTTAATGCAACACAAATCTGAATCATTTGAAAAGTTCAAGCAAATTCAGAGTGAAGTTTAAGATCATCATGACAAGAAGATAAAAATGTCTGCGATATGATTGTGGAGGTGAATATCTGAGTTACGAGTTTGACATATAACTTTATACAATGTGAAAGTCGTTTCACAACTCACGCCACCTGGAACACCATAGTGTGATGGTGTGTCCGAACGTCATAGTCATGATCTATTGGATATGGTGCGGGCTATGATGTCTCTTATCGTTTTGCTACTATAGTTTTGGGGTTATGTATTAGAGACAACTACATTCACTTTAAATAGGGCACCATCTAAATCTATTGAGATGACACCGTGTGAATTATGGTTTGATAGAAACCTAAGCTATCATTTCTTAATGTTTAGGGCTGCGACGCTTGTGTGGAAAAATGTTTTCACCTAATGAGCTCGAACCCAAAGCGGACAAATGCATCTTCATAGATTACCCTAAGAACAGTTGGGTGAACCTTCTATCTCATATCCAAGCATAAAGTGTTTGTTGCTAAAACGTGTCCTTTCCCGAGAAAAAGTTTCTCTCGAAAGAATTGAGTGGGAGGAAGATAGAACTTGATGAGGTTGTTGAACCTTTGTTTCAACCAGAGAGTAGCGCAGCGTAGAAAGATGTTTCTATGGAACCTACGTCAGTTGAAGAGGAAGTAGATGATGATGATCATGAAGCTTCGGATCAAGTTACTATCGAACCTCGTAGGTCGACAAGGATGCGTACTGCTCCTGAGTGGTACGACAACCCTGTCTTGGAGGTCATGTTGTTGGACAATGATGAACCTACGAGATATGGAGAAGTGATGATAGGCCAGATTCCGACAAATGGTTAGAGGCCATGAAATCCGAGAAAGGATCCATGTATGAAAACAAAGTATAGACTTTGGTAGACTTGCTCGTTGGACGGTAGGTCGTCGAGTACAAATGGACCTTTGAGATGAAGACAGGCGCTGATGGTAAATGTCACCATTTATAAAGCTCGACTTGTCACAAAGAAGTTTCCGACAAGTTCAAAGAGTTGACTATGATGAGACTTTCTCACTCGTAGCGATGCTAAAGTCTGTTGGAATTATGTTAGCAGTTGCTGCATTTTTCAATTATGAAATCTAGTAGATGGATGACAAAACATTGTTTCCTTAACAGTTTACTTGAGGAAAAGTTGTCTGTGATACAACCAGAAGGTTTTGTCAGTCCTAAGGATGCTAAAAGGTGATCAAGCTTCAATGATCCTTCTATGGACTGAAGCAAGCATCTCGGACTTGGAATATACACTTTGATGAGGTGATCAAAGTTTTTGATTCTATACAAAGTTTATGAGAAACTTGTATTTACAATAAAGTGAGTGAGAGAACTATAGAGTTTCTGATAAGCATATGTGGTTGACATATTGTTGATTGGAAATGATGTAGAATTTTTGGAAAGCATAAAGGGTTGTTTGAAAGGAGTTTCTCAAAGGAAGACCTGGATAAAGCTACTTAATTCTTGAGCATAAAGATCTATATAATACATCAATATGCTTGATGAGACTTTGAATGAGTACATACCTTGACAAAATTTTAAAAGAGTTCAAAATGGATTAGTCAGAGAGAAGTGTTCTCGGCTGCTTTGTAAGGTGTGAAGCTGAGTGAGACTCAAAGCTCGACCACGATAGAAGAAAGAGAAAGGACGAATGTCGTCCCCTATGCCTTAGCCATAGGCTCTGTATAGTATGCCATGCTGTATACTGCACCTGTGTGTGCCTTGCCATGAGTCCGTCAAGGGGTACAAGACTGATCCAGGAGTGGATTACTGAACATCGGTCAAGATCATCCTTAGTAACTAAAGACTAAGGAAATGTTTCTTGATTATGGAGGTAAGAAATAGTTCGTCGTAAAGAGTTACGTCGATGCAAGCTTTGACACCAATCCGAATAACTCTTAGTAGCAATCCGGATACGTATAGTAGAGAAGCCATTTGGAATAGCTCCAAGTGAAGTGTGGTAGCAGTGTTTACAGTTTGACATAGAGATTTGCAAAGTACACACGGATCTAAATGTCGTAGACCCGTTGACTATAAGACCTCTCTCACATGCAAAGCATGATCGAGCCCCAGAACTCATTGGGTGTTAGATTCATAACAATGCGAATCACATGGTGATGTGAACTAGATTATTAACTCTAGTGCAAGTGGGAGACTGTTGGAAATATGCCCTAGAGGCAATAATAAATTGGTTATTATCATATTTCCTTGTTCATGATAATAGTTTATTATCCATGCTATAAATGTGTTGATCGGAAACTCAGATAAATGTGTGGATACATAGACAACACCATGTCCCTAGTATGCCTCTAATAGACTAGCTCGTTAATCAAAGATGACTACGGTTTCCTAGTCATGGACATGAGATGTCATTTGATAACGGGATCACTTCATTAGGAGAATGATGTGATGGACAAGACCCAAACTACATACGTAGCATATGATCGTGTCAGTTTATTGCTACTGTTTTCTGCATGTCAAGTATTTGTTCCTGTGACCATGAGATCATGCAACTCACTGACACCGGAGGGTACCTTGTGTGTATCAAACATCGCAACATAACTGGGCGACTATAAAGGTGCTCTACAGGTATCTCCGAGGATGTCTATTGGGTTGGCATGGATCAAGACTGGGATTTGTTACTCCGTGTGACGGAGAGGTATCTCAGGGCCCACTCGGTAATACAACATCACAATAAGCCTTGCAAGCAATGTGACTAAGTGTAGTCATGAGATCTTGTATTACCGAACGAGTAAAGAGACTTGCCGGTAACGAGGTTGAACTAGGTATGGAGATACCAACGATCGAATCTCGGGCAAGTAACATACCGAAGAACAAAGGGAACATCATACGGGATTAACTGAATCCTTGACATAGAGGTTCGACCGATAAAGATCTTTGTATAATATGTAGGAAACAATATGGGCATCCAGGTCCCGCTACTGGTTATTGACCATAGAGGTGTCTCGGTCATGTCTACATAGTTCTCGAACCCGCAGGTCTGCACACTTAAGGTTCGGTGATGTTTCGGTAGTATAGAGTTATGTATGGTGGTGACCGAAGGTTGTTCAGAGTCCTGGATGAGATCCCGGACGTCACGAGGAGCTTTGGAATGGTCCGAAGGTAAAGATCGATATATAGGAAGTCCTGTTTTGGTCGCCGAAAAAGTTTCGGGCTCATCGGTAGTGTACCGGGAGTGTCGGTATGATGGGGAACATCGCGTGGCAAAAAAAATTCCTACGCACACGCAGATCTATCCATGGTTATGAGTATCTACGAGAGGGAGAGTGGATCTACATACCCTTGTAGATCGCTAAGCGGGAAACGTAGAAACGCGGTTGGTGTAGTCGAACATCTTCGCGATCCAAATCGCCGAGCGTCCCACGATCTCGTCACGATCCGTCGCGCGAACTCATCACGATCTGTCCCGCGATCTCATCACGATCCGTCTCATGATCTTGATCACAATCTGTCTTGCGAACTCATCACGATCTGTTCCGCGATCTCATCACGAACTGTTAAGAAAACCATGTTTTGACATCCATCTGCCAGATTTCATATTTGAAAATGCAGCAACTGCTAACATAATTCCAACAGACTTTAGCATTGCTACGAGTGAGAATGTCTCATCGCAGTCAACTCCTTGAACTTGTCACAAACATCTTTGCAACAAGTCGAGCTTTACAAATGGTGATAATTACCATCAACGTCTGTCTTCATTTTAAAGATCCATTTGTACTCAATGACCTGCCGTCCAACGAGCAAGTCCACCAAAGTCTATACTTGGTTTTCATACATGGATCCTATCTCGGATTTCATGGCCTCCAACCATTTGTTAGAATCCGGGCCCATCATCGCTTCTCCATAGCTCGTAGGTTCATCGTTGTCCAACAACATGACCTCAAAGACAGGGTTGTCGTACCGCTTAGGAGAAATACACATCCTTGTCGACCTACGAAGTTCGATAGTAACTTGATCCTGAAGATTCATGATCATCATCATTAACTTCCTCTTCAACTAACGTAGGCTTCACAGAAACATCTTTATGCGCTGTGCTACTCTCTGGTTGAACAAAGGTTTAACAACCTCATCAAGTTCTATCTCCCTCCCACTCAATTCTTTCGAGAGAAACTTTTCCTCGAGAAAGCATCCGTTTTAGCAACAAACACTTTGCACTTGGATCTGAGATAGAAGGTTCAACCAACTGTTCTTAGGGTATTCTATGAAGATGCATTTGTCTGCCTTGGGTTTGACCTCATTAGGTGAAAACATTTTCCACACAAGTGTCGCAGCCCCAAACATTAAGAAATGACAGCTTAGGTTTCTATCAAACCATAATTCACACGGTGTCATCTCAACGGATTTAGATGGTGCCCTATTTAAAGTGAATGTAGTTGTCTCTAATGCATAACCCCAAATTATAGTAGTAAAAATGATAAGAGACATCATAGCATGCACCATATCCAATAGAGCATGACTATGATGTTCGGACACACCATCACACTATGGTGTTCCAAGTGGCGTTAGTTGTGAAACAAATTTCACATTGTCTTAAGTTGTATGCCAAACTCGTAACTCAGATAATCACCTCCACGATCATATCGCAGTCATTTCTATCTTCTTGTCACGATGCTCTTAAAATAAACTCCGAATTTTCATTGAACCTTTCAAACGACTCAGACTTGTGTTTCATTAAGTAAATATACACTATATCTACTCTAATCATCAGTGAAGGTAAGAAAATAACGATATCCACTACACGCTACAAGACTTACTGGATTGCATACATCAACATGTATCATTTCCAATGAATCACTTGCCCGCTCAACGGGGTTTTTAGTCATCTTGCCCAAGAGGCATGGTTCGCATGCCTCAACCAATTTGAAATCGAATGAGTCCAAAGATCCATCAGCATGGAGTTTCTTCATGCACTTTATACCAATATGACATTTAGCGGCAGGGCCACAAGTATGTGGTACTATCATTATTAACTTTGTATCTTTTGACATTAATGTTATGAACATGTGTATTACTACGATCAAGATTTCAACAAACCATTCTCACTGGGTGCATGACCATTGAAGGTATTATTCATGTAAACAGAATAACCATTATTCTCTAACTTAAATGAATAACCGTATTGCAATAAACATGATCTAATCATGTTCATGCTCAACACAAAACACCAAATAACATTTATTTAGGTTCGTCACTAATCCTGAAGGTAGAGAGAGCGTGCGATGTTGATCACATCAACCTTGGAAACATTTCCAACACATATCGTCACGTCACCCTTAGCTAGTTCTTGGTTTATTCCGTAGCTTTTATTTTGAGTTACTAACATTTAGCAACCGAACCGGTATCCAATACCCAGGTGCTACTAGGAGTACTAGCAAGATGCACATCAACAACTCGTATATCAAATATACTTCTCTCGATGTTGCCAGCCGTCTTATTTACCAAGTATCTAGGGTTGTTCTGCTTCAGCGACCGCTCACCTCATAACAGAAGCACTTAGTCTCGGGTTTGAGTTCAACTTTGGGTTGCTTCACTAGAGCAGCAACTGACTTGCTATCCATGAAGTTTCCCTCCTTGCTCTTGCCCTTCTCGAAACTAGTGGTTTGATTAACCATCAACACTTGACGCTCCTTCTTGATTTCTACCTTCGCGGTGTCAAACATCGCGAACAGCCCAGGGATCAATATTTCTATCCCTGGCGTTTTATAGTTCATCACTAAGTTCTAGTAGCTTTAGTGACAGTGACTTGGAGAACTATATCAATCACTTTCTTATCTGGAAGATCAACTCCCACTTGATTCAAGCGATTGTAGCACCCAGACAATCTGAGCACATGCTCAACGATTGAGCTATTCTCTTTCATCTTGCAGGCAAAGAATCTTGTTGGAGATCTCATATCTCGCAACACGGGCACGAGCCTGAGATCCTAATTTCAGATCTTAGAAACATCTCACATGTTCCGCGACGTTCAAAAAGTTTTGGAGCCTCAATTCTAAGCCGTAATGCATGACGCACTAAACTATCAAGTAGTCATCAGAACGTGCCTGTCAGATGTTCACAACATCTACAGACGACGCTAGAGGGGTTGGCGCACCGAGCGGTGCATTAAGGACATAAGCCTTCTGTGCAGCAATGAGGACAATCCTCAGATCATGGACCCAGTCCGCAATATTGCTACCATCATCTTTCAACTCTATTTCTCTAGGAACATATAAAAATACAAGGGAGCTACAGCGTGAGCTAGTAATCTACAATATAATTTGCAAAGACACTTTGACTATGTTCATGATAATGAGTTCAATTAATCATATTACTTAAGAACTCCCACTCAAATTGACATCCCTCCGGTCATTCGAGTGATACATGATCCAAATTCACCAACTCAAGTCCGATCATCACGTGAGTTGAGGTGGCTGTAGTGGTGAACATCATCATGTTGATCATATCTACTATATGACTCATGTTCGACCTTTCGGTCTCTTGTGTTCCGAGGCCATGTTTGTACATGCTAGGCTCGTCAAGTTTAACCTGAGTGTTCTGCATGTGTAACACTGGCTTGCACCCGTTGTATGTGAACGTAGAGTCTATCACACCCGATCATCACGTGGTGTCTCAACACGACGAACTTTCGCAACGGTGCACACTCGGGGAGAACACAATTTATCTTGAAATTAAGTGAGGGATCACCTTATAATGCTACCGTCGTCCTAAGAAAAACAAGGTGCATAAAAGGATTAACATCACATGCAAATCATAAGTGCCATGATATGGCCATGAACTTGTGCTTTTGATCTCCATCTAGAAAGCACCGGCATGATCTCCATCATCACTGGCACGACACCATGATCTCCATCATCTTGATCTCCATCAACGTGTTGCCATCGTGGTTGTCACGCCCTGTATGCTTCTACTACTATTGCTATCATTTAACGATAAAGTAAAGCATTACATAGCGCTTAATGATTGACACGCAGGTCATACAATAATTAAAGACAACCCTATGGCTCCTGTCGGTTGCCGTATTCAACGACATGCAAGTCCTGATAATCTATACATCACATGATCATCTCATACATCACATATATCTCATCATGTAATTGGCCATATCACATCACAACTTACCCTGCAAAAACAAGTTAGACGTCCTCTAATTGCTGTTGCATGTTTTACGTGGATGCTACGGGTATCTAGCAAGAACAATTCTCACCTACGCACAAACCACAACGGTGATACACTAGTTGCTTTTCAACCTTCTCAAGGACCGCCTTTGTTGGATACGATCCAACTAAAGTGAGAGAAACTGTCACCCGCAAGCCATCTATGCAACAAGTTGCGGTTGAGGGAACCGGTCTCTCGTAAGCGTACGAGTAATGTTGGTCCGGGCCGCTTCATCTCACAATACCGCTAAATCAAAATACGACCAAGGGAGGAAGCAATCTAAGCATCAACGCCCACAAACCTTTTGTGTTCTACTCGAGATCTCATCTACACATAGACCTAGCTCTGATACCACTGGTGGAGAATGTCGCATGAAAAACAAAAAATTTCATACGCACACGCAGATCTATCCATGGTGATGAGTATCTACGAGAGGGAGAGTGGATCTACATACCCTTGTAGATCGCTAAGCGGGAAGCGTTAAGAAACGCGGTTGGTGTAGTCGAACATCTTCGCTATCCAAATCGCCGAGCGTCCCGCGAACTCATCACGATCCGTCCCGCGATCTCATCATGATCCGTCTCACGATCTTGATCATGATTTGTCCCGCGAACTCATCACGATATGTTCCGCGATCTCATCACGAACTGTCTCGCGATCTCGATCATGGTCCTTCCGATCTAGCGCCGAACGGACGACACCTCCGCCTTCAGCACACGTGCAGCTTGATGACGATCTCCGCCGTCTTGATCCAGCAAGAGGAGGTGGAGAGGAGACAGAGTTCACCGTCAGCGTGACGGCGCTCCAGTGATGGTGGTGTAGCAATTCCAGCAGGGCTTTGCCTAAGCATTGTAGAAAACCGATCTAGAGGAGCACCGGTGAAACGGGTAGCACGTGGCCGTAAATTCTATGCAAAACCCCTATATTCCACCAGTATATATAGGAGGAGAGGAGAGGCAGCCCTTGGCGCAAGGCCAAGAGCCTCTAGGAGTCGGCCGGCTAAGGGGGGGGGGGGTCCTACTCCTCCTCCACTCCTAGTAGGAGTAGGACTCTTCCTTTTTTGCCTTTTTCTCCACTTTTCTCTTTGGGCTTTTTTTCTCCTGCCGCATGGGCCTTCTGTGGCTATTCCACCAGCCCACTAAGGGCTGGTTAATACTCTCCCACAGCCCATGAAGCCTCTTGGGTCGAAATACCCCTTCCGGAGGTCTCCCGGTACACTACCGGCACTCCCGGTACACTACCGATGAGCCCGAAACTTTTCTGGCGACCAAACTGGGACTTCCTATATATGAATATTTACCTCCAGACCATTTCGGAGCTCCTCGTGACGTCCGGGATCTCATCCGGGACTCCGAACAACTTTTGGTCACCACCATACATAACTCTACACTACCGGAACAAATACTTGACATGTAGAAAACAATAGCAATAAACTGACACGATCATATGCTATGTTTATAGTTTGGGTCTTGTCCATCACATCATTCTCCTAATGATGTGATCCCGTTATCAAATGACATCTCATGTCCATGGATAGGAAACCTTGACCATCTTTGATCAACGAGCTAGTCTAATAGAGGCATATTAGGGACATGGTGTTGTCTATGTATCCACACATGTATCTAAGTTTCCGATCAATACAATTATAGCATGGATAATAAAAGATTATCATGAACAAGGAAATATGATAATAACTAATTTATTATTGCCTCTAGGGCATATTTCCAACACGGTAGTGTACCGGGGGACCATCGGGAGAGGTATGTCGACCAAAGAGGCTACATGGGCTGTGGGAGAAGGTAAACCAGCCCCTGGTGGGCTAGACGAAGCCTACTCTAAGGGCCCATGTGGCTGGAGTGTTTTCAGAAGGGAAAAAAAATCCAAGGTGGAAAGATTTTCCAAGTGAAAAGGAGGAATCCTACTCTTAATAGGAATGGAATAGGACTCCTCCACCTCCAATTTCGACCAAACCTTGAGGGTTTGAGGCTGCCTCCTCCCCTCCCTCCCTCCTATATATACTAGAGGATTTAGAGGAAAAAGCTAACCCTAATAGCCATGTGCTACCTCTCCTCTAGATCGTAGTTTCTCCTCTAGATCGGTTTTAAGCGGTTCTTAGGCAAGCTCTGCTGGAATAGCTCCACCACCATCGCCGCAACGCCATCGCGCTACCGGAGAACTCATCTACCTCTCCGCTCCCTTTTGCTGGATCAAGAAGGCGGAGATCATCATCGAGCTGTACGTGTGTTGAACGCGGAGGTGCCGTCCGTTCGGTGCTAGATCTGAAGGACCGTGATCAAGATCGCGAGACGGATCGTGATGAGATAGTAGTAACGCTGTTTAGTGCTGGACAGAAAAACGCTGCTGCTAAAGGACTTAACAATAACGCTGGTACGGAAAACGGTACTACTCCAGCGCTACTGCTAAGTAGATATAGCAGTAGCGCGTGTCAAAACGTGCTACTGATAAACGTTAGCTTTAGCGCCCTATCAGTAGCACGGGTTGATACACCAAAAACCCGCGCTACTGTTAGGGTTTTCCCTAGTATTGTTGCTTCGAACTATGGTTTTCTCAAGATTATATATTTGGGATTTCGTCATGGTGTTTTGTGTGCAACTTTGCTCCGTAACTAAGTTTATATATTTTTAAGCATTTTGTATATGTTGTTGTTCTTGGGAGTTGACAAATTGAAGACCTTCGTGACCATATATGCATTCACAGTAAATAGAAGGAACTCTAAATAGAAGGATGAACTTGAAATAGGATAGGGTATTTGTTTATACCCTCAATAGAAAAGTTAATTGTATTGACAAATTCAGAAGCTTTTGCCATGTACCCAATATTTTATTTTTTCTTCTCCTTGCCTCCTCTCATACATATATTGTAGTACAATGTACTGCAACACTATTCATAATTTTTTATGTACCGTTAAGAAAAATCACAGCAAATTTCTGTGACAACGCGTATCATCTACTCCCTCCGACCAAAAATATTTGTCCTAAAAATGAATAAAATGAATGTATCTATAACTATCATAAGTTTAGATACATCCACTTCTATGACAAGTATTTTCGGACGAAAGAAGTAGTATATATAATCAGGTGGAAACAACAATATTTTGTGGAACCAAAAATCTCAAAGTTTTTAAATCGTTTTTCTTTATTCTAAAAAAAGTAGAGTTTCTCTGAAAAATCATGGTATTCCATCGAAAAAAAAATAGATGCCTTTTTGTTTGGTCGGCTGCTCCCCGCATCAGTCATTGGAGGAGGTACCTCCCCAACGGCGACCACGCCGACGAACACCCCCCCCCCCCCCCCCCCCGTCCCCGTCCCTCGCCCGACCATCGGCACGGCGCCAGGGCCGCGATGCATCGGTCCGGCGCGCGTCTTCCTGCTCGCAGCCGGTGGAGAGAGCGCTGCCGGTGACGGCTGGCCTCACAGTCACAGGTGAGCTCCGCCTCCAGATCCGGCTCCGGTTCATGCCCGTCTTCTCCAGACACGGCACGTGTTTTCGAACGAAATCCCCAGTTACCCGTTGAACCGGTTTGGGTTCAGATTCGGACCCCGGCGTGATTCTTTGCGTGGATCCAGCGTGATTCGAACTCTCTCCTCAAGCTGCAATCGATTCGAGTCCGCCAGCTATAGAGTTCATTGCCGTTGCCGTGCAGGTTAGTGCGTAGAATACTGCGTAGGATTAACAGCAGCAATGCGAGGGAGACAAAAGCAGACACATTTCGAGCTTTCTCTTCTCATATCTCCAGCAGCACGTCCTGCCCTGTCCTGTCCTGTCCGCCATGGCCGGCATGCTCGCGCTCTCCAGGGTATCTCGTCATCTGTCTTCCTATCTGATTCCGTTGTCCTGCCATTTCATCATGATTTCACTCTGTTCTTTGGGTTCAGGAGGCTGTTCCTCTGTCCAACGGAATATGTACATGTTAATTGATGCTGAAACTGCAGCTGCAAGGCACTGCTTGTCCTGCGTTTCAGATCGATGCCACTCATGTTAATTCAGGTTGCGATTGCCGTTGTTCATGCCGTGCTAATTTTTGCGTGTATTCGTTTCACAGGCTGCCAAGCATGTTGTGGCTGTGGCAGGGGCGACGCGTTCATTCAGGGCACCTGCTGCAAATACGCATTCTAGAGCAGGTATCTTATATGGCTGATATGCTTCTTTTTTCACCACACACATGAACTACAGCCTTGAATGGTATCCTGCTGTGGCAACTGCAAACTAGTGCTAGCCTGTTACTATTCTTACTCTGCATTCTACCGCGCTTTTTTGGTTGGTTTTTGCCATTGAGGTTGTAAGTTTCTGCTTGGTTTGGTGCTTCATCAATGCAGGCCGTGTGCTTAGAAATATACAGCAGAGGTACCTATCAAGCTTTGTTGGTCAGAGGGCACGGGGCGTGCACTATGGTGTCACTTCACTTTCTAAAGAGATTCATAGAACTGATCCAGAAAGAGTTATGCAGAACTTTGAAATGCTAAATCGAGGTAGCCGCCTTTTCATAAGCCACGGTTACTAATTTAGTAGTGGGATGAGCTTTTTACGTGTGTCTTTTCTGTTCCCTATGCAGGAATTTCAGGTGCAGCAAGGGAGGAAGGACATGTTCTCAGTACAGCCAGTGCGCCCTTTTATTTGGTAGAGAAAGGCCTACTTAAAAAGCAGCTTCTGCGTACCTGTGGAGGCCTCGTAGTCTCCGGCTTTACAATCTATGGCGTTAAGGTTTTGATTGACAGTTACGTTAAGGCTGTCAAAGATAGTTACACGACGTTTGTGGCTGATAGTGTCGATGACGCAGAACTTGAGGACACGGAAGAGGAGGCCCCAGATTTAAGCACAAAATTCAGTGATGTAAAGGGGGTTGACGAAGCCAAAGCTGACCTAGAGGACATAGTTCACTACCTACGAGATCCTGACGTGAGTGTGGCATTACCATCGACCTGTGCGCAGGTGTTTTCATCCAACAATTCTTTCTCGATGCCGAGTTGCTGACCTAGTTTTACATTCTTTGCAGCATTTCACACGCCTTGGTGGCAAGCTTCCAAAGGGTGTTTTGCTTATGGGCCCACCCGGCACAGGGAAGACCATGTTGGCAAGGGCTGTGGCCGGGGAAGCCGGTGTCCCTTTCTGTGCGTGCAGCGGCAGTGATTTCGAGGAGGTGTATGTAGGTCTTGGAGCTAAGAGAGTGAGGGAGCTCTTTCAGTCAGCAAAGATGCTGTCTCCTTGCATAATATTCATTGATGAAATTGATGCAATTGGTGGGCATAGACACGCAGGAGGTTCGACGTCGCAGAGGCAGACGCTGAACCAGCTGCTTGTTGAGATGGATGGCTTCAATCAGAATGAAGGGATAATTGTGGTTGCAGCGACCAACTTCCCCGAGTCATTAGATAAGGCCCTTGTCAGGCCTGGGCGTTTTGACCGTCAAGTCCATGTCCCTATTCCAGATATTAAGGGCCGGTGGCAGATCCTCGAGGCATACATGTCAAAGGTACGTACATAAGGCTTATTTTTGGCGGTCTCTGATGCAGGGCTTTGACCTTAACTCCATGAATTCTTCGATGCAGGTGTGTATAGCGAAGGGTGTGGATGCGATGACCATTGCGAGGGGGACTCCTGGGTTCTCGGGTGCACACCTTGCAAGCCTAGTGAACGATGCCGCCCTCAAGGCTTCCATGGATGGGGCAAATGCTGTTGGCATGGATCACTTTGAGTATGCCAAGGACAGGATCATCATGGGCAGTGAGCGCAAGTCGATGGTGATATCTGATCAAGCCAGGAAGATGGTTGCATACCATGAGGGTGGGCACGCCCTTGTTGCTATCCTCACGGACGGTGCTGACCCTGTCCACAAGGCCACCATTATGCCTAGGGGAAACACTCTCGGCATGTTATCGCAGCTGCCAGGGGAAGACAGCGAGCTCGAAGTCTCAAGGAAACAAATGCTGGCGAATCTAGATGTCTGCATGGGAGGGCGGGTGGCCCAGGAGCTTAAATTCGGAGAAGCAGGGGTCGGCACAGGTGCGTTGTCTGATCTAAGACAGGCGACTCAGCTGGCGACAAAGATGGTCACCAGGTATGGTATGAGCAAGCGGGTCGGCCTTGTTACCTATAGCAATGACAACGATGTCGGCGGTGGCAAGACGACGAACATGAGCGGGCGAACTTCAGAACTGGTGGATGAGGAGGTGAAAGCATTGTTGGACAACGCTTACAAGAACGCCAAAACGCTTCTCACGGAGCACAACAAGGAGCTCCATGCGCTAGCAAATGCCCTCCTGGAGCATGAAACTCTCAGTGGTGACGCGATCAAGGAACTAGTTTCGACAGCACGACAAGGAGATGGTCGTAGCAGTAGGCAGCAAAATCAGGGAACACCTTGTCCTGGTGACGAGATGTCAGAACCAGTATCGACAGAAGAACAAGCAGATGGTCATGACAATAGCCAACAGGATGAGGTAACACATTCTCCCATCGGTGGCGAGATGAAGGAATCAGCAAGTAGATGATGCTAACAATGGTCAGCAGAATCAGGGAACACCTTGTCTCTCCGCCCTAGGCTTTGGAGACGGTTATACAGGAAGAAATATTTCTTTCCCTGATACGTAGATACGACGGAGCGATGTGTATTTTCATCTGACATTTGTTTCTCAAGTCTGAAGAGAATGCGACGCGTTTTGTACTTTTGCATACTGTATGTATTCTGAGCCGGCAGAACCTCCAGTCTTGTGTCTCAAACACGAATGTACCCCAAGATTTCTGAATGAATCCCTAGAGGTTGACCTGCGGCCAGGATAAAGTGTTCAGATAGTCCTGCTCTCAGTTACGCCGCTCTCTCTCAGGAAAGAGAGCAGCACAGCACAGCTGCAAAAAAGATGTTGCAATATTCATCCTGCGAAACGAACAACGTCTCGACCCGGCGGAGAGAGCGTGCTCGCAGGCGGCGGGGCGCTGCTTGTGACGGCCGGCCGGCCGGCCTCACAGTCATAGGTGAGCTCCGGGCTCCAGCCCATCTCCTCTGTTTTCTAATCACAGCGTTCCTCTCCATTAATTTGGTTGGTTGACGAATCCGGTTGGAAACTTTCTCGCCTGAAGCTGTCTTTAGTCCATGCAGAGTTGGGTGTCGTCGCCGTGCAGGTCTGTGCGGCGTAGTAGATCCGGACACATGCATCGAGGCAGTTAAATACGGCGCGTACGTATGCATACATACAATCGAGAAAAAGAACGTCGACGCCTTGCGAGCGACGCAAACAAATCTCGAGCGATTCCTCTCGTCATCTCCAGCAGGGTATGCGTAGGATCATCGATTGATTTCGAGCGCCTACGGACGGAGAAATCTTTACGGGTTGGGTGGCTTTGTTGGCTTTACAGGATTTCTCTCTGTCTTCTTACATCGATTGTTACGTGATGCTTAATTATCGATGCTGAAACTGCAACTACAAGGCACTGTCTGCCCGTACGTGTTTCAGATTATGGGTTGGGCCGCTGATTAATTTCGAGCCACTTAAATTAGGGTTGCGATTGCTGTTGCTTGCCGCTGTTGAATGCAATTACACTATCCGATAGGGTTGATTTTTATATGTCACAGGCTGCAAAGAATCTTGTAGCTGCGGCGGCGGCGCTGGCGGCACCTTCAGTTCCTGCTTTCAGGGCCCCCTGCTACAAATACACCTTCTGGAGCAGGTATCTTATATGACTGCTATGATTCTCTCTCCACCACACACATGAAAAGTAAAACTATGGCCGAGATAGTAAGTTTCTGCTTCGTGCTTAATCAATGCAGGCAGGTGGTGCGCTTAGAAATCTAGAGCCTCTTTTTTCTAGCTAGGGAGATTCATACGAGTGATCATCCAGAAAGAGTTATGAACAACTTCATCAAATGCCTACATCAAGGTAGCCGCCTTTTCGTTGGTCACGTTTACTAGCTAGGTTGAGGTTTTACCCGTAAATGACGGTTGGCTTGATAACTTTTGTGCGCACGGACGGATTCTATTATTCTCTATATATGCAGGAATTTCAAGTGCACCAATGGAGGAAGGGCCTGCTCTTGGTACAGCTAGTGCACCCTACTACATAATAGAGAGAGGCCTATTTGAAAAGCACTTTCTGCTTACCTGTCGAAGCCTTGTAGTTACTGGCTTTACAATCTATGGCATCAAGCTTTTGATTACTAGTTTTGATAAGGCTGTGGCAGAGAGTTCCGACGAGACAGAGCTTGGTACCAGATTCGATGGTTGGAAACAAGTGGCTACGGATTTAGTCGTCACAAAATTCAGTGACGTACATGGGGTTGACGAAGCCAAAGCTGAGCTTGAGGACATAGTTCACTACCTAGGAGATCCAAAGGTGAGTATATATGGCATTACCATCGACCTGACCTGCGTGCAGCAACTG
The DNA here is from genome assembly GCA_022496015.1 of Hordeum marinum. Lineage (NCBI taxonomy): Eukaryota > Viridiplantae > Streptophyta > Magnoliopsida > Poales > Poaceae > Hordeum > Hordeum marinum. Next base: position 502,742,072 of record CM039676.1, read on the forward strand.
CTTTTCTTTCTTGATGCCAAGTTGACCTAGCTAGATTTACATATATGCTTTGATTTGCAGCGTTTCACTCGCCTTGGTGGCAAGCTTCCAAAGGGTGTTCTGCTTGTGGGCCCACCCGGCACAGGGAAGACCATGTTGGCAAGAGCTGTGGCCGGGGAAGCCGGCGTCCCTTTCTTCGCGTGCAGTGGCAGTGATTTCGAGGAGGTGTATGTGGGCCTTGGAGCCAAGAGAGTGCGGGAGCTCTTCCGTGCAGCCAAGAAGCGATCTCCTTGCATTATATTCATCGATGAGATCGATGCCGTTGCTGGGCGCAGAAACGCATCAGAACCATCGTGGGCGAGGCAGACCATGAACCAGCTGCTTTCCGAGATGGATGGCTTCAAGCAGAATGACGACATCATCGTGATCGCGGCGACCAACTGCCCAGAGTCGCTCGATCAAGCCATCGTCAGGCCTGGGCGTCTTGATCGTCAGATCCATGTTCCTACTCCAGATGTTGAGGGCCGACGGCAGATCCTTGAGGCCTACATGTCAAAGGTACCTTACTTTTTTTTTTTCAAGGTATCTGATGCCAGGCTTTAATTCACCTTTCCTCAATGAATTCTTGTATATATACAAATACAGGTGCCTAAAGCTGAGGGTGTGGATGTGATGACCATTGCGAGGGGGACGCGTGGGTTCTCAGGTGCAGACCTTGCAAACCTAGTGAATGACGCCGCTCTCAAGGCTTCCAGGGATGGGGCAGATGCTGTTGGGATGGATCACCTCGAGTACGCCAAGGAGAGGATCCTCATGGGCAGTGAGCGCAAGTCGATGGTGATATCTGCTCAATCCAGGAAGATGACTGCGTACCACGAGGGTGGGCATGCCCTTGTCGCTATCCTCACGGACGGTGCTGACCCTGTCGACAAAGCCACCATTAGGCCCAGGGGAAATGCTCTCGGCATGGTGATGCAACTGCCGGGGCAAGACAGCGAGCTGGAACTCTCAAGGAAGCAGATGCTTGCATCACTGGATGTACTCATGGGAGGGCGGGTTGCTGAGGAGCTTATATTTGGGGAATCTGGGGTCACCACTGGTGCCTCATCTGACCTAAGTAAGGCGACTCAATTGGCCAAAGACATGGTCACCAGGTACGGTATGAGCAAGTTGGTAGGCCTTGTTTCCTATGGCAACAACGGTGATGGTGGCGATGGCAAGATGACGGCCTTGGTTGCCGAGGAGGTGAAAGCATTATTGGACAACGCTTACAAGAATGCGAAAGCGATTCTCACGGAGCACGACCAGGAGTTACATGCGCTAGCCAACGCCCTCTTGGAGCATGGAACTCTCGGTCGTGACGATATCGTGAAACTAGTATTACCAGGACAAGAACCAGATGACTGTAACATTAGCGAGCAGAATCAGGAAACACCTTCAATCACTGTTGGAGAGATCACAAATGTAGTATCGACAGAAGAACAAGTAGACGATCTTGACAATTGTCAGCAGGATCAGGGGACATCTTCTCCCATTGGTGATGAGAGCGACAAACTAGTATCGACAGACGAACAAGCAGATGGTCATGGCAATAGCCAGCAGGATCAGGCACCACCCTCTCTCACCGGTGACATGACCACGGAACTTGTTTCGACACAACAGCAAGAAGTTGGCGATGCTAACAACGGTCAGGGGAAGACCTTCTTCTCCCTAGCCGCGGAGGCGCTTCCGAAATTAGCTTTGCTCCTGGTACTTGTGTTGCACGAATGCCAAGTGTGATCTATGTGTACCGTCTGGATTTCTCCGACTGGTGTTTCTCAAGTGTGTTGATAATGGGACGTATTTTAATTTGTTGTTTTGCAGACTGTGTTCTGAACCAGTAAAATCTCCTGTTTTGGCTGTCAAACATGAATGCACCCCAAGATTTCTATCAGAACTGAGCTGTGAATGGGCACAGAGATGTCTAAATCCAATTTCATACTGATAATTGGTGCTTCCATAAACGTATCATGTGGGCTATAACCTATTGTCTGCCTGTACCAAAAAAAAAAAGACATGACCTTGTCTCTGATCCTTTATTTTCCTTTTCCATTGGTTGCATTTGATTCTCAATGCGAATCAATAAGTCAATATCACTCTCCTGAACTTTGGTCAAGGTCAATGTTTTAAATAACGGGCTATGACAAATAGCGGCGGGCCTTCAAAAAGGCTATAACGAGCTATAGCGGGCTTTTGTACATGACACCATTTAGCGGCACCTTGCTGAAAAGGCTATAGCAAAGCTATAGTGAGGCTATAGCGGGTTATTTAAAACTACGGTCAGGGTAACATGACAGTTGTGGTCGAGGGTTTAACAACTGTAACAGTTGAAATTTGCAGCCCCGTGCAAGATCAGATTAATCAACCAGGGAGGGGGGGGGGGAATTACGATAAATTCTTCGGCAAAGCTTATTCTTCTTCGAAGAAAAACAGAGCATAACAAAATCGGACTGGTATGAAGAATAACTAAAGCTTAGCATGCAATCCGAACAGAAACAAAGACACCAGTACAATGGAGAGCATGGCAACGGAATAGCAGCATACAGATAAACAATTCTAACAAAGAGACTTAACTGATATAAGGGATGGCGCTAGCCAAGTTACATTCAGAAGAAACGGTCATTGTGCAGTCTGACTCCTCGACGACACTTTGCATCCCTCATGAACGACAACATGGATCGTTCAGCTTATGGTCATTTAGTTGCTGAAATTAATTTTTTGATGGAAGATAAGGAGTTCATTTCCCAGAAATTTGCCATGAGCAAAATAAGGTAGTAGATCATTTGGCTGCTTATAGCCGCACTGAGTGTAGTACTGTTGTATGGCTGCGCCATTATCCTCCTTGTATTAAGGCTCTTGTGCCACTTGACTGTAACTCTATCATTATGGAATAAAACTCCTTTTTACCCCGCAAAATAAAAAAAAACAAGGAGACTTAAACAATTCAGTACAACAGAACTGAATACAAAGCTAAGCACTAAGCAAAACAGCGGAACAGATAAGTATTCAGCAAAGTCTCTAGAGAGGGAAGTAAGCAATTTATTGACCAGTTGGCATGGTGAAGAGAAGATGTGTGGCCCCAATTCAAGTTGCTATCACAACACTATGTCTGGTTGGAGCGGTTGAGCCCAAACTCAAAAGACACAAAAGTCTTCACCCTATTCTCCTTGAGCTAAGTCCCCACAATTGGCCCAACACTCGGGTAGATCTTCCGGTTATCGCCGAACCATCACAAACTTGTTCTTAGGCAAGTCCACAAAAATATGACGTAGTTCGCTGCCTAGGAATGGAACTCGGAACCACAGATTAGAGAACACCAACTTCTACCACTCCAACTGATAGCTGTTCTAGACCTTCAAGAAACAGAAAATGTTTAAGAACATAGCACAGCGTTAAGATCAGAAGACATGTTTGAAATTTTTTGAATCCTTTTTTTACAGATTGTGAATTTTTTAAATGTCGAATATTTTGATAACCTAAAAAAATCAAAAACTATTTTTCAAATGTGAATACAATTTATAATTCTGATGTTTTTTGAAAAATAGGAACAAAATTTGGCATTCCGAAGAATATCTTCTTGAACAAATTTTGAAAACACGGACAAATTTTGAAAATCCACGAACAACTTTTAGAGTGTGGACACCTTTGAAAATTCCAAACCTTTTTTTGGAAAACATGGATAAATTTATTCTATTTGTTTTTTATCATAATTTTTCATAGTCTTGGACACATCTACACCATATTTTTTTCATGGAGGCATCGGTTGGATCAAATCTGAAGAGGGGCTCATATTTCTGTGCCGGCTACTTAGCACTCACCCTGGTGGTCTCTGTAGTATTAGGGCAAGCGTGCTCTAGTCTCATCTTCTTAATTACAAATGTTTTCTCCCCTTTTATAACTGTTGCCACCATAAGAACTTGCAATTTTTATCTCTACACTCAACAATCATCCTCTGATATGAATTCCTGTGATACTTAAAATTTCTGCTCTAGTGATGTGCAAAATCAACAAAGCTTTTCTGAATTGATGTTGATCCCTAGAACACAAGTGTAGGCGCAGTTGCCGATGTGGTTGTTGCATTTTGTCATTGTACCATTTCCTAGTAGGCCTCTTCTTTGTCCTACTGTTCCTTTTCTTTGGTAGGACAAATGACGGTCGCTCAAAACCATCATCATCACTCTCCTTCAGCAAACCCTTCTCTTCTTCATCCAATGAAGGTTTGAAATCTGCTTCCACCTCTCGTAATACACTTGAGTGTGACCTGGTTGTTGGTCCTCTCCTAACTGTCAGCTTCTTCTTCTTCTTTTTCTTCTTCTTCTTCTTCTTCTTCTTTATAGGTACAATTATAGTTTCTTCTTCTTCTGGAACCAATATGTGATTTTCCTCCAGCTCAATAGTTCCTCGACTTCACTGTTACCCTCATAATGCATCACTTCTTCCTCCTCTGATTGTTCATCATCTGTTTCTTCCTCTTGTACTTCTTCCTATCCCTGTTGCTTTCCCTCTTCCATCTCTACATCTTCAGCATCACATATATAATAATGGTCACTTTCTATTTGACCCTCATTATCAGAGGAAGATGCATCATTGTCCTCATATACATCATATGTTCTTCTTCTTTCAAAACAGCTTTCAACTTGGCATTTACATTCCTGCTTTCTTGTGTGCAAATAACAGGAGCATGAGTTGTAGTAGAGCTGCTACACTGACTTTCAAACACTACTCCTTGCTGATCAACAACTAAGATAAGAGGCTCACTAAGATCAAGCACAACATGCCCCTGATACGCAAACAGTGGACAATTCTTACTTATGAGATTGTTGCCTCTCAAATTCACTAACAGGGGTGGACAAGCCCTAACTAGCAAATTAAGCACCGAAGTATCCTTATTCTGCCTCTTATCGTATGTAATTCGGCATTACTCTCTACAATTCCCAGCCCTTGCTCTCCTAAACCTGGATTCTGAATGTGATACACACACTCATACACACTAAATTCTTCTGTTTCCATCAGTGCAACTGCATTTAGATAAGTAATATCCGTACTGCATAGCTTTCTCCCCAAAGGTTCGTGAGCATCAAAATGGATCCTAGCTTCCCAAATGTCTTCATTGAAACAACAAAACAAAGGAAATTCCAAGTAAGTTTACTATTACAGTTAACAGAACATGGATCAATACAGTTTCCAATTTACATTAACAGTTAGATAAATCAATTATAGTAACATCATAAAATTTTGGACCTGCCAAAATAAAGTAACACTAGGAAAATTCACAGGAGGAACAAAGTTTCTTATTGTTTGTACTTTAATTGGGCCTGCCAAATTTTCTTATTGTTTATACTTTAATTAATGATGAGGACGAACAAATTTCAGAGGAGGAACATGAATCAAATTGGACCTGCCAAATTTTCTTATTGTTTATACTTTAATTAATGATGAGGACGAACAAATTTCAGAGGAGGAACATGAATCAAATTGGACCTGCCAAATATTCTTATCGTTTATACTTTAATTGGACTAAAAGGTGCTAGGATACTTAAATTGGACTAAAATTTGCTAGGAAGCAGAGGAGGAACAAACCAAATTGAAGAAAGTAGAGGAAGAGATTAAAGAAGTTACAGCACGCTGCCGATTCAATGCGTCCAGTGATGGATAGTGCTAGGGTTCGCCACCCAAAGCTTCGCCATCCGCAACCGCTGCTCCATGAGCAATGCCGGCTCCAAAAGATCGCCGTCGTCGGTGGAGTACGTAGAGATGGTCGTCACCGCTGCCGCCGCCGTCGCCATAGATTCCGCCAGCTGCGGCGCGGCATGTCTCCGCCCCGTTGCGCTCATGCTGCCGCCTGCCAGAGTCGCCGCCGCCATAGCCGGTCGGGAGTCCTAGGGTTCAAGGAGAGAGATGCGACGTGGCACTTGACAGCTGGGCCCGACATGTCTGTTTCGACGTCAATACGTATAAACACAAGATTTATCTGTATTTGCAACCACCCGTCTTAAAGTTGGTCCCGACATACAAAAATTACCAAACTTGATATCAATCTATATCGTGCTATCTGATACTTCCGTGCAATTAACAGTCTCAAAAACAGATTTTAATCATCATGCATTCAGAATACCTGTTCGAGTGATTCAGGCGTTCAGGTGGGGTGTCATCTGGAAAAGAGAACCTCGTCCTCCTCGAGACGACGTCCATGCCCGCAGCCGAGCCGGCGGAGAGCGCGAGCGATGAGCGGCGGAGCACTGTTCGCCGACGGCCGGCCGGCCGGCCGGACCATCCCAGATCCGGCTGCCGCCGATTTGGGGTGAGGCCCGAACAAGGTGAACTCCGGCTCGATCGCTTTCCTCCTCCCCCCTCGTTTCGAATCGAAGCCCAACGCTGGAATCCTGGTGGGGGGAGGCCTAATTTGGTGGTTTGAATGTCGGAGCTGGAGTCGATTTGGTTCAAGAATCCTTCTCTGAATCCAGTCCGGCCGGAAACCTGCTTAATTTCCCGTCGGATCTCGGCGGCTCCGATTGCTGCTCTACTCCGACTCCGGCACGACCATGGCGATCCATCGATGCAGCTATATACTACTGCCGTGGGTCTAGTCTGGTCTTCAGAGATCAAGAATACGTGCCGAAAAGCAGAGTGAAGGCAGCGTCTCGCCGCCGAGCAACGACAAGGATTCGAGCGGTTCTTCTCGGCGACCGGATAAATCGCCGGCAGCAGGTCCGGCGTCCGCCATGGCCTTCCGGCTCGCCCAATCCAAGGTCGTCTACTCCCCTTCTTCCTTTCCCCTGTAATTGTTCCCCCTGTTTTTATTCGTCAGTGCAAACGAACAGCAACTGCGATTGACTGTCAGTTAGTTGTTGTTGTTGAATGTAAAATGTTTGCTGAATCCAGCGATGAATTTATGCTTCTTACTGCTTAATCCTCTTGCGTGTTTGTGTCACAGTCTGTAGGGCTTCTCGCTCAGCGTCGACTGGCACATTTGATTTACAATACGGCAGCAGCTGCGCCGGCTTCTTCCAGGGCACCTGCTGCAAATGCGGCTACCGGCGGCGCAGGTACCTCCCCATCGAACGCTTTAATTGATCAATCAATGTACTAAGATCGGCGTGGGCACCGCCCAAGGATGACACGAAAAAAGCTAGTAATAAAACTTATCCTGAACTAGACCAGCTTATTGTGGGCAGTCAGTATCCTGTTTTCTGATCATACAAACTTCTTACTAGTATAATCAATATATGCCTTGTTATTGGTTGATATGCTTTTCTGAAAATGCTTAACACAGGTCGCTTTGTTCGTGGCCTACACTCTGGCACTGCCAGTAGCAGTGATCCAGAAAAAGTCATACGCAACTTCGAGAGGCAGCCTTCGTTGCACTCCAAACCTGCAGCTCTCTCGGAGTATGTAAAAGCCGTCGTCAGCCTCGAGATGCAAGCTCGAGGTAGCGTTTCCTTCTCCTCACGCTATGTTTTCACCAATGATTAAACAATTTGCATTTTGTTTCACAACCTCTTCTCTTCTAATACAGGAGGGCTGGAAGGAGTTAGCCGCGGTGGCAGTCAGCTCTTGTCAAAAGATGGTGCTCTGGGTACAGCAACTGCACCGTTCCACATGGTTACAATGGAGAAAGGAAAAATGTGGAAGCTGCTATGGTCTGGCTTCCGGACAATTGCTACTACTAGCCTAGCTGCTGGCCTTGTGCTCTATGGCGGTAAGGCTCTGACCGAGGCAATGGCTGAGAAGGGCGTTATACTCTTTGCTGGTAAGGTTGCGGCTGACGAAGTGGACGTGCTAGAAGATAATGAATCCGATGATGACGTCCCAAAGGAAAATAGATCCGGTGATTCGGAAGAAGATGACAAGTCCATTGGTCGGAAACCACGAATTGGCAAGTTTGATGGTGTGAAAGAAGTACACTCGACCACCAAGTTCAGTGATGTAAAGGGGGTCGACGAAGCCAAAGCTGACCTTGAGGACATTGTTCACTACCTACGAGATCCCAAGGTGAGTCAAGTGTGACATTGCCATCAACCTTCATGCAGGTCTTCTCATTCAGCAAATCTTTCTTTGTTGTTAACCCAGTTTCACATGCTTTGCAGCGTTTCACACGCCTGGGTGGCAAGCTTCCAAAGGGTGTTTTGCTTGTGGGCCCACCCGGCACAGGGAAGACCATGTTGGCAAGAGCTGTGGCTGGGGAAGCCGGCGTCCCTTTCTTTGCATGCAGCGGCAGTGATTTCGAGGAGGTGTATGTTGGTCTTGGGGCTAAGAGAGTGCGGGAGCTCTTCCGTGCAGCAAAGAAGCGAGCTCCTTGCATTATATTCATCGATGAGATCGATGCCGCTGCTGGGCGCAGAAACGCATTTGACCCGTCGTGGACGAGGCAGACCATGAACCAGCTGCTTTCTGAGATGGATGGCTTCAAGCAGAATGATGGGATTATCGTGATCGCGGCAACCAACTTCCCGAAGGCGCTAGATAAAGCCATCGTGAGGCCTGGGCGTCTTGATCGTCATGTTCATATTACTATTCCAGATGTTGAGGGCCGACGGCAGATCCTTGATGCTTATATGTCAAAGGTGACATACTCCCTCTGTCCCGAAATAATTGGTGTCTTTCGCGGTCTTTAAATTTGACCTTTTTCTGTTCCATGCAGGTGAAAAGCAAAGGTGTGGATGTGATGACAATTGCGAAGGGGACACCTGGGTTCTCAAGGCCGCCAAGGACGGAGCAAAAGCTGTTACGACGCATCACCTAGAGTACGCCAAGGACAGGATCCTCATGGGCAGTGAGCGCAAATCAGCAGTGATACCCTACGAGCAGAGGAAGATGACGGCGTACCACGAAGGAGGGCACGCCCTTGTTGCTATCCACACGGAAGGTGCTGGCCCTATCCACAAGGCTACCATTCTTCCCAGGGGAGACAGTCTTGGCATGGTAGTCTCACTTCCACAGGAAGCAGATGAGTATGAAGTCTCAAGGAAGAAGATGCTCGCACAATTGGATGTCCTCATGGGAGGGCGGGTGGCCCAGGAGCTTATATTTGGAGAGGCAGGGGTCGGCACAGGCGCCTTGTCTGACCTAAGCAAGGCGACTCAGCTGGCGACAGAGATGGTCACCAGGTATGGTATGAGCAAGCGGGTCGGCCCTGTTTGCTACGACAATGACGGTGATGGGAAGACGGCGAACATGAGCGGGCGAACATCAGAAGTGGTTGATGAGGAGGTGAAAGAATTATTGGAGAAGGCTTGCAATAACGCGAGAACTATTCTCATGGATCATACTAAGGAGCTTCATGTGCTAGCCAACACCCTCCTGAAGGATGAGACTCTCGACGGTGACAAGATCAAGAAACTACTATCTGGGGGTGGAGGTAAATGGCTTTGACAGTAGTCCTGACAGTTGTGAAGATGAACAAATAGTTTCGTCCTGGCAAAGCTGTTTCTTCTTCTTTTTGGTTAATTATTATTATAGCTGTATAGACACAAGTGTAAAGAAGAGCTCAAGATTTCTCTGGCTTTGTTTTTCTTAGAATACTGTGAATTTTGTTTCTCAATTCACAGATGTGTAATCCAACTTTTGCATATTATGTTTTGAACAAGTAAATACTTGTGCTTTGGAAATAAACATGAATGTTATGACGAAATAGGATGGGTGTAAATGCAATTTTCCTCAGCAGTAGCTACACATATTTCATCAGGTACGGAACCTATCGAAAACTACCAGAAAATCCCACGTAATTCACCATGTGAGTTCATATTCAGCTGATTTATCGAAACAGTTTAGGAAATATTAGTCATTTATGAAGTTGCTATCTCAAATTACAAATGTTACATAATTCACAGAGTGAGCTGTTAAAATTTTAGTTTATTTAAGTAACCGGTTTCAGAGTCACTTTTTCTACCATGAAATTACTCACTCCCGGTGTCGAGCATCATGAGGTTGTTCATGAAGAAGGATTGTTGATGATGCCAACAACAGTTTCCCCTCTTCGGAGCCCCGAACGGACTCTAGATCAGGCCTTGTCGTGGGAACGATTCCGACATTAAAGAGGGGTAGGATAACGGAGCATGATCTATTGAGATGCAAATGGGTGACACGATGATTTTAGCGAGTTCGGGCCTCTCACGGTGGGATAACAACCCAACATCTCGTGCTCCGGAGAGGCTTTGCTTATTTGTCATGAACATGGAGTTACATGGTGTATTTGAGAGAGAGATAGAAAGAAAGAAGGGATAAGAAAAAGGCAGCCTTGAGCTATGTGGCCGGGATGGCTTATATAGGGTGCCCTACCCCCTCACCTCCTATGTTACAAGATGAGGCATTAGTGCCATGATGTCAGCCCACTGCAAAACCTTCTCTATGCTTAGACTGCCTTGCCGACTGTTGGTCCTCACATATCCGAGTGAGTCATACTGCCGAGTGGTTGACTGTCATCCGAGTGGATGGAACGTTGCTTGCCGAGTGGATAGTATGTATGTATTTATCTAGACCCACCTGATGTGTGAACCCCATACTGTTATGATATTTCGATCCTTCATGGGCCTACCTGTTTTGTGTATCCCCAAGAGGCCTCTCGATGAAGAATAGGAGCTAGGAGCGGCTTCGTATCGTAAAACGCGTTGAAACTTTCTCCTTGATTTTTCTCTTGAGAAGACGGTATATGTAGACTTGGAATTAGGGCAAATGGAGGCTTGTGGGGCCCACAAGCTCACATGGCGCGCCCTTGGGGAAGCCACCTGAGCTTGTGTCTCCGTGCTGGTCTCCCCCCGGTAGGTGGTAGGTATTTGTGCTGGTATTTTTCATATATTGCAGAAAAAATCTCTATATTTTAGTCAAATTTCAATAATTTTTATTTCTGCACACAAATAACACCAAATTAGCTCTGCTAAAAATAACACGAGTCTAGGTTAGTGTCATTCAAATCATGCAAATTAGAGTTCAAAACAAGAGCAGAAGTGTTTGGAAAAATAGATCATCTCGCCACGCTCCACACATTGTTTGTCCTTAAGCAATTCAGCTGACAAACTGAAGTGGCAAAAAAAATTACAAATTCCTATGCTCTCGTTGTTGTATATAAGTGTATCTAGAGATCTAGTTTTCAACAAGGATTATGAAATCAATATATGCATGATCAACTAGAATCCATATATATTCATATCAACGACATAATCAACTAGCGAGCAATAATACTATATCTCAAATACCAACAGTTTGTCGAAATAAAAAAGTTTTAGTTACACACACCATCTGGGCTTGAAATCATTTCTACAAATTCCCTACACATGCAAGTTGCTATGCATCTTAATTAGTACCACATGTTAATCATTTAAAGCTGCCACATGCACATCACAACTAATTTGACATGATTCGTGAATTCGATGAAGTAGACATTCAGATTACGTTGTTCATGCGAGTAGGGGGACTCGGATCATACCTACACCATGAGCGCTCATTGTCGGTGCTCAATGTTGCCCGGTCTCCGCCTCATCGTCCTCCATGAGCGCTGGCGCGACAACAGATGATGACACCGCAGAGTTGCGATATCCAAAACTGTGGCCTGCGCCGACCCTTCGTCCTCGACACCTCGCAAACTACCTTCACTGCAATCTCGCCCAAGACGTCGGAGCACGAATGTGCCTCGATATGAGCGCATCAACGACGATGACGAGCACGATCGTCTCCTCCTCCTGCCCGAGCTCCTCGTGAAAGCCACCCCCGTAGGCAGGCAATGTAACCACCGTGACGACCTCCTTGGATATGTGTCACCGTCGCCTTCCCGTTGTGTCGTTCTGCGAGAGCAACTGATCAGCCACGGTCGCCACCGAGGAGATGCATTGTCGTGTCTGCCTCCGGCTTGAGCTCCCCATAGGAGCCACTCCCATGCGTTGAGGTGTCGTTCCATCATCGCCTCTAGCCGCGCATGAGGTGCTATGCCATTGTCGCCCCTACGACGGTCGTCGGCGAGAAATGTGAAAATGGATGGCGAAATGGGGAATGGAGCTGCAATCGTTGTGTGGGTGATAGGATAAGGTCGTATGGTGTGACACTGCGGTGCGAGAACATTCGCGGGAGGAAGCACGCAAAGCACACTGTTGCTTCCGGCTGACGTGCCAAGCGGCCTACTTCATGATTTGTGCAAAACTATCCAATGGACGTTGAGTAGTTTGCTGGGAGTGTCTAAATATCTGGCGTTCACCTGATAACATTGCGCAACAACAAAGAAGACGACGCATTGCTAGCGTGCTTGTGCGCTGCCACTCCGTACCCCCGCCGGCAGATAGCGTGGGCTTGCATCGGCGATGAGCGGAGCAGCACCACCTGCGGCAGATCTACCCAGCCGCCATGCTGGGATAGCTTACGACAGCCCCTCAGATCCGAGAGCTTGGTCAATTTGGGGGAGGCGACGGCGGAGCCAAAGCAAAGCGAGGCCTGAGTAGTCCCGGCACAGGTGAGCGAAGCGAGAACTCTCGCTCATTTCCCTCTCCGCACACCACTGTGTCTCGAATCAGACCTCTAGCTTGATAGATTCTGTAGATAGACTAATATAGATGTGTGACGGTGGTGCTATGCACAATGCCTCTGTGGTGATGATTCGAGTGAGAGAGATAGAGAACAGAGAGAGAGAGAGATGGAGAGGAGGACTACCTTCTTCCTGACCTAAGGAGTTTGAGCCGCTGGCCATGGAGTCGGTGGTTGCGCGAGTGCGTGCGTGAGCGAGGTGATGGTGCTTCTCGTGAGCACCGCGCTAACCCTAGATCGGTAGGGCGTGTAGGTGGGCAGAGTAGCGGCGACAAATCTCGTAATCCGTGACCCGGCCTCCCACCTTTGTTAATATAGCACGGGTCACATGGGTCCACCAACCATAATGGGTTGGGCGCCCCCAATCAGGACGCATTGGATCAGTGGTCCGGTGGGCCGTTGGGCCCACTCGGTGGAGATCATCCCAACATTCTCCCCCTTGATCTCAACTTTTACTTTTAACTTTATACTTTCTAGTTTATTTGTTTCATCACATATTGGTACATAGAGCATGTCTCGTCGACACAACTTAATTGCCGACAGAATCATACAGCTACAACATACGTTTTGTTCAGAAACAAATTCTGTTCCTTTTGGGCCTCTCATGATCCAGGAATCGTAAGGCTTTCCCTTAAACCCATGCCGGCTAAGTGTTCATTGAATACATTGGGTGGTAAGCCTTTCGTTAGCGGATCCGCAAGCATATCCTTTGTCTTTGTATGTTCGAGACTTATAGTGTGATCCTGAATTTTATCTTTCACAACATAGTACTTTATCTCTATTGTTTTGGTAGCATTACTTGACTTGTTGTGAGCATAAAATACTGAGGGCTGATTGTCACAGTACATCTTTAGTGGTTTGTGAATACAATCTACCACTTTCAAGTCGGGTACAAATTTCTTTAGCCATATCGCCTGCCCCGTGGCCTCGAAGCATGCTATGAATTCTGCACACATCGTGGATGATGCAACTATTGACTGTTTGGAGCTTTTCCACGAAATAGCCCCTCCAACGGAGTGAAGACGTATCCTGACGTGGATTTTCTATTATCTCTGCCCCCCCCCCCCCCCCCCCCCCGCAAAATCTGCGTCTGAATACCCTTTTATGTCTAAGGAATCAGATCTCTTGTATGTTAGCATGTAGTGCTTCGTGCCTTGCGCATAATGCAATGCCTTCTTTGCCATCTTCCAGTGCTCCATGCCTGGATTCTCTTGATATCTACCGAGTACCCCGGTAACAAAAGCTAAGTCAGGGCGTGCACACTTGTGCATACTGTAAGCTTCCATCAGCCGAAGCATACGGTACTGGTTTTGTGAGATCGATCTCGTACTGGTTCTTGGGACATTGGAATTTCCCAAAACTATCGCCCTTGACAATAGGAGCAGGTGTGGCTTTACTCGCATGCATATTATACTTTTGAAGACCCTTTTCCAAATATGCCTTCTGCAATAGTCCTAAGACTCCATTGTTCCTATCTTAGTGAATTTCCATGCCCAAAACATAGGATGCTTCACCAAGATCTGTGATATAAAAATTTGAGGATAAGAACTTTGTCTCTAGTAGTAGACTAACATCACTACTAGCAAGCAGGATATCATCCACATACAAGATTAGGAAAATATATTTCCCATTTTTAAACCTTGCATAAATGCAATTATCCTCAATATTTTCTTTGAACCCAAAACTTCTAATCGTTTGATTAAACTTTAGATACCACTATCTAGAGGCTTGCCTTAATCCATAAATGTATTTCTTTGGGCGGCATCCCATATTTTCCTTGCCTTCCATGATAAAACCCTTGGGTTATTTCATGTAGACCTTTTCTTTTAAATCACCGTTCAGAAATGCCATCTTGACATCCATTTGATGTAACTCTAAATCAAAATGAGGAACTAATGCCATTATGATTCTGAAGGAATCCTTACATGAGACTGGGGAATAAGTCTCATTGTAATCTATCCCTTCTCTTTGTGTAAATCCTTTACCCACAAGTCGGGCTTTGTACTTTTCCACATTCCCATTAGGGTCATACTTAGTTTTGTAGACCCATTTACAGCCTACTGTTTTGGCTCCTTTAGGAATTTCCACTAAGTCCCAAACATCTTTGAAACTCATAGAATTCATCTCATCTTCCATTGCTTGTAGCCATTTTGATGAGTTAGGGCTTTTAATGGCTTCTAAATATGTAGTGGGATCACCTTCCATATGAACCATTCCTGTGTTGTAAACTTTATAATCAGTAGAAATAGCCAATCTTCTTGTTCTATTAGATCTTCTAAGGGCCTCAGTTTCTGGCACATTTGGTGTCTCAACTTGCGGCACATCTTCTACTGTTGGCTGTTGTACCTCCTTTTCATGCTCAACAACGGATTTAGTCGGCTCTTGAAGGACAGGTTCCGGGTCTTCTCCTATAGTTTTCACGGGTGGAGTTACAGCTGGTAGAGAGAAAAATGGCTCCTCAATCATCGGATTAGGTGCATGCACCCTCTTCTCCTCAAGATCAATTTTCCGAGCTACCAAGATCCCCTCATCATTTCGTCCTCTAAGAAGACTGCATGTCTTGTTTCTACAAATTTTGTATATCTGTCTGGACAGTAGAAACGAAAACCCCTTTGATCTATCTGGGTAGCCAATGAAGTGGAAACTTACTGTTTTGGGATCTAACTTTGCAATGTTTGGGTTAAACATTTTGGCCTCAGCGGGGCACCCCCACACCCTGAAGTGTTGTAAAGAGGGCACTCTTCCTGTCCACGGCTCGTACGGTGTTTTGGGCACCGACTTTCTTGGCACTCTATTGAGAATGTGAATGGAAGTTTTAAGCACCTCCATCCATAATCCCAATGGTAAGGTGGAGTAACTCATCATGTTGTGTACTGATAACCCACAAGTATAGGGGATCAATTGTGGCCTTTCTCGATAAGTAAGAGTGTTGAACCCAACGAGGAGCTAAAGGTAGGACAAATATTCCCTCAAGTTCTATCGACCATCGATACAACTCTACGCACACTTTACGTTTGCTTTACCTAGAACAAGTATGAAACTAGAAGTACTTTGTAGGTGTGATAGGATAGGTTTGCAAGATAATAAAGAACACGTAAATAAAAACTAGGGTCTGTTTAGATAAAGAAATAATTATGTTATTTTAACGAGTGTGGAAAAGTGGTGGTAGGAGTTGCGTAATTGTCCCTAAGCAATTGACTATGTTACTAGACCGATAGCAAGTTTTATGTGGGAGAGGCCACTGCTAGCATGTCATCCCTTACTTGGAATTCTATGCACTTATGATTGGAACTATTAGCAAGCATCCGCAACTACTAATGTTCATTAAGGTAAAACCCAACCATAGCAATAAGATATATTGGTCCCCCTTCAATCCCGTATGCATCAATTTCTATTCTAGGGTGAAGCTTCTGTCACCCTTGCCCTCCAATACATAGTCCTATCAACATACAACTAACCATATGGTGTGATCCACGGGCGCGCTCATATGATGGGCACCAAAGGATAGCAACATAACCACAAGCAATTTAAACCAATCATAGCAATTCATCAATCACCGATAGGACAACGATAATCTACTCAGACATCATAGGATGGCAGCACATCATTGGATAATAATATGAAGCATAAAGCACCATATTCAAGTAGAGGGTACAGTGGGTTGCGGAAGAGTGGACCGCTGAATATAGATGGGGGAAGGTGGTGGAGGTGTTGGTGAAGATGACGGAGGTGTTGGTGTAGATCGTCGTCACACGATGATGTCCCGGGCGGCGTTCCGACGCCGCCGGGAGAGAGGGAGAGATAGCCCCCCTTCTTCTTCTTCTTCCTTGACCTCCTCCCTAGATGGGAGAAGGGTTTCCCCTTTGGTCCATGGTCTCCATGGCGATGGAGGGGCGAGAGCCCCTCCGAGATTGGATCTCTCTCTCTGTGTCCTTCTGTTTCTGCGCTCCCAGATTCTGGCCTTTCACCATTTCTTAAATTGCTGGAGATCCGTAACTCCGATCGGGCTGAAATTTTGAGGGGATTATCCTTATAAAAATAGCTTTCCTGCGGCGAAATAAGGGCACCAACCGCCTTAAGGATTGGTCACGAGCCTGCCAGGCGTGCCTGGGGGGGTAG
The DNA here is from genome assembly GCA_022496015.1 of Hordeum marinum. Classification (NCBI taxonomy): domain Eukaryota; kingdom Viridiplantae; phylum Streptophyta; class Magnoliopsida; order Poales; family Poaceae; genus Hordeum; species Hordeum marinum. The sequence continues at coordinate 502,758,716 of CM039676.1, forward strand.
GGCGCGCCTCCTGGGCTCGTGACCCCCTCGGGCATCGTTTCGCGTTGATTCTTCTTCTCAAAAATCATAAACATTCCAAAAAAATCCCCATAGGTTTTTTATTGCGTTTGGACTTTGTTTGGTATGGATATTCTGCGAAACAAAAAACATGCAACAAACAGGAACTGGCACTAGGCACCGGATCAATATGTTAGTCCCAAAAGTAGTATTAAAAATTGCCAAAAGTATATGAAAGTTGTAGAATATTGGCATGAAACAATCAAAAATTATAGATACGATGGAGACGTATTAGCATCCCGAAGCTTAATTCCTGCTCGTCCTCGAGTACGTAAATGATAAAAAAGATAATTTTTGATGTGGAATGCTACCTAGCATAATCTTGATCATATAATCATGGCATGAGTATTAAGACACGAGTGATTCAAAGCAATAGTCTATCATTTGACATAAAGACAATAATATTTCAAGCATACTAATAAAGCAATCATGTCTTCTCAAAATAACATGGCCGAAGAAAGTTATCCCTACAAAATCATATGGTCTGGCTATGCTCCATCTTCATCACACAAGGTATTAAATCATGCACAACCCCGGTTTTAGCCAAGAAATTGTTTCATTCTTTAGTATTCTCAAACTTTTTCAACTTTCACGCAATACATGAGTGTGAGCCATGGACATAGCACTATAGGTGGAAGAGAATATGGTGGTTGTGGAGAAGACAAAAAGGAGGAGATAGTCTCACATCAACTAGGCATATCAACGGGCTATGGAGATACCCATCAATAGATATCAATGTGAGTGAGTAGGGATTGCCATGCAACGGATGCACTAGAGCTATAAGTGTATGAAAGCTCAAAAAGAAACTAAGTGGGTGTGCATCCAACTTGCTTGCTCACGAAGACCTAGGAAAATTTGATGAAGCCCATCATTGGAATGTACAAGCCAAGTTCTATAATGAAAATTTCCCACTAGTATATGAAAGTGACAATATAGGAGACTCTCTATCATGAAAATCATGGTGCTACTTTGAAGCACAAGTGTGGTAAAAGATAGTAGCATTGTCCCTTCTCTCTTTTCTCTCATTTTTTTATTTATTTTATTTATTTCTATTTTTTTGGTGGGCTTCTATGGTCTCTTTTTTTATTTGGGCTTCATTAGCCTCTTTTATTACTTCCTCACAAGGGACAATGCTCTAATAATGATGATCATCACACTTTTATTTACTTACAACTCGATATTTAGAACAAAATATGACTCTATATGAATGCCCCTGGCGGTGTACCGGGATGTGCAATGATCTAGCGTAGAAATGACATCAAAAAATGGACAAGCCATGAAAACATCATGCTAGCTATCTTACGATCATGCAAAGCAATTTGACAATGATGGTGCATGTCATAATAAACGGAACGATGGAAGTTGCATGGCAATATATCTCGGAATGGCTATGGAAATGCCATAATAGGTAGGTATGGTGGCTGTTTTGAGGAAGGGTATATGGTGGGTGTAATGCACCGGTGAAAGTTGCGCAGTACTAGAGAGGCTAGCAATGGTGGAAGGGTGAGAGTGCGTATAATCCATGGACTCCACATTAGTCATAAAGAACTCACATACTTATTGCAAAAGTCTATTAGTCATCAAAACAAGGTACTACACGCATGCTCCTAGGGGAAGGGTTGGTAGGAGTTAACCGTCGTGCGATCCCGACCTCCAGACAAAGGATGACAATCAATAAATAAATCATGCTCCGACTTCGTCACATAACGGTTCACCATACGTGCATGCTACGGGAATCACAAACCTTAACACAAGTATTTCTACGAATACACAATTACTCACTAGCATGACTCTAATATCACATCTTCATGTCCCAAAACTATTGCAAGAATCAAACATATCATATTCAATGATCTACAAGTTTTATGTAGGATTTTATGACTAACCATGTGAATGACCAACTCCTGTCAACTCTCTAAATAGGTATAAGTGAAGCATGAGAGTTTAATTCTTTATACAAAAGATATGCCCCGCTCTAACAAATATAAGTGAAGCAAAAGAGCATTCTACAAATGGCGGTTTTCTATGTGTAGGGAAACAGGCAATCCAAACTTCAAATGATATAAGTGAAGCACATGAAGCATTCTATAAAGCCATACTCAAAAGATATAAGTGAAGTGCAAAGAGCATTCAATAAATCAACCAAGGACTATCTCATACCAGCATGGTGCATAAAAGAAAAAGGAAAAATAAACACAAAAGACACTCCAAGCATTTGGACATATCATGTGACGAATAAAAATATAGCTCCGAGTAAAATTACCGATAGATTGTAGACGGAAGAGGGGATGCCTTCCGGGGAATCCCCAAGCTTAGACGCTTGAGTATTCCTTGAATATTACCTTGGGGTGCCTTTGGCATCCCCAAGCTTAGGCTCTTGCCTCTCCTTATTCCTTCATCCATCGTGGCATCACCCAAAACATGAAAACTTCAATCACACAAAACTCAACAAAACCTTCGTGAGATCCGTTAGTATAATAAAGTAAATCACCACTTTAAGTACTGTTGTGAACTCATTCCAAATTCATATTAGCATTATATCTACTGTAATCCAACTTCACCATGGTTCATACCCCCCGATACTACCCATAGATTCATCAAAATAAGAGAACAATGCATAGAAAACAGAATCTGTCAAAAACAGAACAGTCTGTAGTAATCTGAACATGTACCATACTTCTGATTATCCAAAAATTCTGAAACAATTATTATAATTAAGTAAATTTGTATATCAATCAGTATAAAAAAGAATCAACTCAATATCACTCTCTGTATAGAAATAAGAAATGATTTCGTGAGTGCAAAGTTTCTGTCTTTTTCAGCATGATCAAACAACTATCACCCAAACTAATCATAAAGGCTTTACTTGGCACATTATTTTTATAATACAATGTAATTGTACAAGGGGATAATTGTTTTTTCAAGAAACTTCCATGAAAAATTCTACATTTTTTCCATGAGCATGAACACAAGTGTTCAAGGTCGACCCTCACTTCCGCAATGCATCACCTTTCAATCGCTTCTCTTTTTGAAAAAGTTTTAAGTTACCCTCTATATTTTTTGTTTTTAAACTATATAAAAACACTCAACAGAAATAAATGACTCTCTAAAACTTCCGGGTTGTCTCCCAGGCAGAGCTTTCTTTAAAGCCATTAAGCTAGGCATAAAGTGCTCAAGTAATGGATCCACCCGGATCCCAAGGTATATCAAAGCCAATTTTAATTAACAATGATTTTTAATTTAGTAGTGAGCACAAGGTAACATATATCATGCAATGACAAAGTCTAACTCTCTTCCTATGGATTGGCATGTCATAAAATAACAATTCATGCACATCAAGTAAAGGCCAATACATAGCATAAGCAGTTTCTTGCAATTTTATCGTATTGGAAACATAGAGAGGTGGAGATCTAGTTCCTCTCTCATAATAATTGCAAGTAGGAGCAGCAAGCACATGCATATTATATTCATGAAAATCATCATGTGTAATAGTAGAAGGCAACCCATCAATGTAATCCCTAATAAGAGCAAACTTCTCCGATATAGTGTAGTTGGGAGAATTCAAAAAGATAATAGGACTATCATATGTGGGTGCAATAGCAACAAGTTCATGTTTAACATAAGGAACTATAGAAAGTTCATCTCCATAAGCATCATTCATATTGGCATCATGGCCACAAGCATAGCAAGCATCAAGTTCGTAAAAAAGGGATATTTCAAATGAATCCAAGGGATCATAGCAATCAACATAGCATTCATCCTTCGGTAAGCATGAAGGGAAATTAAACAATGTATGAGTTGAAGAGTTACTCTCATTAGAAGGTGGGCACGGGTAGCTAGTCCGCTCTTCCTCCTTTTGTTCTTCGCTCTCCTTGTCATCTTTTTCATCTAATGAGCTCACAGTTTCGGCATTTTCTTCTTCCATAGTTTCCTGCAAAATATTAGTCTCTTCTTGGGCAGCGGAGAATTTCTCCATAAATCGATAAATATGGGCATTATATTCATAATTAGTATTACAATAATGAAGCATAACCAAATTTTCAGATCGGTAAAAAGCATCATCATTATCATCACACTTTTTAAACAGAGCTTCAATTTCATAAGCACCCATTAAATCAACAAACTCTTCTATTTGTTCCACATCATAGTAATCATATATACCATTTACATAAGAAGCCAAGGTTTCATTAGCATTAAATTTAAAAGAAAAGGGAAGGTGTTTAGCCTTCATCCTAGAGCAACAAGTAATATCATATCTCAAGCATAGATCCCAAGCATACCATTTCAACATATGAATTTGATCCCATAATTCCCTTTTTTAGTCAAGCAATAATCCCTAAAGTATTCACGTTGATCCAATGTGTCTCCCATTATATAACTGAATGGGGTTTTCTCAGGATTATTAAAGAAGTGCATAATATTTTCCACATAACGAGCATCGAGGGTTTTAGGAGGTTCCCCATCTCCATGAGTAGCAAGTACACCTAATTGTTTTGGTATTTCGTGTTCCATATCCATAACTAAAGATAGAGAACAACTTAGAACAAAAAAAATCTACTTAGTGATAAAGCAAACAAGCACACACGAGAATATTCACCCCACGCTATTGCTCCCCGGCAACGGCGCCAGAAAAATGTATTGATAACCCACAAGTATAGGGGATCAATTGTAGCCTTTCTCGACAAGTAAGAGTGTCGAACCCAACGAGGAGCTAAAGGTAGGACAAATATTCCCTCAAGTTCTATCGACCACCGATACAACTCTACGCACACTTTACGTTCGCTTTACCTAGAACAAGTATGAAACTAGAAGTACTTTGTAGGTGTGATAGGATAGGTTTGCAAGATAATAAAGAACACGTAAATAAAAACTAGGGGCTGTTTAGATAAATAAACAATTACGTTAGTTTAACGAGTGTGGAAAAGTGGTGGTAGGAGTTGCGGAGTTATCCCTAAGCACTTGATTATGTTACTAGACCGATAGCAAGTTTTATGTGGGAGAGGCCACTGCTAGCATGTCATCCCTTACTTGGAATTCTATGCACTTATGATTGGAACTATTAGCAAGCATCCGCAACTACTAACGTTCGTTAAGGTAAAACCCAACCATAGAAATAAGATATATTGCTCCCCCTTCAATCCCGTATGCATCAATTTCTATGCTAGGTTGAAGCTTCTGTCACTCTTGCCTTCCAATACATAGTCCTATCAACATACAACTAACCCTATGGTGTGATCCACGCGCGCACTCGTATGATGGGCACCAAAGGACAGCAACATAACCACAAGCAATTTAAACCAATCATAGCAATTCATCAATCACCGATAGGACAACGAAAATCTACTCAGACATCATAGGATGGCAACACATCATTGGATAATAATATGAAGTATAAAGCACCATGTTCAAGTAGAGGGTACAGCGGGTTGTGGGAGAGTGGACCGCTGAATATAGATGGGGGAAGGTGGTGGAGGTGTTGGGGAAGATGACGGAGGTGTTGGTGTAGATCGTCGTCACACGATGATGTCCTGGGCGGCGTTCCGGCGCCGCCGGGAAAGAGGGGGAGAGAGCCCCCCTTCTTCTTCTTCTTCCTTGACCTCCTCCCTAGATGGGACAAGGGTTTCCCCTCTGGTCCATGGTCTCCATGGCGACGGAGGGGCGAGAGCCCCTCCGAGATTGGATCTCTCTCTGTGTATCCTTCTATTTCTGCGCTCCCAGATTCTGGCCTTTCACCGTTTCTTAAATTCCCAGAGATCCGTAACTCCAACCGGGCTGAAATTTTGAGGGGATTTTCCTTATAAAAATATATTTCTTGTGGAGAAAGAAGGGCCCCAACCGCCTTAAGGGTTGGTCACAAGCCTGCGAGGCGTGCCTGGGGGGTAGGGCGCGCCTCCTGGGCTCGTGACCCCCTTGGGCATTGTTTCGCGTTGATTCTTCTTCCCAAAAATCATAATTATTCCAAAAAAAATCCCCGTAGTTTTTTTTATTGCGTTTGGACTTTGTTTGGTATGGATATTCTGCAAAACAAAAAACATGCAACAAACAGGAACTGGCACTAGGCACTGGATCAATATGTTAGTCCCAAAAATAGTATAAAAAGTTACCAAAAGTATATGAAAGTTGTAGAATATTGGCATGAAACAATCAAAAATTATAGATACGACGGAGACGTATCATGTACCATATCCATCAGAGTACGGTTACGCCTTTCAGCTACTCCATTTTGCTGAGGCTCGCCCGACATTGAATACTGGGCTAATATGCCTGTCTCTTGTAAGAACTTGGCAAAAGGTCCATGGACTTGGCCATATGGGGTGTGCCGACCGTAGTACTCTCCCCCATGGTCGGACCTTACTATCTTTATTCTTTTATCATGCTTATTTTCAACTTCAGCTTTGAATATTTTAAATGTATCCAATGCGTCAGATCTTTCTTTGATTGCATAAATATAACCAAAACGAGAGTAATCATTTGTGAATGTTATGAACGAGTCATATCCATCCACTCTTTTCACCGGAAATGGTCCACTAATGTCAGTGTGGATTATTTCTAGTGTGCCTGTGCTATGAATTGCGCCCTTTTTGATTTGTTTTACATACTTTCTTTTAATGCATTCTATGCATTGTTCAAAGTGTGATAACTCTAACAGAGGAAGAATTTTACTTTTGACTAATCTTTCTATTCCTCCTGGAAATATGGCCCAAGCGACAGTGCCATAATTTCGATGAGTCGTCAGTTACCTTTCTTTTCTTTTGTTCTTTGTTCGACAAGGAAGTATGCTCATTCACATTGGACACATAATGCACTTTTTCATGGAGTGATAGTAAATAAAGCTCATTGTGTAGTAAGGCAACACCAACATAAGCATTATTACACCATATGACACACTTGCCATGTCCAAAATAACACTCATAATTGTCTTTGTACAAACAAGAAACACTAATTAAGTTTCTATGACATGAAGCAACAAATAAGACATCTCTAAGTATGTGATAGCCTGGCTTATTAGGGATGATAGACTACTCATATCAATAAGGAATTCCTTCTTTTTCAGGAGCCCATTCGAACAGAACTCCCAGGTTAAGCGTGCTTGGCTTGGAGTAGTTCTAGAATGGGTGACTGACAGGGAAGTTGGTCCCAGGTGCGCATGAGTGACGACAAAGTGCGCAGAAAAGACTAGTATTGATCTGTGAGGCCAGTCTAGATTCTACCAGGAGTAACGACTACCGGCGGGTGTGCCTGGGGCATTACAAGTTCGTATCAGAGCCAGGTTCTCGCTGTTACACGAATGTTTGCCGACAGGTGCGTGGTCATGTTGTTCACGAAGTTGGTGACCCGTCAGGGCACACGAAATGACACATGTATCGGAATTCCTTCTTTTCCGGGAGCCCATTCGAACAGAACTTCCAGGTGAAGCATGCTTGGCTTGGAGTAGTTTTAGGATGGGTGACCGACCGGAAAGTTGGTCCCGGGTGCGCATGAGTGAGGACAAAGTGCGTAGAAAAGACTAGCATTGATCTGTGAGGCCAGTCTAGATCCTGCCACGAGTAACGACTACCGGCGGGTCTGCCCGTGGCGTTACAAAGTAGAAGCTGTTGGGGAACGTTGCATGGTAAACAAAAAAATTCCTACGCACACGCAAGATCTATCCATGGTGATGAGCATCTACGAGAGGGAGAGTGGATCTACATACCCTTGTAGATCGCTAAGCGGGAAGCGTTAAGAAACGCGGTTGGTGTAGTCAAACGTCTTCGTGATCCAAATCGCCGAGCGTCCCGCGATCTCATCACGATCCGTCCCGCGAACTCATCATGATCTGTCCCGCGATCTCATCATGATCCGTCCCACGATCTCATCATGATCCGTCTCACGATCTTGATCACGATCTGTCCCACGAACTCATCACGATCCGTCCCGCGATCTCATCACGAATCGTCTCGCGATCTTGATCACGGTCCTTCCGATCTAGCGCCGAACGGACGGCACCTCCGCGTTCAGCATGCGTACAGCTTGATGACGATCTCCGCCTTCTTGATCCAGCAAGAGGGAGCGGAGAGGTAGAAGAGTTCTGCGGCAGCATGACGGCGCTCCGGCGATGGTGGTGGATCTATTCCGGCAGGGCTTCGCCTAAGCACTGTAGAAATCCGATCTAGAGGAGAAACTATGCACTAGAGGAACGGGTAGCACGCGGCTAAAAATCAGGTGCCAAAAACCCTAAAACCTCTAGTATATATAAGAGGAAGAGAGAGGAGGAGGCTTGGCGCAGGGCAAAGCCCAATTTGGGTCAGCCGAACCAGGTGGAGAGGTGGAATCCACCTCCAATCCTAGTAGGACTAGGATTCATCCTATTTTTGCCTTTTTGCCTTTTTTCACCTTTTCCTCTTTGGGCTTTTCTTCCCAACCTCACGAGCCTTGTGTGGGACTTCCACCAGCCCACTAAGGGATGGTATTCACTCTCCCACAGCCCATGTAACCTCTTGGGTCGAAATACCCCTCCCGATGGTTTCCCGGTACACTACCGGCACTCCCGATACACTACACCGGTGAGCCCGAAACTTTTCCGGCGACCAAAACAGGACTTCCTATATATCAATATTTACCTCCAAACCATTCTGGAGCTCCTAGTGACATCCAGGATCTCATCCGGGACTCCGAACAACTTCGGTCACCACCATGCATAACTCTATACTACCGAAACATCACCAAACCTTAAGTGTGCAGACCCTGTGGGTTCGAGAACTATGTAGACATGATAGAGACACCTCTCCGTCACATGGAGTTGTTGGAAATATGCCCTAGAGGCAATAATAAAATGGTTATTATTGTATTTCCTAGTTCATGATAATTGTCTATTATTCATGCTATAATTGTGTTAACCGGAAACCGTAATACATGTGTGAATACATAGACCACAACGTGTCCCTAGTGAGCCTCTAGTTGGCTAGCTCGTTGATCAATAGATGGTCTCGGTTTCATGACCATGGACATTGGATGTCGTTGATAACGGGATCACATCATTAGGAGAATGATGTGATGGACAAGACTCAATCCTAAGCATAGCACAAGATCGTGTAGTTCGTTTGCTAAAGCTTTTCAATGTCAAGTATCATTTCCTTAGACCATGAGATTGTGTAACTCCCGGATACCGTAGGAATGCTTTGGGTGTGCCAAACGTCACAACGTAACTGGGTGGCTATAAAGGTACGCTACGGGTATCTCCGAAAGTGTCTGTTGGGTTGACACGAATCGAGACTGGGATTTGTCACTCCGTGTGACGGAGAGGTATCTCTGGGCCCACTCAGTAAGACATCATCATTATGAGCTCAATGTGACTAAGGAGTTAGTCACGGGATGATGTATTACGGAACGAGTAAAGAGACTTGCCAGTAACGAGATTGAACAAGGTATGCGGATACCGACGATCGAATCTCGGGCAAGTACCATACCGATAGACAAAGGGAATTGTATACGGGATTGATTGAATCCCTGACATCGTGGTTCATCCGATGAGATCATCGTGGAGTACGTGGGAGCCAACATGGGTATCCAGATCCCGCTGTTGGTTATTGGCCGGAGAGGTGTCTCGGTCATGTCTACGTGTCTCCCGAACCCGTAGGGTCTACACACTTAAGGTTCGATGACGCTAGGGTTATAGGGAAAAGGTATACGTGATTACTGAAGGTTGTTCGGAGTCCCGGATGAGATCCCGGACGTCACGAGGAGCTCCGGAATGGTCCGGAGGTAAAGATTGATATATAGGAAGTCCAGTTTTGGTCACCGGAAAGTTTTCGGGCTCATCGGTATTGTACCGGGAGTGCCGGGAGGGTGCCGGAGGACCCCCGGGAGAGGGTGACGACCAAAGGACCTCATGGGCCCTTAGAGGAGGTGTGCCAGCCCATATTGGGCCAGCCAATACCTTCTAGAAAGGGCCCATGCGCCAGGGATCTGGAGATAGAGGCAAAAGGGATTTAAAAGGGGGGGGGGGTCCACCTCCCGTGTGGGAGGAGGACTCTCCCCCCACTTCGGCCGAATCCCTCCTCCTTGGAGGAGGGGCCAAGCCAGCCCTCCCTCTCCTTCCTCCTATATATATGCAAGGGTTTGGGCAGGTTTGAGACGACGAACTCTTTCTCTCTCGCTGCAGCCCTATTCTGCTTCTTCCTCCTCCGCAGTGCTTAGGCGAAGCCCTGCCGGGATACCTTGCTACTCCACCACCACCATGCCATCGTGCTGCTGCTGGAGCTCTTCCCCAACCTCTCCTTCCTCCTTGCTGGATCAAGGTGTAGGAGACGTCACCGGGCTGCACGTGTGTTGAACGCGGAGGTGCCATCCGTTCGGCACTTGATCGGATCTACCGCGATCTGAATCGCTGCGAGTACGACTCCATCAACCGCGTTCTTGTAACGCTTCCGCTCAGCGATCTTCAAAGGTATGAAGATCCAATCTCTCCCCACTCGTTTGCTGGTTTCTCCATAGATAGATCTTGGTGACACGTAGGAAAATTTTGATTTACTACTACGTCTCCCAACAGTGGCATCATGAGCTAGGTCTATGCGTACAATCTATGCACGAGTAGAACACAAAGCAGTTGTGGGCGTCGATTTTGTTAATATGCTTGCCGTTACTAGTCTTATCTTGATTCGACGGTATTGTGGGATGAAGCGGCCCGGACCAACCTTACACGTACGCTTACGTGAGACCGGTTCCACCGCCTGACATGCACCAGTTGCATAAGGTGGCTAGCGGGTGTCTGTCTCTCCCACCTTAGTCAGATTGGATTCGATGAAAAGGGTCCTTATGAAGGGTAAATAGCAATTGGCATATCACGTTGTGGTTTTGGCGTAGGTAAGAAACGTTCTTGCTAGAAACCTATAGCAACCACGTAAAAACTTGCAACTACAAATTAGAGAACGTCTAACTTGTTTTTGCAGCATATGCTTTGTGATGTGATATGGCCAGAAGGATGTGATGTGATGCATTGTGATGTATGAGATTGATCATGTTCTTGTAATAGGGTTCACGACTTGCATGTCGATGACTATGACAACCGGCAGGAGCCATAGGAGTTGTCTTATTTATTGTATGACCTGCGAGTCAATCACAAACGCCATGTAATTACTTTACTTTATTGCTAAGCGTTAGCCATAGCAGTAGAAGTAATAGTTGGCGAGACAACCTCATGAAGACACAATGATGGAGATCATGATGATGGAGATCATGGTGTCATGCCGGTGACAATGATGATCATGGTGCCCCGAAGATGGAGATCATAGGAGCAAGATGATATTGGCCATATCATGTCACTATATTGATTGCATGTGATGTTTATCATGTTTACATCTTATTTGCTTAAAACGACGGTAGTAAATAAGATGATCTCTCAATAAAATTTCAAGAGAAGTGTTCACCCTAACTGTGCACCGTTGCTAAGGATCGTTGTTCCGAAGCACCACGTGATGATCGGGTGTGATAGGTTCTAACGTTCGCATACAACGGGTGTAAGCCAGATTTACACACGCGAAACACTTAGGTTGACTTGACGAGCCTAGCATGTACAGACATGGCCTCGGAACACGGAAGACCGAAAGGTCGAACATGAGTCGTATAGAAGATACGATCAACATGGAGATGTTCACCATGGATGACTAGTCCGTCTCACGTGATGATCGGACACGGGCTAGTTGACATGGATCATGTGTCACTTAGATGACTAGAGAGATGTCTATCTGAGTGGGAGTTCATTGAATAATTTGATTATGTGAACTCGATTATCATGAACTTAGTCTAAAATTGCCTTTAATATCTATATTGTAGATCCAATGGCCAACGCAAATGTCAACCTCAATTTCAACGCGTTCCTAGAGAAAACCAAGCTGAAAGATGATGGAAGCAACTATACGGACTGGGTCCGTGGCTTGAGGATCATCCTCATAGCTTCCAAGAGATTGTATGTCCTTGATGCACCGCTAGGTGACCCACCCATTCTCCCAGCGGACCAAGACGTTACGAACGCTTGGCAGTCACGCTGCGATGATTACTCCCTTGTTCAGTGCGGCATGCTTTACAGTTTAGAATCGGGGCTCCAAAAGCGTTTTGAGCAACACGGAGCATATGAGATGTTCCAAGAGCTGAAACTGGTTTTCCAAGCTCATGCCCGAGTCGAGAGATATGACATCTCTGACAAGTTCTTCAGCTGTAAGATGGAGGAGAACAGTTCTGTTAGTGAGCACATCCTCAAGATGTCTGGGCTTCACAACCGCTTGACTCAGCTGGGAGTTAATCTCCCGGATGACTCAGTCATTGACAGAATCCTCCAGTCGCTTCCACCTAGCTACAAAAGCTTTGTGATGAACTACAACATGCAGGGGTTGGAGAAGTCCATTCCTGAGTTGTACTCGATGCTCAAATCAGCAGAGGTCGAGATCAGAAAGGAGCATCAAGTGTTGATGGTAAACAAGACCACTAGTTTCAAGAAAGGCAAGGGTAAGAAGAACTTCAAGAAGGACGGCAAAGCTGTTGCCGCGCCCGGTAAGCAAGTTGCCGGGAAGAAGAAGAACAAGAATGGACCCAAGCCTGAGACTGAGTGTTTCTATTGTGAGGGTACCGGTCACTGGAAGCGGAACTGCCCCAAGTACTTAGCGGATAAGAAGGTCGGCAACGTTAAAGGTATATGTGATATACTTGTTATTGATGTGTACCTAACCAGCGCTCGTAGTAGCTCCTGGGTATTTGATACCGGTGCAGTTGCTCACATTTGTAACTCCAAGCAGGAGCTGCGGAATAAGCGAAGGTTGGCAAAGGACGAGGTGAAGATGCGCGTCGGGAATGGTTCCAAGGTCGATGTGATCGCCGTCGGCACGCTACCTCTACATCTACCTTCGGGATTAGTTTTAAACCTTAATAATTGTTATTTAGTACCAGCTTTGAGCATGAACATTGTATCTGGATCTCGCTTGATACGAGATGGCTACTCTTTTAAATCCGAGAATAATGGTTGTTCTATTTATATGAGAGAAATGTTCTATGCTCATGCCCCGCTGGTCAATGGTTTATTTTTGATGAATCTCGAACGTGATGTTACACATGTCCATAGTGTGAGTACCAAAAAGTGTAAAGTTGATAACGATAGTCCCACTTACATGTGGCACTGCCGTCTTGGCCATATTGGTGTCAAACGCATGAAGAAGCTCCATGCTGATGGACTTTTGGAGTCACTTGATTTCGAATCATTTGACACATGCGAACCATGCCTCATGGGCAAGATGACCAAAACTCCGTTCTCCGGAACAATGGAGCGAGCAACTGACTTGTTGGAGATAATACAAACCGATGTATGCGGTCCAATGAGTATCGAGGCTCGCGGTGGCTACCGTTATGTTCTCACCCTCACTGATGACTTGAGCAGATATGGGTATGTCTACTTAATGAAACACAAGTCTGAAACCTTTGAAAGGTTCAAGGAATTTCAGAGTGAGGTCGAGAATCAACGTGACAGGAAAATAAAATGCCTACGATCTGATCGTGGCGGAGAATATTTAAGTCACGAGTTTGACACGCACCTTAGGAAATGTGGAATTGTTTCACAGCTCACGCCGCCAGGCACACCTCAGCGAAATGGTGTGTCTGAACGTCGTAATCGCACTCTATTGGATATGGTGCGATCTATGATGTCTCTTACCAACTTACCGCTATCATTTTGGGGATATGCATTAGAGACTGCCGCGTTCACTTTAAATATGGCACCGTCTAAATCCGTTGAGACGACACCGTATGAATTATGGTTTGGAAAGAAACCCAAGCTGTCGTTTCTAAAAGTTTGGGGTTGCGATGCTTATGTGAAGAAACTTCAACCTGAGAAGCTCGAACCCAAAGCGGAAAAGTGCGTCTTCATAGGATATCCCAAAGAGACTATTGGGTATACCTTCTACCTACGATCCGAAGGCAAAGTCTTTGTTGCCAAGAATGGATCCTTTCTCGAGAAAGAGTTTCTCTCGAAAGAAGTAAGTGGGAGGAAAATGGAACTTGATGAGGTAATTGTACCTTCACTCGAACCGGAGAGTAGCGCAACACAGGAAGTTGTTTCTGTGGAGCCTACACCGGCTAGAGAGGAAGTTAATGATGATGATCATGAAACATCAGATCAAGTTGCTACTCAAAGGTCCACTAGGACACGTTCCGCACCAGAGTGGTACAGTAATCCTGTCCTAGAGATCATGTTGTTGGACAACGATGAACCTTCGAACTATGAAGAAGCGATGGCGGGCCCGAATTCCGACAAATGGCTTGAGGCCATGAAATCCGAGATAGGATCCATGTATGAGAACAAAGTATGGACTTTGGTGGACTTGCCTGATGATAAGCGAGCCATTGAAAATAAATGGATCTTTAAGAAGAAGACTGACGCAGACGGTAATGTGACCGCCTATAAAGCTCGGCTTGTCGCTAAGGGTTATCGACAAGTTCAAGGAGTTGACTACGATGAGACATTCTCACCCGTAGCGATGCTAAAGTCTGTCCGAATCATGTTAGCAGTTGCCGCATTTTATGATTATGAGATCTGGCAAATGGACGTCAAAACGGCATTCCTTAATGGCTTCCTCAAGGAAGAACTGTATATGATGCAGCCGGAAGGTTTTGTCGATCCTAAAGATGCTAACAAGGTATGAAAGCTCCAGCGCTCCATCTATGGGCTGGTGCAAGCATCTCGGAGTTGGAACATTCGCTTTAATGAGGTGATTAAAGCGTTTGGGTTTGTACAGGTTTATGGAGAACCCTGTATTTATAAGAAAGTGAGTGGGAGCTCTATAGCATTTCTTATACTGTATGTGGATGACATGCTGATAATGGGAAATAATATAGAACTCTTGGAAAGTATCAAGGCCTACTTGAATAAGTGTTTTTCAATGAAGGACCTTGGAGAAGCTGCTTACATATTAGGTATTAAGATCTATAGAGATAGATCAAAACGCCTCATTGGTCTTTCACAAAGCACATACCTTGAAAAGATATTGAAGAAGTTCAATATGGATCAGTCCAAGAAGGGGCTCTTGCCCGTGTTGCAAGGTGTGAGATTGAGTACGACTCAATGCCCGACCACGGCAAAGGATAGAGAAGAGATGAGTGCCATCCCCTATGCTTCAGCCATAGGCTCTATCATGTATGCCATGCTGTGTACCAGACCTGATGTGAACCTTGCCATAAGTTTGGTAGGGAGGTACCAAAGTGATCCCGGAGCGGAACACTGGACAGCGGTCAAGAATATCCTGAAGTACCTGAAAAGGACAAAGGACATGTTTCTCGTTTATGGAGGTGCCAAAGAGCTCGTCGTAAAGGGTTACGTCGATGCTAGCTTCGACACAGATCCGGACGACCCCAAGTCGCAAACCGGATACGTGTATATTTTGAATGGAGGGGCAGTGAGCTGGAGCAGCAGCAAGCAAAGCGTCGTGGCAGCATCTACATGTGAAGCGGAGTACATAGCTGCTTCGGAAGCAGCAAAGGAGGGAGTCAGGATGAAGGAGTTCATCACCGACCTAGGAGTGATTCCGAATGCGTCGGGCCCGATGACTCTACTCTGTGACAACACTCGAGCTATTGCCCTTGCGAAGGAGCCCAGGTTTCACAAGAAGACAAGACACATCAAGCGCCGCTTCAACTCCATCCGTGATTACATTCAGGAGGGAGACATAGATATTTGTAAAGTGCATAGGGATCTGAATGTCACAGATCCGTTGACTAAACCTCTCTCACGAGCAAAACATGATCAACACCATAATGCTATGGGTGTTCGATTCATCACAATGTAACTAGATTATTGACTCTAGTGCAAGTGGGAGACTGTTGGAAATATGCCCTAGAGGCAATAATAAAATGGTTATTATTGTATTTCCTAGTTCATGATAATTGTCTATTATTCATGCTATAATTGTGTTAACCGGAAACCGTAATACATGTGTGAATACATAGACCACAACGTGTCCCTAGTGAGCCTCTAGTTGGCTAGCTCGTTGATCAATAGATGGTCTCGGTTTCATGACCATGGACATTGGATGTCGTTGATAACGGGATCACATCATTAGGAGAATGATGTGATGGACAAGACTCAATCCTAAGCATAGCACAAGATCGTGTAGTTCGTTTGCTAAAGCTTTTCAATGTCAAGTATCATTTCCTTAGACCATGAGATTGTGTAACTCCCGGATACCGTAGGAATGCTTTGGGTGTGCCAAACGTCACAACGTAACTGGGTGGCTATAAAGGTACGCTACGGGTATCTCCGAAAGTGTCTGTTGGGTTGACACGAATCGAGACTGGGATTTGTCACTCCGTGTGACGGAGAGGTATCTCTGGGCCCACTCGGTAAGACATCATCATTATGAGCTCAATGTGACTAAGGAGTTAGTCACGGGATGATGTATTATGGAACGAGTAAAGAGACTTGCCAGTAACGAGATTGAACAAGGTATGCGGATACCGACGATCGAATCTCGGGCAAGTACCATACCGATAGACAAAGGGAATTGTATACGGGATTGATTGAATCCCTGACATCGTGGTTCATCCGATGAGATCATCGTGGAGTACGTGGGAGCCAACATGGGTATCCAGATCCCGCTGTTGGTTATTGGCCGGAGAGGTGTCTCGGTCATGTCTACGTGTCTCCCGAACCCGTAGGGTCTACACACTTAAGGTTCGATGACGCTAGGGTTATAGGGAAAAGGCATACGTGATTACCGAAGGTTGTTCGGAGTCCCGGATGAGATCCCGGACATCACGAGGAGCTCCGGAATGGTCCGGAGGTAAAGATTGATATATAGGAAGTCCAGTTTTGGTCACCGGAAAGTTTTCGGGCTCATCGGTATTGTACCGGGAGTGCCGGGAGGGTGCCGGAGGACCCCCGGGAGGGGGTGACGACCAAAGGACCTCATGGGCCCTTAGAGGAGGTGTGCCAGCCCATATTGGGCCATCCAATACCTTCTAGAAAGGGCCCATGCGCCAGGGATCTGGAGATAGAGGCAAAAGGGATTTAAAAGGGGGGGGTCCACCTCCCGTGTGGGAGGAGGACTCTCCCCCCACTTCGGCCGAATCCCTCCTCCTTGGAGGAGGGGCCAAGCCAGCCCTCCCTCTCCTTCCTCCTATATATATGCAAGGGTTTGGGCAGGTTTGAGACGACGAACTCTTTCTCTCTCGCTGCAGCCCTATTCTGCTTCTTCCTCCTCCGCAGTGCTTAGGCGAAGCCCTGCCGGGATACCTTGCTACTCCACCACCACCATGCCATCGTGCTGCTGCTGGAGCTCTTCCCCAACCTCTCCTTCCTCCTTGCTGGATCAAGGTGTAGGAGACGTCACCGGGCTGCACGTGTGTTGAACGCGGAGGTGCCATCCGTTCGGCACTTGATCGGATCTACCGCGATCTGAATCGCTGCGAGTACGACTCCATCAACCGCGTTCTTGTAACGCTTCCGCTCAGCGATCTTCAAAGGTATGAAGATCCAATCTCTCCCCACTCGTTTGCTGGTTTCTCCATAGATAGATCTTGGTGACACGTAGGAAAATTTTGATTTACTACTACGTCTCCCAACAGGAGTAACAAATCCCAGTCTTGATCCATGCCAACTCAACAGACACCCTCGGAGATACCTGTAGAGCACCTTTATAGTCACCCAGTTACGTTGCGACGTTTGATACACACAAGGCACTCCTCCGGTGTCCATGAGTTGCATGATCTCATGGTCATAGGAACATTTACTTGACATGCATAAAACAGTAGCAATAAACTGACGCGATCATATGCTACGTTTGTAGTTTGGGTCTTGTCCCTCACATCATTCTCCTAATGATGTGATCCCGTTATCAAATGACATCTCATGTCCATGGCTAGGAAACCTTAACCATCTTTTGATCAACGAGCTAGTCTGTTAGAGGCATACTAGGGACAAGGTTTTGTCTATGTATCCACACATGCATCTAAGTCTCCGCCCAATACAATTATAGCATGGATAATAAACGATTGTCATGAACAAGGAAATATGATAATAACTAATTTATTATTGCCTCTAGGGCATATTTCCAATAGTCTCCCACTTGCACTAGAGTCAATAATCTAGTTCACATCACTATGTGATTCGCATTGTTATGAATCTAACACCTAATGAGTTCTGGGGCTCGATCATGCTTTGCATGTGAGAGAGGTCTTATAGTCAACGGGTCTGCGACATTCAGATTCGTGTGTACTTTGCAAATCTCTATGTCAAACTATAAACACTGCTACCACACTCCACTTGGTACTATTCCAAATGGCTGCTCCACTATACGTATCCAGATTGCTACTACGAGTCATCCGGACTGGTGTTAAAGCTTGCATCGACATAACTCTTTAAAACGAACTTTTTATCACCTCCATAATCGAGAAACATCTCCTTAGTCTTTTAGTTACTAAGGATAATCTTGACCGTTGTCCAGTGATCCACTCCTGGATCACTCTTGTACCCCTTGATGGAGTCATGGCAAGGCACACACAGGTGTGGTACACAGCATGGCATACTATACAGAGACTATGGTAAGGCATAGGGGACGACGTTCGTCCTTTCTCTTTCTTCTGCCGTTGTCGAGCTTTTTGTCTCACTCAACTTCACACCTTACAAATGAGGTGAGAACTCTTTCTCTGACTAATCCATTTTGAACTCTTTCAAAATCTTGTCAAGGTATGTACTCATTGAAAGTCTCAACAAGCATCTTGATCTATCTCTATAGATCTTGATGCTCAACAATTAGGTAGCTTTATATAGGTCTTCCTTTGAAAATCACTTTCCAAATAACCGTTTATGCTTTCCAGAAATTCTACATTACTTCCGATCAACAATATGTCATCCACATATACTTATCAGAAATTCTATAGTGCTCCCACTCACTTTATTGTAAATACAAGTTTCTCGTAAACTTTGTATAAACTTCAAAACTTTGATCACCTCATCAAAGTGTATATTCCAGCTCCGAGATGCTTGCTTCAGTCCATAGAAGGCTCACTGAAGTTTGCACACCTTTTAGCATCCTTAGGACTGATAAAACCTTCTGGTTGTATCACATACAACCTTTCCTCAAGTAAACTATTAAGGAAACGATGTTTTAACATCCATCTGGCAGATTTCATAATTGAAAAATGCAGCAACTGCTAACATAATTCCAACATACTTTAGCACTGCTATGAGTGAGAAAATCTCATCGTAGTCAACTCCTTGAACTTGCCAGAAACTTCTTTGCGACAAGTCGAGTCAGCGTCTGTCTTCATCTTAAAGGTCCATTTGTACTCGACGACCTGCCATCCAACGAGCAAGTCTATCAAAGTCTATACTTGTTTTCATACATGGATCCTTTCTCGGATATCATGGCCTCTAACCTTTTGTCGGAATCCGGGCCCATCATCGCTTCTCCATAGCTCGTAGGTTCATCCTTGCCCAACAACATGACCTCCAAGACAGGGTTGTCGTACCACTCAGGAGCAGTACGCATCCTTGTTGACCTACGAGGTTCGATAGTAACTTGATCCGAAGCTTCATGATCATGATCATCAACTTCCTCTTCAACTAATGTAGGCTTCACAGAAACATCTTCATGCGCTGCGCTACTATCTTGTTGAACAAAGGTTCAACAACCTCATCAAGTTCTATCTTCCTCCCACTCAATTCTTTCGAGAGAAACTCTTTCTCGAGAAAGGACCCATTTTTAGCAACAAACACTTTGCACTTGGATCTGAGATAGAAGGTATACCGAACTGTTCTTAGGGTATTCTATGAAGATGCATTTGTCCGCTTTGGGTTTGAGCTTATTAAGTGAACATTTTCCACACTAGCGTCGCAGCCCCAAACATTAAGAAATGACAGCTTAGGTTTCTATCAAACCATAATTCACACGGTGTCATCTCAACGGATTTAGATGGTGCCCTATTTAAAGTGAATGTAGTTGTCTCTAATGCATAACCCCAAAATTATAGTAGTAAAAACGATAAGAGACATCATAGCACGCACCATATCCAATAGAGCATGACTATGACGTTCGGACACACCATTACACTATGGTGTTCCAGGTGGCACGAGTTGTGAAACAATTTTCACATCGTCTAAAGTTGTATGCCAAACTCGTAACTCAGATATTCACCTCCACGATCACATCACAGACATTTTTATCTTCTTGTCACGATGATCTTAAACTTCACTCTGAATTTGCTTGAACCTTTCAAACGATTCAGACTTGTGTTTCATTCAGTAAATATAGACTATATCTACTCAAATCATCAGTGAAGGTAAGAAAATAACGATATCCATTGCATGCTACAAGACTCATTGGATTGCATACATCAACATGTATCATTTCCAATAAATCACTTGCCCACTCCATCCATCTAGAAAACAGGGTCCTTAGTCATCTTGCCCAAGAGGCATGGTTCGCATGTCTCAACCGATTCGAAATCGAATGAGTCAAAAGATCCATCAGCATGGAGTTTCTTCATGCGCTTTATACCAATATGACGTTTAGCGGCAGTGCCACAAGCATGCGGTACTATCATTATTAACTTTGTATCTTTTGGCATCAATGTTATGAACATGTGTATTACTACGATCAAGATTTCAACAAACCATTCTCACTGGGTGCATGACCATTGAAGGTATTATTCATGTAAACAGAATAACCATTATTCTCTAACTTAAATGAATAACTGTGTTGCAATAAACACGATCTAATCATGTTCATGCTCAACACAAAACACCAAATAACATTTATTTAGGTTTGTCACTAATCCCGAAGGTAGAGAGAGCGTGCGATGTTGATCACATCAACCTTGGAAACATTTCCAACACACATCGTCACCTCACCCTTAGCTAGTTCTCCGTTTATTCCGTAGCTTTTATTTTGAGTTACTAACATTTAGCAACCGAACCGGTATCCAATACCCAGGTGCTACTAGGAGTACTAGCAAGGTACAAATAAATAACATGTATATCAAATATACTTCTGTCGACGTTGCCAGCCTTCTTATCTACCAAGTATCTAGGGTTGTTCCGCTTCAGTGACCGCTCTCCTCATAATCGAAGCACTTAGTCTCGGGTTTGGGTTCAACTTTGGGTTGCTTCATTGGAGTAGCAACGGACTTGCTATCCATGAAGTTTCCCTCCTTGCTCTTGCCCTTCTCGAAACTAGTGGTTTGACTAACCATCAACACTTGACACTCCATCTTGATTTCTACCTTCGCGGTGTCAAACATCGCGAATAGCTCAGGGATCAATAATTCTATCCCTCGCATTTTATATTTCATCACCAAGTTCTAGTAGCTTAGTGACAGTGACTTGGAGAACTATATCAATCACTATCTTATCTGGAAGATCAACTCCCACTCGATTCAAGCGATTGTAGCACCTAGACAATCTGAGCACATGCTCAACGATTGAGCTATTCTCCTTCATCTTGCAGGCAAAGAATCTTGTTGGAGATCTCATATCTCGCAAGACGGGCACGAGCCTGAGATCCTAATTTCAGCTCTTAGAACATCTCATATGTTCCGTGACGTTCAAAACGTTTTGGAGCCTCAATTCTAAGCCGTAATGCATGACACACTAAACTGTCAAGTAGTCATCAGAACGTGCCTATCAGATGTTCACAACATCTACATATGACACTAGAGGGGTTGGCGCACCGAGCGGTGCATTAAGCACATAAGCCTTCTGTGCAGCAATGAGGACAATCCTCAGATCACCGACCCAGTCCGCAATATTGCTACCATCATCTTTCAACTCTATTTCTCTAGGAACATATAAAAATACAAAGGAGCTACAGCGCGAGCAAGTAATCTACAACATAATTTGCAAAGACACTACTGACTATGTTCATGATAATGAGTTCAATTAATCATATTACTTAAGAACTCCCACTCAAATTGACATCCCTCCGGTCATTCAAGTGATACATGATCCAAATTCACCAACTCTAGTCCGATCATCACGTGAGTTGAGGTGGCTTCAATGGTGAACATCATCATGTTGATCATATCTATTATATGACTCATGTTCGGCCTTTCGGTCTCTTGTGTTCCGAGGCTATGTCTATACCTGCTAGGCTCGTCAAGTTTAACACGAGTGTTCTGCATGTGCAACACTGACTTGCACCCGTTGTATGTGAACGTAGAGTTTATCACACCCGATCATCACGCGGTGTCTCAACATGACGAACTTTCGCAACGGTGCACACTCGGGGAGAACACAATTTATCTTGAAATTAAGTGACGGATCACCTTATAATGCTACTGTCGTCCTAAGCAAAACAAGGTGCATAAAAGGATTAACATCACATGCAAATCATAAGTGACATGATATGGCCATGAACTGCTTTTGATCTCCATCTAGAAAGCACCGGCATGATCTCCATCGTCACCGGCACGACACCATGATCTCCATCATCTTGATCTCCATCAACGTGTCGCCATCGGGATTGTCGCGCCCAACATGCTTTTACTACTATTGCTACCGTAGCAATAAAGTAAAGCATTACATAGCGCTTAATGATTGTCACGCAGGTCATACAATAATTAAAGACAACCCTATGGCTCCTGCCGGTTGCCGTAATCATCGACATGCAAGTCGTGATAATCTATACATCACATGATCATCTCATACATCACATATATCACATCATGTAATTGGCCATATCATATCACAACATACCCTGCAAAAACAAGTTAGACGTCCTCTAATTGTTGTTGCATGTTTTACGTGGCTGCTACAGGTATCTAGTAAGAACAATTCTCATCTACGCAAAAAACACAACGGTGATACACTAGTTGCATTTCAACCTTCTCAAGGACCGCCTTTGTCGAATCCGATCCAACTAAAGTGAGAGAAACTGGCACCCACAAGCCATCTATGCAACAAGTTGCGGTTGAGGGAACCAGTCTCTCGTAAGCGTACGAGTAATGTTAGTCCGGGCCGCTTCATCTCACAATACCGTTGAACTAAAACACGACCAAGGGAGGAAGCAATCTAAGCATCAATGCTCACAAACTCTTTGTGTTCTACTCGAGATCTCATCTACACATAGACCTAGCTCATGATGCCACTGTTGGGGAACGTTGCATGGGAAACAAAAAATTTCCTACGCACACGCAAGAGCTATCCATGATGATGAGCATCTACGAGAGGGAGAGTGGATCTACATACCCTTATAGATCGCTAAGCGGGAAGCGTTAAGAAACGAAGTTGGTGTAGTCGAACGTCTTCGCGATCCAAATCGCCGAGCTTCCCGCGATCTCATCACGATCCGTCCCGCGATCCAATCACGATTCGTACCGCAAACTCATCACGATCCATCCCGTGATCTCATCACGATCTGTCCCATGATCTCATCATGATCCGTCTCACGATCTTGATCACAATCTGTCTCGCGAACTCATCA
This sequence comes from Hordeum marinum, assembly GCA_022496015.1. NCBI lineage: Eukaryota > Viridiplantae > Streptophyta > Magnoliopsida > Poales > Poaceae > Hordeum > Hordeum marinum. The sequence continues at coordinate 502,782,208 of CM039676.1, forward strand.
CGATCCGTCCCGCGATCTCATCACGAATCGTCTCGCGATCTTGATCTTGGTCCTTCCGATCTAGCGCCGAACGAACGGCACCTCCGCTTTCAGCACACGTACAGCTTGATGACGATCTCCGCCTTCTTGATCCAGCAAGAGGGAGCGGAGAGGTAGAAGAGTTCTCCGGCAGCATGATGACGCTCCGACGATGGTGGTGGATCTATTCCGGTAGGGCTTCGCCTAAGCACTGCAGAAATCCAATCTAGAGGAGAAACTATGCACTAGAGGAACGGGTAGCATGTGGCTGAAAATCAGGTGCCAAAAACCCTAAAACCTCTAGTATATATAAAAGGAAGAGAGAGGAGGAGGCTTGGCGCAGGGCAAAGCCCAATTTGGGTCAGCCGAACCAGGTGGAGAGGTGGAATCCACCTTCAATCCTAGTAGGACTAGGATTCATCCTATTTTTGCCTTTTTGCCTTTTTCACCTTTTTCTCTTTGGGCTTTTCTTCCCAACCTCATTGGCCTTGTGTGGGACTTCCACCAGCCCACTAAGGGCTGATATTCACTCTCCCACAACCCATGTAGCCTCTTGGGTCGAAATACCCCTCCCGATGGTCTCTCGGTACACTACCGACACTCCCGGTACACTACACTCGTGAGCCCGAAACTTTTCCGGCGACCAAAACAGGACTTCGTATATATGAATCTTTACCTACAGACCATTACGGAGCTCCTAGTGACGTCCAGGATCTCATCCGGGACTCCGAACAGCCTTCGATCACCACCATGCATAACTCTATACTACCGAAACACACCAAACCTTAAGTGTGCAGACCCTGCGGGTTCGAGAACTATTTAGACATGACCGAGACACCTCTATGGTCAATAACCAATAGCGGGACCTGGATGCCCATATTGGTTCCTACATATTCTACGAAGATCTTTATCGGTCAAACCTCTATGTCAAGGATTCAGTTAATCCCGTATGATGTTCCCTTTGTTCTTCGGTATGTTACTTGCCCGAGATTCGATCGCCGGTATCTCCAGACCTAGTTCAACATCGTTACCGGCAAGTCTCTTTACTCGTTCTGTAATACAAGATCCCGTGACTAACACTTAGTCACATTGCTTGCAAGGCTCATTGTGATGTTGTATTACCAAGTGGGCCCTGAGATACTTCTCCATCACACGGAGTAACAAATCCCAGTCTCAATCCATGCCAACTCAACAGACACCCTCGGAGATACCTGTAGAGCACCTTTATAGTCACCCAGTTACGTTGCGACGTTTGATACACACAAGGCACTCCTCCGGTGTCCGTGAGTTGCATGATCTCATGGTCATAGGAACATATACTTGACATGCAGAAAACAGTAGCAATAAACTGACACGATCATATGCTACGTTTGTAGTTTGGGTCTTGTCCATCACATCATTCTCCTAATGATGTGATCCCGTTATCAAATGAATTCACATGTCCATGGTTAGGAAACCTTAACCATCTTTTGATCAACGAGCTAGTCTATTAGAGGCATACTAGGGACATGGTTTGGTCTGTGTATCCACACATGCATCTAAGTCTCCGATCAATACAATTATAGCATGGATAATAAACGATTATCATGAACAAGGAAATATGATAATAACTAATTTATTATTGTCTCTAAGGCATATTTCCAACAGAAGCTTGAACCCATCAGCTAACTCCAAGGAGATGTCGCCGACAGCTTCTACTTTTGCTTGTTCTCCATTAGCGACTTCAATGCATCTTTCTCTTCTTTCCATAGTCCTCGTCGAATGGAATCCCTGTAATGAGTTTTCAACATGAACAGTTGCTCCTGAGTCAATCCACCAAGTCAATTTCGAAAAATGTGTATACAAGGATTCATTTACAAAGGAAACGATGTCGTTACCTCTATTTGCCATAACAGACTTTAGCCAAGAAGGGCAATCCTTCTTGTAGTGCCATGTCTACTTACAGTGGAGGCAAGTGTCTTTGTCCACTGGAAAGAACTTCTGCTGATACTGATGCTGATAGGATGCTTTTCCATGTGGCTTTGAAGGAGAACCTTTGCTATTTGGATCGTAATTCTTTTTCTTATGGTCCTTCTCATAGTTGAAAAACCACCATGTGAGGCTTTCAGTCTGTCCTCTTCTTGAACGCACATGGCTATAGTCTTTTCTATGTCCCATTTTTCAGGTGACATGTTATAGTTGACAACAAATGTGTCAAACTCTTTAGGCAGCGAAGCCATAATCAGGTGGACCAGGAGCGCAGATTTGAGCTCCAAGTCCACATCCATGGGCTTGAGTTTGGCTGCCATGTTGCTCATGCTGAGAATGTGCTCTCGAATGCCATGACCACCGTGAGTGTAGTTCTTTGTTACCACTTGCTTTTTCAACTGGGTGGCATATTTTTTGAAGAACCAATGAACTGGTTCTTTATGTTTGTAAGCAACTCCCCTACGAAAGTGCACTCTGCAATTGAGCCCACAATGATGTTCTCAATTGTATTCTTTATAAATGCCATACACTTTTTGTTGACGGTGACCCACCTTTTGCTGTCGAGGGTAAAGGACATCTCCAGTGGAGCATGATCCCTCAACTTTTTCGCCCATGCATCAGCATCATCAGTGGTGTTTCTGACTGGCTCTGTAGGTCTAACTGGCTATAGGGTTTCCACAATCTAGTCCACCTCAGCACAGACAAAGGCCAAATCTACTTTCTTCCTCCACTAGGTGTAATTATCACCCCTGAGTGTTGAAACTTCTTTCAGGCAACTCATCAAGTTGAGACCTCCTGAAATTATAACAATCATATGCATTAATCTAACGTTTGGTCAAATTAAACATACAATCGACTATGCAATTAAATATATATTACCATAGAAATAAGTGCACCTTTAATAAAACAAGATCATGTTATTAACAACGTTGGTCATAAAAATAACATAATCATATTAATTCTAATAATCACTTTAAAAAATAATTCTTTCTAGTTTTTCTTTGTAAAAGAGCACTATCAGATATTTTGCAGCGAAAAACATGAATATAAAATTCATGAAGGTTAGATCTTCTCTTCCTTCTCATACTGCGAGTAATATCTCTACTACACTTTCCACTTTATGTTGATCAGTTTGAGCATGTTCAGCAAGTTCACCAGTTAGCTTTCCCGCCAGCTTGCCAACTAAAGTAAGGACAGCAAGCCAGTAATGAGAATAAGCTCTTCATCTTTGTTTCCGTTTTCAGACAAGTACAGCGTCCACTTTTCTCATATTTGAAAATAGCAGATCTTAAGAGGATGTTGAAAAAAAATAAGGAGAAGATCCACTTTTTAACATATTTTTTCATTTTTCCGCTGAATAGTCATTCAACTGATGCGGAGAATCTCGTCTCCTTGGAAAGTCTTAAAATTTCCCGATTCTTGGTCGGATTCCTCTCCGTGTCAGCGCTGGCGGCGGCCGTCCAAGCTCTGATCCCATGTCCTAGTCGGATCAGAGCACGCACTCCTCGACTCCGATACGAGGTCAGCAAGCCTTTAATTTGCGCTTGTCGTGCGGGTGCATGTGTGTGTCCTAGATTGAGTCGGACCGGGGATTCAGTGGCGTGTACGAGTCTATATATTGGGGGCGAACCAGGGATTTGAGGACCAACCAAAAGATTTCGTTTCTGTTCTTGGCCTAAAATAATTACTGTACAAAATCTCAAGCATGTCCTGCCGCCGCCGTGCCCTCCCCAAGGTCCTCACTTTCCATCTTCAAAAAATCGTTTTCTTGTTGTTTCCCAGCCTTGTTTTGATTGCTCTGTTGGTCAAATCTTGGGGTTCATGAGCCTGTTAGAGTCCATATAAAGGAACACTGTCAAGGCATTTTGTATTGTTGTTATTTCAGTAGTTGATGCATCATCGACGCTGAAACTGAAAGAAACTGCAACTGTTGCAAACTCTTGGCCGTGCTTCTCGCTGCTTGTTGTCAGAATCAAATAGCACCCTACTGGTTTGCTAGACTGACTGACTCTGTGTGCGTGTTTGTGTCACAGGCTGCCGCGACGCATCGACCGGCTAACATGGTTAACAAGGAGGCTCCTTCTTTCAGCGCAGCTGCTGCTGATGCAACTACCACAGGTTTGTTCCTAATTAGTACAACTTATGTTAACAGGATCAATGATACTCCCTCCGTTCCCAACACGTCGTAGTGTTAGAGACATCCATATCTAATACAAGTAATTTGGGACGGAGGTAATATAAAATTATTTGTGTGGTCACTGGCAGCTAATGCCTGCCTTTGTTTCCTGTTTTTTGAATTAGACATATGCTATTTGTCACCATACAGTAAAAGGACAGGAGAACTTGAACAATTCCTCACAATTTTTCAAAGAATCAATCGTGTATTCATTGTACATACAAATCAGACAAACTTGTCAATCCGAGGATTAGACCCCCGCGTCGTCCCTAGGGCGGCTCGGGGGAACCCTAGGCGCGCCGCCGCCGCCCCCCTCTACAGCACGCCCTCCTCCCGCCGTCGCCGGATGAGTCCGCCGGGCGAAGCCCGCGCCGGAGGACGGTGGCGGCGGGGATCTCCGCGCGCGCGATGGCCCCGGTTGTCGGCGTGAGCCCGTGATGGTGGTGTAGCAATTCCGGCAGGGCTTCGCCTAAGCACTGCAGAAAACCGATCTAGAGGAGCACCGGTGAAACGGGTAGCACGTGGCCGTAAAATCTGTGCAAAACCCCTCTATTCCACTAGTATATATAGGAGGAGAGGAGGAGGAGGCTGATGCAAGGGCAGGCCCTCCTAGGAGTCGGCCGAAGTGGGAAGGTGGAGGGGGACTCTCCTCCTCCACTCCTAGTAGCACTAGGACTCTTCCTTTTTGCCTTTTTTTCTCCTTTTTCCTTTAGGACTTTTGCCTCCTGCGCCATGGGCCTTATTGTGGCTATTCCTCCAGCCCACTAAGGGCTGGTTATTACTCTCCACAGCCCATGGACCCTCTGGGGTCGAAATACCCCTCCCGGAGGTCTCCCGGTACACTACTGGCACTCCCGGTACACTACCGATGAGCCCGAAACTTTTCCGGCGACCAAACTGGGAATTCCTATATATGAATCTTTACCTCCGGACCATTCCGGAGCTCCTCATGACGTCTAGGATCTCATCCGGGACTCTGAACAACCTTCGGTCACCATCATACATAACCCTACACTACCGAAACGTCACCGAACCTTAAGTGTGCAGACCCTACGGGTTCGAGAACTATGTAGACATGACCGAGACACCTCTATGGTCAATAACCAATGGCGGGACCTGGACGTCCACATTGGTTCCTACATATTCTACGAAGATCTTTATCGGTCGAACCTCTGTGTCAAAGATTCAGTTAATCATGTATAACGTTCCCTTTGTTCTTTGGTATGTTACTTGCCCGAGATTCGATCGTCGGTATCTCCATACCTAGTTCAACCTCGTTACCGGAAAGTCTCTTTACTCGTTCCGTAATACAAGATCCCGCAACTAACAATTAGTCACATTGCTTGCAAGGCTCATTGTGATGTTGTATTACCGAGTGGTCCCTGAGATACCTCTCCGTCACACGGAGTAACAAATCCTAGTCTCGATCCATGCCAACTCAACAGACACCATCGGAGATACCTGTAGAGCACCTTAATAGTCACCCAGTTACGTTGCGACGTTTGATACACACAAGGCACTCCTCCGATATCCGTGAGTTGCATGATCTCATGGTCATAGGAAAATATACTTGACATGCAGAAAACTGTAGCAATAAACTGACACGATCATATGCTATGTTTGTAGTTTGGGTCTTGTCCATCACATCATTCTCTTAATGATGTGATCCCGTTATCAAATGACATCTCATGTCCATGGCTAGGAAACCTTAACCATCCTTTGATCAACGAGCTAGTCTGTTAGAGGCATACTAGGGACATGGTTTTGTCTATGTATCCACACATGCATCTAAGTCTCCGATCAATACAATTATAGCATGGATAATAAACGATTATCATGAACAAGGAAATATGATAATAACTAATTTATTATTGCCTCTAGGGCATATTTCCAACATTTCTCCCCCTTACCGGCCACCATGCACGCTCGCCGACCTCTCGGGCCACCATAGATTCGCTCGCTGGACGACATCGTCACCATCGGAATTGCTTCATATCCAACCCCCCCCTTTCGCCAGGATCTTGTGGACGAAAAAGCCCATCGCCATGTGATGTCCCTAGAAGTAGCTTGAGAATCACGAAACAAAGAAGAAATGGAAATGGGGATTGGCTGAAGAAGAACGAAAGAGCTATAGCTCAGTTCATTCATTTTTCTATTCGATGACTAGTTCAGTACTAAGCCACACACCGCCGAACACCTACTACACAATCCACCCTGGCATCAGGTGGACCTGACCTGTCATCCACCACCATGTATTAGGTGGGGTGTGACAGAGTACGACCACGACGAGTTTGGTCAGCGACAAGCAAGCAAATCTCGGAGGAGAATCGATCTCCTCGAAGCCAAGCCATCTCCCAGTCCCGCCGTCCCCCGACAGCCCCGACACCTTCTCAACGGTAGCCGCGGCGGTTGTCTAGGTGTTTTTTTTCCTTTTTTTCCTAATTTTGCAATCAAATTCAACATGGAACATTGTGATGTGTGGATGAAGGGGTTAGGGGGGATGTTATTTGAAGACTCTTCGTGTCAGAGGAGGAAGAAGACGGCGATGATCTTGAAATGGTCATTATCGTGATCGTTGACAAGAACTTTCGGTGACTTAGACTAGGACCACAACTTTATTTGCTTGTATATCAATTGGGATAAAGAAGAAGGCCATGCCAACCTTATGAAGGATTACTTTGTACAAGAGAAGTATTTTTGGCGACAACTTTGAATACATCGAAGTCTCTTCAACACCATTCCGAAAGTTGTTGAGGAGCATGATCCTTAGTTTAAAGTTTAAACCGAGCAGTGGATCGGGATAAATAAGTGTAATCCCATTGATAAAGTGTGTCGCAACTATTTGACCGATTGCCTATGAGTGTTGACTGACGCCATTAATGGCTATGTCTGCGTTGAAGATACAATCATGCAGGCCGTTTGAAGATACACACAAGCATGATTGATATATAAGGAGAAGAGTACTTGAGGGCACCATAACATAGCAATTGCATGGGCACTATGGAAGCGACGCAATGCAAAAGTGTTCAACAATATTGTGCAGCCGAGAACAACGCCACAACCGAAGAGGCAAATACATGAGAAGATAGCCGAATAGAAGAATACAAGACTTGGCGGAGTTGGTGCTCTAGATCTTCTCGTGAGAGAGAAGTCTTTATGTAACAAGGGTGTCGGTCCTGGTGTTTCAGTCATTCGTACGAGATGTCCGCATCACGTTAGGGCTCTTGTATATAAATTTCCGTCTTCTATAAAAATATGGCACGTCATTGACGTACTCTAAAAACAGATATAAGAAGAGGAGTATTTGAAGGCACCCAGTGATGAAGAAACTAAGAGACTCTTGGGTTTCAATAAAAAATGAGGATGATCAGGGATGTTTGGATCAGTTGATTGCATGCACTTGACTTGAAAGAATTTTCCAACGGGGTGAGAAGGTCGGTAAAAAAAGGCATTCCGAAGATCCTCTTTCTTGGGGCGGATCTATGGATATGGCATTCATTCTTGGGATTGTTTGGATATCATAATGATCTGAATGTGCATTCAAGATTATGACTGTTCGAAAGGCTTGTTGCTCGAGATGCTCTACCATGTAACTATGTTGTCAATGACCACCGGTATACGATGAACTATTAACTCGTAGCTGACATCTATCCTTCATGGGACAAATTTTTGACGACAATGCACAAGAAAACCCACCTTCCAACAGGTGGAGAGCCCACAAGAAAGGAGATAGAGAGAGTTTTCGGTGTGTTTCAAAAGCGCTTTTGGCATTATCCGTGATTCTGCAGAGCATTGAAAGCCATGGGTCCTATGGCGTTGCATCATGTTGCACAATCTGATTTATTGAGAATGAGAGGCATGCCAGAGAACTTTATGTACATCTCCAATGAGAATCCTATCGAGCTGGAACACAATGCAAACAAGATACAAAGATTCCGCGCATCCATCAAACTACCGAGAACCCGAAACGTCATGCACAACTACAAAATAATCTTGTTCAGCACTTGTGTGCACTTCTGAGCACTTGATTGGTGTGCTTCTATTATGCTCTTTATTTGGATTATTACTTTATTTGGACCTTCCGTGTATGTGAACTTGAATAATTAAATTTGTAATGATTGTGAATTATGTGAACCTCAATTATCAAGTTTAGATTTAATATGCGTGCAAACATGTATTTGAGATGAAATTTGCAAAACAAAAGTTAGAAGAGTTGGCAAAGAATTTTCAAGGGCATAGTTGGGTCAAAGTTTAGCTACCTATTTTGACTAGCATATTTCTATGCATGTCATTAAAAATTATATTGTTGGATTCAAATTTTATTATAATATTATTTTTATACATATATTTTATATTTTATTCGGTCCGTTTATGCATAAAATTGCATTGGACACTTTGATCCAGGGTCCTTAGATCCTCATCCAACGAACAAATAGCGTTACTTTTTGAGCCGTTCTTCCTCGTACTACCGCCGGCATGCCTAGGCCAAACTGCCTGCCTCCGAACCCCTCGGCCGGAGGCTAGCACCGTCTCGCCGCCCCACCCTCAAATCTACCTTCTCCACTAATATAATGGCCGCTGATCAAAGCTTCGCCTGATGAACAATTCCGGTGACTCCCCACACCCCTGCATCCCCAGTTAAGTTTCTAACTCCCTCCAGTTGGCTATCGCCGACTCCCGCTCGTACATGGCTCGGCCTCGCCATGTCCGGCGCTCCTCACATCATTCCCGTCTTCAATTTCACGCCGCGCTTTGTGAAATGAGATTGACATCACCAAAAATTTCAGACACATGATGGATAGCAAAATCGTATTCTATATTACTCCTTCCGTTTCTAAATATAAGCCTTTTTAAAACATTCTAATAGGAAATTACATACAGAACAAAATAAATGAATCTACACTTTAAACTATGTCCATATATATCCATATATAGTCGAAAGAATTATATTTAGTGATCGGAGTAGCATTTAAAATTATGGTTAAAACCAATCCGAAAGCATTCCTCCTCAGTGCCAAAATCTTGAGTCAGGTCCAGCCGCCCATCCCAACCCTCGGGGGCGGGCGTGATGCATGGTAGAGGAGCTCGGCGAGGAGCGGCGGAGCGCTGTTGCCGCTCGTGACGGCCGTGCCCTCTATGGACGCCGGCCGGCTGCCCCCCGGCTCAGCCCAGATCCGGCCGGGGAGGGGCAGCGGCCAGCCTCGTCGAAGGTGAATCTTTCCTCTCCAGTCCAGATACGGCATATGTTTTTCTCTCCAGATTCGTTCGTTCGTTGGCCGGACGGAAACTGCCGGTTCCTTCCTTGTTTGCCCTCCCCTTGCCTTGGGTTTCCTGGGTTCGTATCCATGGATGCGGTTAAATAAATACTAGTCGATCTCATCTAGGAATCTATTGGAATTAACAACAAATTGTGCTCTACGAGGCAAAGAAAAGCAAATCCCAAGCAAATTCCGAGCTAATCCTTCCTTCTTTTATCTCGACCGGGCAGCGGCAGCGCAGCACAGCACGGTCTGTCATGGCATGCGGGCTCGCCCTATCCAGGGTAGTATTTCTTTCCTTTCCTTTCCTTGTGTTACTTCTTCAATCATCATGAACGATCTCGCCCAATCAAAAAGGCGATGTGTGATTGATGCTAGCTAGCTCGTCGATTTCCCCTCAAAAAGGGTAAAAGAAAAAGGCGATGCTGAAACCGCCACACTGCCTCTCGATGTTTCAGAGCGGTGCCCCTTGGATCCAGGGCTTGCCAGTTTAGGGGATTAGTTGTTGAGTACCATCATATATGTTCAGGTCATCTTATTTTCTCTGCGTGCTTGTGCCACAGGCTGGGACACATCTTGCAAGGCGTGGATTGGCAAACGTGATTCGCGGCGAGGTAGCCGCGGCCACAAAATCAACCACTGCCGCAGGTATATATGCATTGCTTTACTCCATCTACTTATCTGGAAACTGCCAACAACTACAACAACAACAACTACTACTAGTATATATATATATATATATTATATTTATATATATATATAGAGAGAGAGAGAGAGAGAAATAACACTTAATTTTGTCCAGTATCCTGTTTAATTTCGATCATATCGGCATATATAGTGTCCCATTATATTTACTGCGGCTTTAATTTGTTGGTTGAGTCTTCTCTATGGAGGAACTGATTAAGTTTTTTTTTCCAACTCTGATGCTTCATAATGCAGCCGGCGTGCTTAGAAACCTACAAAGGAGATACGGAACAAATTATTCTGAACAGAGGGCATGGGCCCGCGCTGCAACTGATTCTCTTATTAGAGAGCTTAATGACGAGAAAGCTATACGAGAGTTTGAAACGCAGAATCCCTCGCACTCCGCAGCTCTCTCCAAGTACATAAAAGCCCTCATCAGTACAGAGTTGAAAACTCGAGGTACCCGCTGTTTCTTTTCGCTTGCTTCTTTCCCTAACTGTATGTTATTCTTCTCCCACGAACAATGTATTTTACAACTTGTTGTCTGCAGGAGAAACTGTTAAGTCAGAACCGACCGACAGGATTCGCAATTTTTTTAACAATTCATTTTCTGCACGAGAAACTTCTAACTCTGTACCGGTCCACCCACAAAAACCATTGGACATTTCTTTTGGGATTTTTATGGCAGCCATTGCAGTTTTTGGCCTTGCGCTCTATGGTTATGCTTAACAGATCGGATAAGCTAGGCACGGATGAAGAATATCGTAAATCTTTTATCAAAGTGTTGGATGATTTGAACAAGGGGGTCACCGGAAAAGGCCGTAACTTGGATGAAGTGAACAAAGTGTTGGATGATATGATCAAAGCCGTGGATGATTTGAAGAAGGCGGCCGCAAATTCAAGCACAAAGCCCAGTGGTGTGAGTGGAAAAGGTGGTAACTTCAATGATGTGAACAAAGGGACCACAGATTCACGCAGGAAATCCAGTTATGTTGACGCCAAACAAGGTAGTGTGTCCATGAAATCAACCACGAGATTTCGTGATGTCAAGGGAGTTGATGAAGCAAAGGCTGAGCTCGAGGACATAGTTCACTACCTAAGAAATCCCGAGGTGAGAGACATCACCATCACCAATTAATAAACTTGCATGCAGCCTGGTGCAATTCAATTCTCCTTTTTGTTTCTAGATAGATGTTGATCGAGTTGTTAACCTGGCATGCTTAATTTGCAGCATTTCACGAGCCTTGGCGGCAAGCTTCCAAAGGGTGTTCTGCTTTCTGGCCCACCAGGCACAGGAATGACCATGTTGGCGAGAGCTGTGGCCGAGGAAGCCGGCGTCCCATTCTTTGTGCGCTGCGGCAGCGACTTCGAGGAGATGTATGTGGGTGTTGGGGCTAAAAGAGTGAGGGACCTCTTCAGTGAAGCAAAGAAGAAATCCCCTTGCATAATATTCATCGATGAGATCGACACCATCGCTGGGCAAAGGCAACTAGATGACAGAAATGGGGTGAGGGAGACTCTGAACCAGCTGCTCGTTGAGATGGATGGATTCCAGCAGAATGACGGCATCATTGTTGTCGCAGCGACCAACTTCCCGCAGTCGCTAGATAAAGCCGTTATTAGACCCGGGCGTTTTGACCGTCATGTTCAGGTTCCTAATCCAGATGTCGAGGGCCGGCGGCAGATCCTAGAGGGTTGTATGTCAAAGGTACATACTCTGTCCAGAAGGATAAGGTCTCTTCGCAGACTTTAACGCAAGACTTTTGACCTTTTGCTACAATTCTTCCTTTTTTCAGGTCAAAGCCAAGGGTGTAGACCTGATGACCATTGCGAGGGGGACACCGGGACTCTCAGGTGCAGCCCTTACAAACTTGGTGAACGATGCTGCTCTGAAGGCTGCCAAGGATGGGTCGGAAGCTGTTACGATGGATCACATTGAATATTCCAAGGACAAGATCATGATGGGCTGCGAGCGCAAATCGGCGGTGATACCTGATAAATGCAGGAACATGAATGCGTACCACACGGGAGGGAGGGCCCTTGTTGCTATCCACACAGATGGCGCTCACCCTATCTACAAGGCTACCATTATCCCGAGGGGAAACTCTCTTGGCATGGTGATCCAGATGCCTGAGGAAGAAGATGCCTATAAATTCTCAAGGAAGAAGATGCTTGCGAAATTGGACATCCTCATGGGTGGCAAGGTGGCCGAGGAGGTTATATTTGGAGAGAGCGAGGTGAGCTCTGACGCCTTATCTGATATACGAGAGGCGACTCAGCTGGCGACAGACATGGTGACCAAGTATGGCATGAGCGAGCAGGCCGGCCCTGTTTGCTACGACAACAACAATGATGGGAAGCAGATGGAAAACTTGAGCTGGCACGCGACAGCCCTGGTTCACGAGGAGGTGAAAGAATTACTGGTCAAAGCAGAAAAGAATGCGAAAAAGATTGTCACGGCGCACCGCAAGGAGCTTAATGTGCTAGCCGATGCCCTTCTCGAGCACGGAACTCTCACTGGAGACCAGATCACACAGTTGGTAAATGGCCTTAAAATTTGTAGTACGCAGAATCAGGAAACACCTTCTTCATCCTAGCGCTAGCAGTGGTGATGTAGAATGGTTTGGTCGACCTAAGATGCTATTTCTTTTTCTTTTGATTTCTCTGGTTTTTGTTTCTCTGTTATGAAGGAAATGCGGCGTGTTCTTTTTTTTTTTGTAGACCTAAGAGGTTAATGGTTTGGTAGAATAGTTGCGCACGGTCTGAATTCCTCTGGGTTTTGTTTCTCTGTTATGAAGGAAATGGGGCGTGTTTTTTTGGAATACTGTGTTGTGAATCTGTAAAAACCCGTGCTTTTGAATCTCAAATCACATGAATGTAATGTGCCCCAAGATTGGTAAAACTCTTTGACCTGTGTACATTGGGGCGCAACCCCACTCGAATCATTATTTTTGTAGTTATTAATTATAGAGGAGTTCATGTACAAGGTGAACCATTATAAGAAGCTAGTAAGTAGCATACTGTTTTCTGATTCTACAAGCCACCATTTTGCAGCATGCTTGCATATATGTTTGCTGCCACTTCCGAAAATATGCGTTCTCCCTTCTGAAAATCCTGTTATTTCTTGGACAGATTGGCTTCAGTTTACTTGTGATGTCTGTAAAAGCCTCCTGTACTGACAGATTGGCTTTTGCTTGTTTGCGCAAGTAAAATCTCAACACCTTTTTATTTTTCTTGTTTGAGGGAATAAAATCCCAACACCTACTATATAAGTAGGAAATAATAAAGATATGACAGAGTTTTATCCCTCCTGATAATTTACTGGTCAGGCATGTTGTGACATTGGTAGGAAGAACAAACATTCTCAAACTTCTTGGTTGACAACCTGATGCATAGTGATTCTCTTGTTCCTTGACCTAAGAGGCTAGGTGTTGGTTGGTGCTGCTCCATGCATCTCTCAGAAATCAGACCACATGGAGCATTTTTGTTTCATTTTTTCTTTTATAAGAAAGATGAGACCGGAGAATACTGTAATCACAGAACACGCGCCGTGCACGCACACACACACACACATACACACAAAAATAGGGTAAAGATCAGCATCAGAACAGGCAAGGGACAGCGCCGTTTACAAAATCTAGAAACCAGACCAGCCAAGTTTCACACATGCCAGCTCCCAATTTAGCACCAAGTGCTGCTGAACAGTGTATTACAAGACCGAGACATGACACAATTGATACATCATTGAAGCGCACACACAACTGGAAATGTCTATGAAAATAGCTCACAGAGTGCACATATCATATTCTTCAGTGCACACTGCATCCTTCAGTTACAGAGTCAGTTCCCACCATCACTTGATTACAGACCATTTGGATGGATGTCCTTGTGGCATAAAACATCCCCAAATCCTCTGAACGAAGCGCATCCGAGACTTGCTCCAGATTACCTTCACCACCAGCCATCGCCATAGCACAATCATCTCTGACAACAAAGCCACAACCTCCAGAATTTTTGTTTCTTTCAGGAAAGGCGCCGCCCATGTTGATTTTTAAAATTTCTGGTGGAGGCCTGGACAATCTTTCCTTTTGCTACTGCTTTTGCCTGCCCCCTATTTGCTCAACCTTAAAGAGATGCATAAAAATATAATCAACAGTATGACATATTTCATCAGAAGATCTAATATTATCTCCTACATTTGCTCTGACCCTTTCATGCCACCAGCGCCAAAGGAGGAGGCAAGATTTAAGCTTTTCTTCCTCGTTGAGCTCAGGATTTTCCCCATACAACTCAGATCATTTACACATGACAGAATATGTAATCAAACATGCTCCTACTGGGATTTCCTCAACACATCCTTAGCAAACAGGGATAGTAAAAATTCAAAAAAAAAAAATCAAAAAAAAAAACAGGGACAGTGAGTGTCTACATGTATACCTCTGTGTTAAATCTTCATGCGCAGGGGTAAACTATGTGTAGACAGGCGAAGAATCTTGTTTGGGAGGGGGAGCGAGCACAATTTGGCCAATTAAAACCACGTGCTTCTTCACCTGCATCATGTTCCGCATTCCTGACATCCACTTGAACTTCTTCATCATCCTCGTATCGAGTTCAGTTTCAGACAAGAAGAGGATGTCGGGGTCCACCTGCTCCTGGAGATCCAGAAGACCTCTCACTGCCGGGCCAGTCCCCAATCCCCGGCAGGTCCACACTAGGATTCTCATTTGGACTCGCCAGGCTGTCCCAGCAGCCCGGCATCAGGCATTTCTGAGTTAGCATTTTCTTCTTTTTCTTCACCGCCATCACTTTCCATCTTCGCCTTGTTCGCTACTTGTATCACCTCATCCACATTCATTATATCAACCCTCCTCTTCTTTGAGTCCGTCATATCTGCTTGATTTTGCTGGATTCCTTTCTTCCTCTCGGTTCGCTTGAAAGCACCTTGCTTCAAACATTTCACTGGCTTGTAAACTTCATTTCCTACTTTGTTCTGGACCCCTTGATTGTCCTCCGTGCTTGGTACATTTTTCCGCCAAGAGGGCCCATCGCTACCCTGTTTACTGCCTATACTAGTACTTGGCCAGAATTTTGCTTTGTCCTTTGAGCGCCTGGTCCTCCTCTCTTCACTTGAGGCCGCCTTGTTGATAATAACTGTCCTTAGCCATGGCCCAAACTGCCGGGGCCCCATTGTTGTAGATCTAGTCGGACACGACTTTTCTGTATGCCCAATAATTCCGCAGCCATAGCAGAAATCAGGAATATTCTCGTATGTAAAGGCGACAATCTTCTCCTCCTTTTCATCATCCCCAGGTGTCATCATATCTTCTTCATCCTGAATAAAGCATGTCACAAACCTCATGATCGGGACGGTGATGTCCATCCTCACCTTGATCCGCATGAATGGTCCCGTCGAGTCGTCGGCATTCTCGCCTATATCCACCTCGATAACCTTGCCAAGCTGTTGACCAACCAGCTCCCCGGTCTCCCTGCTCATCGACCCGGCCGGGACGCCGTACGCCCTGACCCAGATGGGCACCGTGTCGAACCTGAGCTCGTCCACGGTGACTCCGGCCACATAATCCTCCATCACCAGCAAATGACCGGCAAAGCTCCAGGGCCCGGCGTCCAGAGCCTTGTCCTTGTCGGCCTCCTGGTGGAAGGTGAAGAGGAACCGGTTCTGGCCGAGGTATTGGCACTCGACGCCGGACTGGGGGCTCCAGACCGGCCCCAGAGACGTCTCCACATGCTGCGCTATGGCCGGTTTCTCCCAGAGGAGCTTGCCGACCGCCTGGATCTTGCCGCTCGCCTGCGGGGAGGGGCATGGCCGCCGCCGCTGCTGCTGCTTTCCGGTGATCCTGAGCCCCTTCTTCTCGGCTTCGGAGGGCTGCAGGCTGCCCAGCTTCCCCCGCAGAAGTGCTGCTGCCCTCGAGCCCCCCATTGCGGCTGGCGGCTAGAGCTTAGCAGTGGGTGCCGATCCAGAGCAGTGCTGCTGCCACGAATCCGCCGCCGCCACGAACAAAGATCTAGGCTTTTGGTGGTGGGTTCTCTCGGGGATTGGTTTGGATCCTCGCCGGATTCCTAACCCAAGATTCGGATTTCAGATTGGGGCGGAGGCGCTGGAACTTGAACACGGGTCGGGAGTTTGAGACGGGCGAGAGGGATTTTTATTTTGTTTGAGAATCAATCGCGCCTTCTTCTGGGCTAGTTGGGCTTCACGGTGCCGGGCCCATTCTCTCTGATAGGTTAGTAGAAAAAAAAGAGACTTTTCGGCCCAGTCCTCTCTGCCGAGCTCCCTCCCCTCACTCGTCTCTCCTTTGCCAGCCGCCGCCGCCCGGCTCACCCGCGACCTCCGCCTCGCCGCCGCCGCCCAGAACCAATACACCTCTGCCGACGACCCCAACCGCCTCCGCCGTCTTCGCGCAGAGGGTCTCTCCGACGGCCCCGTCGTCCACCGCCTCGCCACCCCTGCTCCTCCGTCCCCCGGTCGCCCCCTGCCACCGGAGTCGCCCCTCCAGGTATCTTCCTCCGCCCTCCACTTCTAGCGCCTCCCTTATGGATCTCCAGTAGTATGTTTATCTTTAGTACTACTTCAACTGTTGAGGTTCATCTGAGAAATCACTGCCTCTACGTTACAAATCTGCGCTGCTGCTGTTGAACTTGGACCAGCGCTTCAGATTAGGTTGGTGCCTAAATTTGAGTGTCACTCATTTCGGATGATTAAGGACTGGCTATTAAGAGCATTACGCGGTTGCGATTTCAGTGTTTGCTGTTCCCTAAGGAATCGATTGATATAGTTCTAGTTAATGCGATGCCTGTATGTGTCATCGTGGCGGCGGTTGCTGTTTGTTTCTTCAGGAAATTGCTTGCTCACGTGATGCTGCCATTTAAGGTTAAATGTATATTGTTTGTATATTCTGCACAGTGTGAAGTTTCTCATTCGAAGAGGGTTTCATTTGATCAACTCGGCTACATGATGTATAACATAGCGACACTTTCTGTTCAGAGTATTACGGTTGCAATTCCGGTGGTTGCTGCTTCTTAAGGAGAAATTGGTTGCTAGAATTCTAGTTCATGTGATTGCCTAGGTGTGTCATACTGTCAGTTTGTTCATTCAAATTGCTGCTTCATGTGATGCTTCCATGTAGGGTTAAATATATATTTGAATGTTCCCACACACACAGCTTGAAGTTTCTCATCCAAAAAGAATTTCATCCGATGAACCGAGCTAGATGATATGTATAACACCGTGATACATTTCTGGTTTGTGCAGCCAAGGTGGTCCAATGGCTTCAGGCATCATGCTCCGACGTCTTTCCAAGACACTCACCATGAGCCCAGCAGCAGCAGTGGCATCTGGTATGACCAGTCAGCATCACCAGCTTCAGCAGCGTGCACCGGTGAGTGGCACATCCAAGGGCAAGGCGAAGCTCAAAGCTGGGATGCCTCTGAGGCGTAGTGTCATAGCCAAGAAGGGGGGTGCGCCTGCCACTGCTGGGAGCGGCGGCGCTGGCCGTGGTCGCCGTGAAGCTATCGAGCGTATTACTCAGATTGCAGAGTCTTGCCTGAAGTCCTCTACTCCTCTACGGCACCTGTCCCCAAAGGAGCGTCTTCGCGAGGCAAAGCGTGAGGAGCTTGGGCTCATCTCCAAGGAACGGCAACGTGAGCTTGATATGGCCAAGGCTGAAGCTAAAGCCAAGTCCAAGGGTAAGAGTGCAGGTGATGGTGACCGTGTTCTGATGGGTCCGCCGGGCCTTGACTATATCAGTCTTGGCCTGGTAGATGAGGAGGCTATCCCTGAGTATGAGCTGACAGTTGAAGATGGCCAGCGTCTTGCCAAAGAATACAGCCGTGTGCTGATGCGACGACACCGTGCACGTCAAACTGCAGAGTCAACACTCTTGCGGCTCAAGAAGGAGGCCATTGCTGCGCTCCCTGAGAAGCTGCGGGCTGCTGCTATGGTTCCTGACATGACCCCGTTCCCTGCAAACCGCTACATGGCAACGCTCACGCCACCAATTGAAGGGTATATTGAAAAGGTGCGAGACGCTGCCAAGAAGTATTCAGTGAAGGAGAAACTTCGTTGAGTTCGATTCGAGGGAGGAAAGAGTCTTCTCCGTACAAGATGCCGAGAGTTTAGATGCTTTCTTATGCTCCTTTAATTCTTGGCCTGTCTAGGTTTGATGACTACTTTGTGCTATTTTGGTCTTAGATAATCAGATTCTGGTAATAAGCCGTCACAATTTTTATTTGTAAGATCCTGCCATGTTATTCTGACTGAACTGTTTACTTCAGTTTTACTCCCTCCATTTCTTTTTAGCTCAGCATACGAGATTTGTCGGAAGTCAAACTTGTAAACTTTGATGGCTGCTTTGTGCTATTCTGGGTTTGTGATAATCAGATTCTGGTAATAAGCTGTCACAATTTTTCTTGGCAAGACCCTACCATGTTATTCTGACTGAGCTTTTCTACTTCAGTTTTGCTGTGTACTAGACTACTAGTGCATCTTGATATCATGTTGAGCTGAAGGCAGGAAAGTATTTCCCTTGAAATGATGCTTATGCTGAAAGTATGCTGCCAGGGTTACTAGAAAAAACTTGTTATTGCCTCAGTTCTTGGTTGTTGCATCAGTCTGTTAAGTAATCACCTTGTTCATTAAACAGCGGTGAGCATGCCAAATAGGGGCATTTTGAGACATGGTACATATGCAACTGAAAGAACAATGTTAACTCATACCCACCTCTGAACCCTTTCTTGAATAGTAATCTGCTGTGATGATACGACATCTTGTTTTTGATGTTCATTTATCTCCTTTCATGTTTTCATGTACCCTCAATGATGATTTCCTGCGGTGTCTGGTTGTCGAAAGAAGTACCTATCTTTGCTGTGTCATGTACTTGTGAGAAAATTGAGATTGTTATTACCAGAGAAAGATCTAATGCCATGTCATGTTTACTTTGTCGAACTTCGGAGGGTCAGGTCTCGGAAGTGTGCTTGTTATGTGCAAATGGAAGCCATATATAGATATATTTTCGCTCTTTTGTAAGCTAAAAGCCTGCCATACATTTCGGCATCAGCTGCAATGTTCAGGCCATCTCTTCCCTAATCCATGGAGAGCTACCTCAGTTATTGTTAACACTGAATTTCCGCCATCTCTTCCCTAATCCATGGAGAGCTACCTCAGTTGTTTTTAACACTGAATTTCCGCACTCGGTTATTTTTAACATCTGGCCCTGCTTACAAGTTATCTTCATGGAGTACTGTCCTGTTAGCTTCTCTCTATCTACTTGATGCATTTGTTTTGAATTGATTCAAATTTGTCATATTTATTCACTTGTGGCCTGTACTATGATTTCTCTGCCGCCTTAAACATCTCTTGAAACCGTGTCATCATTCAGATGTACATAAAGGGCTAGGTGTCCTTTTTTTTTTAATATCAATTTGGGTTGGCACCATTAGGTGTAGAAGGTATATTCATGTAAGAAACCTAAAACTCCATTGTGCACATTGATGTAAGAGCCTGAATTTTTCTTTGCATGTGTTCATGCAAGAAACCTTAGAACTCTTCACAGAGGCCACGTCAGCCGCCAGCGTGTTGTATTTAGTCCTGCTAATCTGGACCAAATCTAAACCCACAAACCTTAATTTTTGTGAGAGCCACAATAATCGCACAATCGTAAAATAAATAAATATCTATGAGTCTCTACTCTTAAAGGAGGAGTTAGTAGCTGGCGTTCCACAATTTTTTTTTCTCCATCTCTCCTCCCATCTTCGTCTGGTTTTTTTTGTTTCACCTCCCACCACCCCTTTCCACTCAATTTTCTTTTGAAAGTATTTCCCTCGAAATTATGCTTATGCTGAAGGGCAGTGTTACCCGTCCGCCGGATGATAAACCTATTAGATCGGCTGCCTCAGTAGCCGTCGAATGCCGCCCGAAACAACCGTCCGATCTACTGCCCCAACCAACGGACGACTTTTGCAACAGCTAGCTTGTTGCGATCAGGGGCTTTGCAACAAGGACCTTGTTGCAAAGGTCCACCGAGACAGCAATGGCCCGCCATGGCTTGGGTCCCTCAGCCACGAAGCGCTAGCGAACGGCGGAGTTGTCGTGCCTCCTCCGACTTAGCACCCCGAGCAGCTGGCTTTACTCCAGCACAACTAAGATGAGCTCTCACGCTGGGGCACTCCTGTGATGATTTTTGCAACCAAAGGTATGTTCTGAAACATGTGTCCTATTGCAATGCTTGGCCTTGTACGCTCCCACACCGGGCGCTTCTCCGGCACTTTCTGCAACCGGGACTATGTTTCTGAAACAAGACCCCCTATTGCTGAACCATTTTTCTTCTTTTTGAAACAAAACCTCTTCAACGGAAAACTTTGGAAACTAGCATATTGCTGAAAATAATTCACCACCGAACCCTTTTTTTTTCTGAAACAGTACCTCTGTTGCTGAAACCTTCTGAAACAATACGCTTGTTGCGAAAAAGGAAAATTGGCTGCACGAGACTTGTCGCCAGCACGAGTGCTCGATCAAGATCAATCCGACGGCGAAGCAGGCGGCGGATGGTGTGCGTGCATCAGCCGGCTGAAGGATAGAGTTTTCCTATGTTGGAAGTATGCTGCCAGGGTTCGTAGAAAAATGGCGCAGGCCATAATACTTGTTATTGTTCAACTCTGGGCCGTTGCATCATTCTGTTAAGTAATCACGTTGTTCATTAGACGGGTTCCCTCTCGCTAGGGTTTTGTTTTCTCCCGGTGGCGATCGCAGCCGCCGTCGAGTGCTTCACCTTCCTTCCTCCGGTTGCGCTAGGCAGGCTAGTCCGGGCTGATCTAGGGGTGATCTTGCATCACTTCCCGGCCTTGGCTTCCCCCCTAGAGGTGCGCTGGAGAGTTAGGGTTTGTTTCAAGGCCCGATCGATCTTATTTCTCGGGCAAGGGTTCAAGATTTTTAGCGGCGATGGGATCGAAGGCCAAGGAGCCGAGGGGTTCCAGCTCCGCGACAGAAGTGGAGAAGATGATGGCTGAGTTGGGTCTCCGTGAGGAAGATCTCGACGATGTCGTCTTTGATGAGAAGGATGCACCGCCTGACGCGACTAGATGGATGGCAGTTGCGAGGGTGCACATCGATAAACCGTACAGTCAGTATTGGTTCTTCAAGAATACGCGGGCGGCATGGGATTTGGCACATGAGGTGAAATTCCGTCCTCTAGAAGATAACCTCTATACGCTGCAGTTCTTCTGTCTTGGGGATTGGGAGCGAGTCATGCATGAAGGAATTTTAGGGGGAATGCTGTACTCATCACCCATATGATGGAATAACCAAGCCTACCGAGGTCAGTCTTGACACAGTGGATATCTGGATACAAATTCATGATGTTCATGATCTTTATGCACATCTAGTGAAGCCTCTGGCAGCGAAGGTGGGCGAGGTTCTGTTTGCAGAAAACATGACGCAAGATTTCGCTGGAAATTTTTATCGCGTGTGGGTCAAGATCAACGTGCACAAACCCTTGAAGAACGCGATGTCAATGATTCATGATGGGAAGCGCCAGATCTATCGTGTGAAATACGAGTGTCTGCCGGATTGTGTGCCCTATGCGAGCACCTAGGGAATGTTTACAAGGAACATGGAGATGGCATCCACCCACCCTCTGCTTTGTATTTCAAAGATCTCCGCGCCTCATGGAATATTCGAGTTGGGGATGGCCCTGGACGTGGGAGAGGACGCCGTGGTGGCCGTACTACAGGAAGAGATGTTGGACGGGCTGGAGCTCCGAACCACTTGGACAAACCTAAAACTGAAGATACAGATGCCATTGATCCAGATGCAGTTATGGATGATGCAGGGGATAACAGGAAAAGACTAGCCAATGAACAGCAAGCAGGGACTGCTCTTGCTATACTTCCTGCCACAGGGAACACGCTAGCTGTTATCCCTCAGGTGGTGCCTGTAGGGGAATGTTGCATGGAAAACAAAAAATTTCCTACGCACATGCAGATCTATCCATGGTGATGAGCATCCACGAGAGGGAGAGTGGATCTACGTACCCTTGTAGATCGCTAAGAGGGAAGTGTTAAGAAACGCGGTTGGTGTAGTCGAACGTCTTCACGATCCAAATCGCCGTGCGTCCCGCGATCTAATCACGATCCGTCCCATGATCCAATTACGATCCGTCCCGCGAACTTGTTCACGATCCGTCCCACGAACTTGATCACGATCCTTCTGATCTAGCGCCGAACGGACGACACCTCCGCGTTCAGCACATGTACAGCTTGATGACGATCTCCGCCGTCTTGATCTAGCAAGAAGGAGTGGAGAGGTAGAAGAGTTCTCCGGCAGCGTGACAACGCTCCGGCGATGGTGGTGGAGCTATTCCGGCAGGGCTTTGCCTAAGCGCTGCAGAAAACCGATCTAGAGGAGAAACTATGCACCAGAGGAACGGGCAGCACGTGGCTGAAAATTCTATGCAAAAACCCTAAAACCTCCAGTATATATAAGAGGAAGAGAGGAGGAGGCTTGACCCAAGGTCCAAGCCTCTAGGAGTCGGCCGAACCAGGTGGGAGAGGTGGAATCCACCTCCAATCCTAGTAGGACTAGGATTCACCCTATTTTTGCCTTTTTCCACTTTTTCTCTTTGGGTTTTTTCTCCCTAGCCGCATGGGTTTTGTGTGGGACTTCCACCAGCCCACTAAGGGCTGGTATTTACTCTCCCACAGCCCATTTTGCCTCTTGGGTCGAAATACCCCTCCTGATGGTCTCCCGGTACACTACCGGCACTCCCGGTACATTACCGATTAGCCCGAAACTTTTCCGGTGACCAAAATAGGACTTCCTATATATCAATCTTTATCTCCGGAACATTCCGGAGATCCTCGTGACGTCTGGGATCTCATCCGAGACTCCGAACAACCTTCGGTCACCACCATATATAACTCTATACTACCGAAACGTCACCGAACCTTAAGTGTGCAGACCCTGCGGGTTCGAGAACTATGTAGACATGACCGAGACACCTCTACGGCCAATAACCAATAGCGGAACCTGGATGCCCATATTGGTTCCTACATATTCTACGAAGATCTTTATCGGTCGAACCTCTATGTCAAGGATTCAGTTAATCCCGTATGATGTTCCCTTTGTTCTTCGGTATGTTACTTGCCCGAGATTCGATCGCCGGTATCTCCATACCTATTTCAACCTCGTTACCGAAAAGTCTCTTTACTCGTTCTGTAATACAAGATCCCGTGACTAACACTTAGTCACATTGCTTGCAAGGATTATTGTGATGTTGTATTACTGAGGGGCCCTAAGATACCTCTCCGTCACACGGAGTAACAAATCCCAGTCTTGATCCATGCCAACTCAACAGACCCCCTCGGAGATACCTGTAGAGCACCTTTATAGTCACCTAGTTACATTGTGACGTTTGATACACACAAGGCACTCCTCCGGTGTCCGTGAATTGCATGATCTCATGGTCATAGGAACATATACTTGACATGCAAAAAACAGTAGCAATAAACTGACACGATCATATGCTACGTTTGTAATTTGGGTCTTGTCCATCACATCATTATACTAATGATGTGATCCCATTATCAAATGACATCACATGTCAATGGCTAGGAAACCTTGACCATCTTTGATCAACGAGCTAGTTCACTAGAGGCATACTAGGGACAAATGTTGGAAATATGCCCTAGAGGCAATAATAAATTAGTTATTATCATATTTCCTTGTTCATGATAAATCGTTTATTATCCATGCTATAATTGTATTGATCGGAGACTTAGATGCATGTGTCGATACATAGACAAAACCATGTCCCTAGTATGCCTCTAATGGACTAGCTCATTGATCAATGATGGTTAAGGTTTCCTAGCCATGGACATGAGATGTCATTTGATAACGGGATCACATCATTAGGAGAATGGTGTGATGGACAAGACCCAAACAACAAACGTAGCATATGATCGTGTCAGTTTATTGCTACTGTTTTTCTGCATGTCAAGTATATGTTCCTATGACCATGAGATCATGCAACTCACTGACACCGGAGGAGTGCCTTGTGTGTATCAAACGTCGCAACGTAACTGGGTGACTATATAGGTACTCTAAAGGTATCTCCGAGGGTGTCTGTTGAGTTGGCATGGATCAAGACTGGGATTTGTTACTCCGTGTGACGGAGAGGTATCTCAGGGCCCACTCGGTAATACAACATCACAACAAGCCTTGCAAGCAATGTGACTAAATGCTAGTCACGGGATCTTGTATTACGAAACGACTAAAGAGACTTGCCGGTAACGAGAGTGAACTAGGTATGGAGATACCGACGATCGAATCTCGGGCAAGTAACATACCAAAGAACAAAGGGAACATCATACGGGATTAACTGAATCCTTGACATAGAGGTTCGACCGATAAAGATCTTCGTAGAATATGTAGGAACCAATATGGACATCTAGGTCCCGCTATTGGTTATTGATCGTAGAGGTTTCTCGGTCATGTCTACATAGTTCTCGAACCCGCAGGGTGTGCACACTTAAGGTTTGGTGACGTTTCAGTAGTATAGAGTTATGTATGGTGGTGACCGAAGGTTGTTCAAAGTCCCGAATGAGATCCCGGACGTCACGAGGAGCTCCGGAATGTTCTGGAGGTAAAGATTGATATATAGGAAGTCCCATTTTCGTTGCCGGAAAAGTTTTGGGCTAATCGGTAATGTACCGGGAGTGCCGGTAGTGTACCGGGAGACCACCGGGAGGGGTATTTCGACCCAAGAGGCTTCATGGGCTGTGGGAGAGTAAATACCAGCCTTTTGTGGGCTGGTGGAAGTCCCACACAAGGCCCATGCGGCTGGGAGAAAAAACCCAAAGGGAAAAAGGTGGAAAAAGGCCAAAAAAGGAGGAATCCTAGTCCTACTAGGATTGGAGGAGGAGTCCTCCTCTCCTCCCCACTTTGGCCGACCCAAGGGCTGGATTTTTGGCAGCCAAGCCTCCTCCTCCTCTCCTCCTATATATACTAGAGGATGGGTTTTGGCACAGAATTTTCAGCCACTTGCTACCCGTTCCTCTAGTGCATAGTTTCTCCTCTAGATCAGTTTTCTGCAGTGCTTAGGCAAAGCCCTGCCGGAATAGCTCCACCACCATCGCCGCAGCGCCGTCACGCTGCCGGAGAACTCTTCTACCTCTCTGCTCCCTCTTGCTGGATCAAGAAGGCGGAGATCATCATCCAGCTGTACGTGTGTTGAGCGCGGAGGTGCGGTCCGTTCGGCGCTAGATCGGAAGGACCGTGATCAAGATTGCGAGATGGATCGTGACGAGATCGCGGGACGGATCATGATGAGATTGCAGGACGGATCATGATGAGTTCGTGGGACGGATCATGATGAGATTGTGGGACGGATCGTGATGAGTTCGCGGGACGGATCGTGATTGGATTGTGGGACGGATCGTGATGAGATCACGGGACGCTCGGCTATTTGGATCGCGAAGACGTTCAACTACACCAACCGTGTTTCTTAACGCTTCCCGCTTACAGATCTACAAGGGTATGTAGATCCACTCTCCCTCTCGTAGATGCTCATCACCATGGATAGATCTGCGTGCGTAGGAAATTTTTTGTTTCCCATGCAACGTTCCCCAACAGTGGCATCATGAGCTAGGTCTATGTGTAGATGAGATCTCGAGTAGAACAGAAAAGGTTTGTGGGCATTGATGCTTATATGGCTTCCTCCCTTGGTCGGATTTTGGTTCAGCGGTATTGTGAGATGAAGAGGCCTGGACCAATATTACTCGTACGCTTACGAGAGACCGGTTCCCTCGACCGCAACTTGTTGCATAGATGGCTTGCGGGTGCTAGTTTCTCTCACTTTATTTGGATCGGATTCGACAAAGGCGGTCCTTGATAAGGTTGAAAAGCAACTAGTGCATCACCGTTGTGGTTTTTGTGTAGATGAGAATTGTTCTTGCTAGATACCCGTAGCAGCCACGTAAAACATGCAACAACAATTAGAGGACGTCTAACTTGTTTTTGCAGGGTATGTTGTGATGTGATATGGCCAATTTCATGATGTGATATATGTGATGCATGAGATGATCATGTGATGTATATATTATCACGACTTGCATGTCGATGAGTACGACAACTGGCAGGAGCCATAGGGTTGTCTTTAATTATTGTATGACCTGCATGTCAATCATTAAGTGCTATGTAATGCTTTACTTTATCGCTAAACGGTAGCAATAGTAGTAGAAGCATGGTGGGCACGACAACCCCAATGGAGACACGTTGATGGAGATCAAGATGATGGAGATCATGGTGTCATGCCGGTGACGATGGAGATCATGCCGGTGCTTTCATAATGGAGATCAAAAGCACAAAGTCATGGCCATATCATGTCACTTATGATTTGGATGTGATGTTAATCCTTTTATGCACCTTGTTTTGCTTAGGATGACGGTAGCATTATAAGGTTATCCCTCACTTAAATTTCAAGATGAATTGTGTTCTCCCCGAGTGTGCACCGTTGTGAAAGTTCGTCGTGTTGAGACACCACGTGATGATCGGGTGTGATAGACTCTACGTTCACATACAACGGGTGCAAGCCAGTGTTGCACATGCAGAACACTCGGGTTAAACTTGACGAGCCTAGCATGTACAGACGTGGCCTCGGAACACAAGAGACCGAAAGGTCGAACATGAGTCATATAGTAGATATGATCAACATGATGATGTTCACCATTGTAACCACCTCAACTCACGTGATGGTCGGACTTGAGTTGGTGAATTTGGATCATGTATCACTCGGACGGAGGGATGTCAATTTGAGTGGGAGTTCTTAAGTAATATGATTAATTGAACTCATTATCATGAACATAGTCAATAGGTTCTTTGCAAAAATGTGTTGTAGATTACTAGCTCACACTGTAGCTCCCTTGAATTTTATATGTTCCTAGAGAAATAGAGTTGAAAGATGATGGTAGCAATATTGCGGACTGGCTCCGTGATCTGAGGATTGTCCCCATTGCTGCATAGAAGGCTTATGTCCTTAATGCACCGCTCGGTGCGCCAACCCCTCTAGCGTTGTTTGTAGATGTTGTGAACATCTGACAGGCACGTTCTGATAACTACTTGATAGTTTAGTGCGTCATGCATTACGGCTTAGAATTGAGGCTCCGAAACGTTTTGAACGTCATGGAACATATGAGATGTCTAAGAGTTGAAATTAGGATCTCAGGCTCGTGCCCGTGTTGCAAGATATGAGATCTCCAACAAGATTCTTTTCCTGTAAGATGAAAGAGAATAGCTCAATCGTTGAGCATGTGCTCAGATTGTCTGGGTGCTACAATCGCTTGAATCGAGTGGGTGTTGATGTTCCAGATAAGATAGTGATTGATATAGTTCTCCAAGTCACTGTCACTAAAGCTACTAGAACTGGGTGATGAACTATAAAACGCCAGGGATAGAAATAATTATCCTTGAGCTATTCGCGATGTTTGACAACGCAAGGTAGAAATCGGGAAGGAGCGTCAAAGTGTTGATGGTTAGTCAAAACCACTAGTTTCGAGAAGGGCAAGAGCAAGGAGGGAAACTTCATGGATAGCAAGTCAGTTGCAGCTCCAGTGAAGCAACCCAAAGTCTAACCCAAACCCGAGACTAAGTGCTTCGATTATGAGGAGAACGGTCGCTGAAGCGGAACAACCCTAGATACTTGGTAGATAAGAAGGCTGGCAACGTTGACAGAAGTATATTTGATATATGTGTTATTGATGTGTGCCTTGCTAGTACTCCTAGTAGCACCTGGGTATTGGATACCGGTTCGGTTGCTAAATGTTAGTAACTCGAAATAAAAGCTACGAAATAAACGGAGAACTAGCTAAGGGTGAGGTGACGATGTGTGTTGGAAATGTTTCCAAGGTTGATGTGATCAACATCGCACGCTCTCTCTACCTTTGGGATTGGTGACAAACCTAAATAAATGTTATTTGGTGTTTTGCATTGAGCATGAACGTGATTAGATCGTGTTTATTGCAACACGGTTATTCATTTAAGTTAGAGAATAATGGTTATTTTGTTTACATGAATAATACCTTCAATGGTCATGCACCCAGTGAGAATGGTTTGTTGAATCTTGATCGCAGTAATACACATGTTCATAACATTGATGCCAAAAGATACAAAGTTAAAAATGATAGTACCACATACTTGTGGCACTACCGCTAAATGTCATATTGGTATAAAGCGCATGAAGAAACTCCATGTTGATGGAAATTTGGACTCATTCGATTTCGAATCGGTTGAGACATGCGAACCATGCCTCTTTGGCAAGATGACTAAGGACTCCATTTCCAGATGGATGAACGGGCAGGTGATTTATTGGAAATGATACATCTTGATGTATGCAATCCAATGAGTCTTGTAGCGTGCGGTGGATATCGTTATTTTCTTATCTTCACTGATGATTTGAGTAGATATAGTGTATATTTACTTAATGAAACACAAGTCTGAATCGTTTGAAAGGTTCAAGCTAATTCCGAGTGAAGTTTAAGATCATCGTAACAAGAAGATAATTGTCTGCAATATGATCGTGGAGGTAAATATCTGAGTTACGAGTTTGGTATACAACTTTAGACAATGTGAAAATTGTTTCATTACTCACGCCACCTGGAACACCATGGTGTGATGGTGTGTCCGAACGTCATAGTCGTGCTCTATTGGATATGGTGCGGGTTATGATGTCTCTTGTCGTTTTCTTACTATAGTTTTGGGGTTATGCATTAGAGACAACTGCATTCACTTTAAATAGGGCACCATCTAAATCCGTTGAGATGACACAGTGTGAATTATGGTTTGGTAGAAACCTAAGCTGTCATTTCTGAATATTTGAGGCTGCGACGCTTGTGTGGAAAAATGTTTTCACCTAATGAGCTCAAACCCAAAGCGGACAAATGCATCTTCATAGAATACCCTAAGAACAGTTGGGTGAACCTTCTATCTCAGATGCAAGCATAAAGTGTTTGTTGCTGAAACGGGTCCTTTCCCGAGAAAAGGTTTCTCTCGAAAGAATTGAGTGGGAGGAAGATAGAACTTGATGAGGTTGTTGAACCTTTGTTTCAACCAGAGAGTAGCGCAGCGCAGAAAGATGTTTCTGTGTAACCTACATCAGTTGAAGAGGAAGTAAGTGATGATGATCATGAAGGTTCAGATCAAGTTACTATCGAACCTCGTAGGTCGACAAGGATGTGTACTGCTCCTGATCGGTACAACAACCCTGTCTTGGAGGTCATGTTGTTGGACAACAATGAGCCTACGAGCTATGGAGAATCGATGATGGGCCCGAATTCTGACAAATGGTTAGAGGCCATGAAATCCAAGAAAGGATCCATGTATGAAAACCAAGTGTAGACTTTGGTAGACTTGCTCGTTGGATGGCAGGTTGCTGAGTACAAATGGACTTTTAAAATGAAAACAGACGCTGATGGTAAATGTCACCATTTATAAAGCTTGACTTGTCGCAAAGAAGTTTACGACAAGTTCAAGGAGTTGAGTATGATGAGACTTTCTCACTCGTAGCGATGCTAAAGTCTGTTGGAATTATGTTAGCAGTTGCCGCATTTTTCAATTATGAAATTTGGTAGATGGATGTCAAAACATCGTTTCCTTAATGATTTACTTGAGGAAAGGTTGTATGTGATACAACCAGAAGGTTTTCTCAGTCCTAAGGATGCTAAAAGGTGTGCAAGCTTCAGTTATTCTTCTATGAACTAAAGCAAGCATCTCGGAGTTGGAATATTCACTTTGATGAGGTGATCAAAGTTTTTGAGTCTATACAAGGTTTACGAGAAACTTGTATTTGCAATAAAGTGAGTGGGAGCACTATAGAGTTTCTGATAAGTATATGTGGATGACATATTGCTATTCGGAAATGATGTAGAATTTCTGGAGAGCATAAACGGTTGTTTGAAAAGAGTTTTTCAAAGGAAGACCTGGATAAAGCTACCTAATTTTTGAGCATCAAGATCTATAAAGATAGATCAAGATGTTTGATAAGACTTTCAATGAGTACATACCTTGACAAGTTTTTGAAAGAGTTCAAAATGGATTAGTGAGAGAGAAGTGTTCTCGCGTGCTTTGTAAGGTGTGAAGTTGATTGAGACTCAAAGCTCGATAACGGCAGAAGAAAGAGAAAGGACAAATGTCGTCCCCTATGCCTTAGCCATAGGCTCTGTATAGTATGCCATGCTGTGTACCGCACCTGTGTGTGCCTTGCCATGAGTCCGTCAAGGGGTACAAGAGTGATCTAGGAGTGGATCACTGGACAGCGGTCAAGATTATCCTTAGTAACTAAAAGACTAAGGAGATGTTTCTCGATTATGGAGGTGATAAAGAGTTTGTCTGAAAGAGTTACGTCGATACAAGCTTTAACACCAATCCAGATGACCCGTAGTAGCAATCTGGATACATATAGTGGAATAGCCATTTGGAATAGTACCAAGTGGAGCGTGGTAGCAGTGTTTACAGTTTGACATAGAGATTTGCAAAGTACATACGGATCTGAATGTCGCAGACCCGTTGACTATAAGACCTCTCTCACATGCAAAGCATGATCGAGCCCCAGAACTCATTGGGTGTTAGATTCATAACAATGCGTATCACATGGTGATGTGAACTAGATTATTGACCCTAGTGCAAGTGGGAGACTGTTGGAAATATACCCTAGAGGCAATAATATATTAGTTATTATCATATTTCCTTGTTCATTATAAATCGTTTATTATCCATGCTATAATTGTATTGATCGGATACTTAGATGCATGTGTGGATACATAGACAAAACCATGTCCCTAGTATGCCTCTAATGGACTAGCTCGTTGATCAAAGATGGTTAAGGTTTCCTAGCCATAGACATGAGATGTCATTTGATAACGGGGTCACATCATTGGGAGAATGGTGTGATGGACGAGACCCAAACTACAAATGTAGCATATGATCGTGTCAGTTTATTGCTACAGTTTTTCTACATGTCAAGTATATGTTCCTGTGACCATGAGATCATGCAACTCACTGACACCGGAGGAGTGCCTTGTGTGTATCAAACGTCACAACGTAACTGGGTGACTATAAAGGTACTCTAAAGGTATCTCCGAGGTTGTCTGTTGAGTTGGCATGGATCAAGACTGGGATTTGTTACTCCGTGTGGCGGAGAGGTATCTTAGGGCCCACTCGGTAATACAACATCACAACAAGCCTTGCAAGCAATGTGACTAAATTCTAGTCACGGGATCTTGTATTACGGAACAGGTAAATAGACTTGCCAGTAACGAGGTTGAACTAGGTATGGAGATACCGACGATCGAATCTCGGGCAAGTAACATACCGAAGAACAAAGGGAACATCATACAGGATTAACTGAATCCTTGACATAGAGGTTCGACCGATAAAGATCTTTGTGGAATATGTAGGAACCAATATGGACATCCAGGTCCCGCTATTGGTTATTGACTGTAGAGGTGTCTCGGTCATGTCTACATAGTTCTTGAACCTGCAGGGTCTGCACACTTAAGGTTTGGTGACGTTTCGGTAGTATAGAGTTATGTATGGTGGTGACCGAAGGTTGTTCGGAGTCCCGGATGAGATCCCAGACATCACGAGGAGCTCCGGAATGGTCCAGAGGTAAATATTGATATATAGGAAGTCCCATTTTGGTTGCCGGAAAAGTTTCGGGCTAATCGGTAATGTACCGGGAGTGCCGGTAGTGTACCGGGAGACCACCGGGAGGGGTATTTCGACCCAAGAGGCTTCATGGTCTGTGGGAGAGTAAATACCAGCCTTTTGTGGTCTGGTGGAAGTCCCACACAAGGCCCATGCGACTGGGAGAAAAAGCCCAAAGGGAAAAAGGTGGAAAAAGGCCAAAAAAAGGAGGAATCCTAGTCCTACTAGGATTGGAGCAGGAGTCCTCCTCTCCTCCCCACTTTGGCCGACCCAAGGGCTGGCTTTTTGGCAGCCAACACTCCTCCTCCTCTCCTCCTATATATACTAGAGGATTTGAGGGTTTTGGCATAGAATTTTCAGCCACGTGATACCCGTTCCTCTAGTGCATAGTTTCTCCTCTAGATCAGTTTTCTGCAGTGCTTAGGCGAAGCCCTGCCGGAATAGCTCCACCACCATCGCCGCAGTGCCATCACGTTGCCGGAGAACTCTTCTACGTCTCTGCTCCCTCTTGTTGGATCAAGAAGGCGGAGATCGTCATCAAGCTGTACGTGTGTTGAATGCGGAGGTGCCGTCCGTTCGGCGCTAGATCGGAAGGACCGTGATCAAGATTGCGAGACGGATCGTGACGAGATCGCGGGACGGATCATGATGAGATCGCAGGACAGATCGTGATGAGTTCGCTGGACGGATCGTGATGAGATTGCAGGATGGATCGTGATGAGTTCGCAGGACGGATCGTGATTGGATCGCGGGACGGATCGTGATGAGATCACGGGAGGCTCGGCGATTTGGATCGCAAAGACGTTCGACTACACCAACCGCGTTTCTTAACGCTTCCCGCTTAGCGATCTACAAGGGTACGTAGATCCACTCTCCCTCTCGTAGATGCTCATCACCATGGATAGATCTGCGTGTGCGTAGGAATTTTTTTGTTTCCCATGAAACGTTCCCCAACAACAAAGTGTTGTCTATTTACCCACACATGTAATGTGATTCCAATTAATACAATTATAGCATGGATAATAAAAGATTATCATGCACAAGGAAATATAATAATAAACACTTTATTTATTGCCTCTAGGGCATATTTCCAACAGTCTCCCACTTGCACTAGAGTCAATAATCTAGCCCACATCACTATGTGATTTACATTGTAATGAATCAAACACCCATGTAGTTCTGGTGTTGATCATGTTTAGCCCTTGGAAGAGGTTTAGTCAACGGGTCTACAACATTTAGATGCCTGTGCACTTTGCAAATATTTATGTCCTTCTCCTCGATGTAATCGCGGATGGAGTTGAAGCGTCGCTTTATGTGTCTGGTCCTCTTATGAAACCTTGGTTCGTTGGCCAGAGCAATGGCACCAGTGTTTTCACAGAACAGGTTCATTGGATTCGCTGCACTGGGCACTACTCCAAGATCTGTCATGAACTGCTTCATCCAGACACCTTCCTTCGCCGCCTCCGAGGCAGCGATGTTCTCCGTTTCACATGTAGAATCGGCTACCATGCTTTGCTTGGAACTTCACCAACTTACCGCTCCCCCGTTGAGAACAAATACGTATCCGGTTTGCGACTTAGAGTCATCCGGATCAGTGTCAAATCTTGCATCGATGTAACCCTTTACGACGAGCACTTCATCACCTCCATAAACGAGAAACATTTCCTTAGTCCTTTTCAGGTACTTAAGAATATTCTTGACCGCTGCCCAGTGCTCCATTCTAGGATCACTTTGGAACCTTCCAGACATACTTATGGCAAGGCTGACATTGGGTCTTGTGCACATCATTGCATACATGATAGAGCCTATGGTTGAAGCATAGGGGATGACACTCATCTTTTCTCTATCTTTTGCAGTCACTGGGCATTGACTCTTACTCAACTTCACACCTTGTAACACACGCAAGAACCCCTTCTTGGACTGATCCATTTTGAACTTCTTCAAAACTTTATCAAGGTATGTGCTCTGTGAAAGTGTTATTAAGCGTCTCGATCTATCTCTATAGATCTTAATGCCTAATATGAAAGCAGCTTCTCATAGGTCCTTCATTGAAAAACTCTTGTTCAAATATTCCTTCACGCTTTCCAACATTTCTATATTGTTTCCAATCAGCAATATGTCATCAACATATAATATTAGAAACGCTATAGAGCTCCAAATCACTTTCTTGTAAATACAAGCTTCTCCATAAACTTGTATAAAACCAAACGCTTTGATCACCTCATCAAAGCGCTTATTCCAACTCCGAGATGCTTGCACCAGCCCATAAATGGATCGTTGGAGTTTGCAAAGTCAGGATTCTCTAGATCGACAAAACCTTCCGGTTGCATCATATAGAACTCTTCCTCAAGGAAACCATTATGGAACGCTGTTTTAACATCCATCTGCCAAATTTCATAGTCGAAATATGCAGCTATTGCTAACATGATTCTGACGGACTTAAGCATCGGTACGGGTGAGAAGGTCTCATCGTAGTCAACTCCTTGAACTTGTGAAAAACCCTTTGCCACAAGTCGAGCTTTATAGACGGTGACATTACCGTCCCTGTCTGTCTTCTTCTTAAAGATCCATTTGTTCTAAATGGCCTTTCGCCCTTCAGGTAATACTTCCAAAGTCCATACTTTTGGTTTCATAGATGGATCCCATCTCGGATTTCATGGCCTCTAACCATTTTTTGGAATCCGGGCCCATCACTGCTCCTCCATAGCTCGTAGGTTCATCGTTAACCAACAACATGACCTCCAAGACAGGGTTGCCGTACCACTCAGGGGTAGTACGCGGCCTTGTCGACCTACGAGGTTCAATAGCAGCTTGATCCGAAGCTTCATGATCATCATGATTACCTTCCTCTTCTACCGTCGTAGGTTCTAAAGAAACATCTTTCTGCGTTGCGCTACTTTTTGGTTGAAGTAAAGGTTCAATAACCTCATCAAGCTCTATTTTCCTCCCACTCAATTCTTTCAAGAGAAACTCTTTCTCAAGAAATGTTCCGTTCTTAGCGACAAACACTTTGCCTTCGGATCTGAGATAGAAGGTATACCCGACTGTCTCTTTCGGGTATCCTATGAAGACGCATTTCTCCTCTTTGGGTTCCAGCTTTTCAGGCTGAAGCTTTTTGACATAAGCATCACATCCCCAAACTTTAAGAAATTACAACTTTGGCTTCTTGCCAAACCACAGTTCATATGGCGTCGTCTGAACGGATTTTGATGGTGCCCTATTTAAAGTGAATGCAGTTGTCTGTAATGCATAACCCCAAAACGATAGTGGCAAATCAGCAAGAGACATCATAGAATGCACCATATCTAATAAGGTTCGATTATGACGTTCGGACACACCATTACGCTGTGGTGTTCCGGGCGGTGTCAACTGTGAAATAATTCCACACTGTCTTAAGTGACTGCCAAACTCATAACTCAGATATTCACCTCCTCGATCAGATCGTAGGAACTTAATCTTCTTGTTACGATGATTCTCAACTTCACTCTGAAATTGCTTGAACTTTTCAAACGTTTCAGACTTGTGTTTCATTAAGTAAATATACCCATATCTACTTAAATCATTAGTGAAGGTGAGAAAATAACGATATCCACCATGCGCTTTAACATTCATTGGACCGCACACATCAGTATGTATGATTTCCAATAAGTCACTTGCTCGTTCCATTGTTCTAGAGAACGGCGTTTTAGTCATCTTGCCCATGAGGCATGGTTCACATGTGTCAAGTGATTCAAAATCAAGTGACTCCAAAAGTCCATCAGCATGGAGCTTCCTCATACGTTTTACACCAATATGACCTAAACGACAGTGCCACAAGAACGTGGTACTATCATTATCAACTCTACATCTTTTGGCATCAATGTTATGAACATGTGTGTCATCACTATCAAGATTCAATATGAATAAACCCCTAACATTGGGTGCATGACCATAAAAGATATTACTCATATAAATAGAATAACCTTTATTCTCTGATTTAAATGAGTAACCGTCTCGCAATAAACAAGATCCAGATATAACGTTCATGCTTAACGCAGGCACTAAATAACAATTATTCAGGTTCATCACTAATCTCGATGGTAATCGAAGAGAGAGCGTGCCGACGACGATCACATCAACCTTGGAACCATTTCCCACGCGCATCGTCACTTCGTCCTTTGCCAGCCTTCGTTTATTCAGTAGTTCCTGCTTTGAGTTGCAAATGTGAACAACCGAACCGGTATCAAATACCCAGGCACTACTACGAGAGCTAGTAAGGTACACATCAATAACATGTATATCATATATACCTTGTTTGTCGTTGGCCGCCTTCTTGTCAGCCAGGTAGTTGGGGCAGTTCCGCTTCCAGTGACCAGTTCCCTTGCAATGAAAGCACTCAGTTTCTGGCTTGGGTCCATGCTTGGGCTTCTTTACAGGAGTAGCAACTGCTTTGCCATCCTTCTTGCTTTTACCCTTCTTGCCCTTGCCCTTGACCTTGCCATTTTTCTTGAAACGAGTGGTTTTATTGACCATCAACACTTGATGTTCTTTCTGGATTTCAGACTCAGCGACTTTTAGCATCGCAAACAGCTCGATGACTGACTTGTTCATCCTGTGCATGTTATAGTTCATCAAAAAGCTCTTGTAACTAGGTGGCAGTGATTGAAAAACTCTGTCAGTGATCGCCTCTGGCGGAAGGGCAATTCCCAACTCCTCTAGACGAGTCGAATACCCAGACATTCTGAGTATATGTTCACTGATAGACCCGTTCTCCTCCATCCTGCAAGCAGAGAACTTATCGGAGGTTTCATACCTCTCGATCCGGGCATTCTTTTGAAAGAGAAACTTCAACTCCTGGAACATCTCATATGCTCCATGACGTTCAAATCGTCTTTGAAGTCCCAGTTCTAAGCCATACAATATTGCACACTGAACTATTGAGTAATCTCCAGTACGTGCCTCCCAACCGTTCTTAACGTCTTCGGAGGTCATATCTTCTGGTTGGTCACCAAGCGGTGCATAAAGGACATATGATTTCTAGGAAGCCGTGAGGATAATCCTCAGATTACGCGCCCAATCAACAAAGTTACTTCCATCATCTTTCAGTTCAGCTTTCTCTAGGAACGCCTTAATATTCAAGGGTGCTACTGCGCGAGCCATTGATCTACAACATAAATATGCAAAGTTTACTTAGACTCTTGTTCAAGATAATGAGTTTAGTTAATCAAATTACTAAAGCTCCCACTCAAATTGACATCCCTCAGGTCATCTGAGTGTCAGATGATCCAAATTCACCAACTCAAGTCCGATCATCACATGAGTTAAGGTGGCTTCAATGGTGAACATCATTATGTTGATCATATCTACTATATGACTCATGTTTGACCTTTCGGTCTCTTGTGTTCCGAGGCCATGTCTATACATGCCAGGCTCGTCAAGTTTAACCCGAGTGTTTTGCACGTGCAACACTGGCTTGCACCCGCTGTATGTGAACGTAGAGTCTATCACACCCGATCATCACGTGGTGTCTCAACACGCTGAACTTTCGCAACGGTGCACACTTGGGGAGAAAACAATTTATCTTGAAATTAAGTGAGGGATCACCTTATAATGCTACCGTCGTCCTAAGAAAAACAAGGTGCATAAAAGGATTAACATCACATGCAAATCATAAGTGACATGATATGGCCATGAACTTGTGCTTTTGATCTCCATCTAGAAAGCACCGGCATGATCTCCATCATCACCGGCAAGGCAGCATGATCTCCATCATCTTGATCTCCATCAACGTGTCGCCATCGGGGTTTTCGCTCCCAACATGCTTCTACTACTATAGCTACCATTTGGCGATAAAGTAAAGCATTACATAGCGCTTAATGATTGACACGCATGTCATACAATAATTAAAGACAACCCTATGGCTCCTGCCGGTTGCCGTAATCATTGACATGCAAGTCGTGATAATCTATACATCACATGATCATCTCATACATGACATATATCACATCATGAAATTGGCTATATCACATCACAACATACCCTGCAAAAACAACTTAGACGTCCTGTAATTGTTGTTGCATGTTTTACGTGGCTGCTACGGGTATCTAGCAAGAACAATTCTCATCTATGCAAAAACCACAACGGTGATACACTAGTTGCTTTTCAACCTTCTCAAGGACCGCCTTTGTCGAATCCGATCCAACTAAAGTGAGAGAAACTGGCACCCGCAAGCCATCTATGCAACAAGTTGCGATCGAGGGAACCGGTCTCTCATAAGTGTACGAGTAATGTTGGTCCGGGCTGCTTCATCTCACAATACCGCTGAACCAAAATCCGATCATGGGAGGAAGCAATCTAAGCATCAACGCCCGCAAACCTTTTGTGTTCTACTCGAGATCTCATCTACACATAGACCTAGCTCATGATGCCACTGTAGGGGAACGTTGCATGGGAAACAACAATTTTCCTATGCACACGTAGATCTATCCATGGTGATGAGCATCTACGAGAGGGATAGTGGATCTACATACCATTGTAGATCGCTAAGCGGGAAGCGTTAAGAAACGCGGTTGGTGTAGTCGAACGTCTTCGCGATCCAAATCCCCGTGTGTCCCGCGATCTAATCATGATCCGTCCCATGATCCAATCACGATCCGTCCCGCGAACTTGTTCACAATCCATCCCACGAACTTGATCACGATCCTTCCGATCTAGCGCCGAACGGACGGCACCTCCGCGTTCAGCACACGTACAGCTTGATGACGATCTCCACCGTCTTGATCCAGCAAGAAGGAGAGGAGAGGTAGAAGAGTTCTCTAGCAGCGTGATGACGGCCCAGCGATGGTCGTGGAGCTATTCCGGTAGGGCTTCGCCTAAGCGTTGCAGAAAACCAATCTAGAGGAAAAACTATGCACTGGAGGAACGGGCAGCACGTGGCTGAAAATTCTGTGCAAAAACCCTAAAACCTCTAGTATATATAAGAGAAAGAGAGGAGGAGGCTTTTCCCAAGGGCCAAGCCTCTAGGAGTCAGCGGAACCAGGTGGGAGAGGTGGAATCCACCTCCTATCCTAGTAGGACTAGGATTCACCCTATTTTTGCCTTTTCCACTTTTTCTATTTGGGTTTTTTCTCCCTAGCCGCATGGGCTTTGTGTGGGACTTCCACCATCCCACTAAGGGCTGGTATTTACTCTCCCATAGCCCATGTTGCCTCTTGGGTCGAAATACCCCTCCTGATGGTCTCCCGGTACACTACCGGCACTCCCGGTACATTACCGATTAGCCCAAAACTTTTCCAGTGACCAAAATAGGACTTCATATATATATATATATATCAATCTTTACCTCCGGATCATTCCGGAGCTCCTCATGATGTCCGGGATCTCATCCGGGACTCTGGACAACCTTCGGTCACCACCATATATAACTCTATACTACCGAAACGTCACCGAACCTTAAGTGTGCAGACCTTGCAGGTTCGAGAACTATGTAGACATGACCGAGACACCTCTACGGCCAATAACCAATAGCGGGACCTGGATGCCCATATTGGTTCCTACATATTTTACGAAGATGTTTATCGGTCGAACCTCTGTGTCAAGGATTCAGTTAATCCCGTATGATGTTCCCTTTGTTCTTCGGTATGTTACTTGCCCGAGATTCGATCGTCAATATCTCCATACCTAGTTCAACCTCGTTACCGGCAAGTCTCTTTACTCGTTCCGTAATACAAGATCCCGTGACTAACACTTAGTCACATTGCTTGCAAGGCTTATTGTGATGTTGTATTACTGGGCGGGCCTGAGATACCTCTCCGTCACACGGAGTAACAAATCCCAGTCTTGATCCATGCCAACTCAACAGACACCCTCGGAGATACTTGTAGAGCACCTTTATAGTCACCCAGTTATGTTGCAATGTTTGATACACACAAGGCACTCCTCCGATGTCCGTGAGTTGCATGATCTCGTGGTCATAGGAACATATACTTGACATGCAGAAAACAACAGCAATAAACTAACACGATCATATGCTATGTTTGTAGTTTGGGTCTTGTCCATCACATCATTCTTCTAATGATGTGAGCCCGTTATCAAATGACATCACATGTCATTGGCTAGGAAGCCTTGACCATCTTTGATCAACGAGCTAGTTCACTAGAGGCATACTAGGGACAAAGTGTTGTCTATTTACCCACACATGTAATGTGTTTCCAATTAATACAATTATAACAGGGATAATAAACGATTATCATGAACAAGGAAATATAATAATAAACACTTTATTTATTGCCTCTAGGGCATATTTCCAACAGTGCCATCTAGTCCATCTTCGGTGCAAGAACCAAAGAGGCCGCGTGTCAATGCAGATAGGAGCAGTCTGAAGAAGGGAGCTACTACAGAGAAACAAGTTGATATTAGATCGGCGACCTCCCGTGGGGAGGATCACCGAGCGCAATAAATGTCTTATGTTGGAATTGTCGCGGTGCAGGCAAAGCCGCGACAATTCGAGTGCTTCGTGACCTAGCGAAGCAATTTGCCTCGACTGTGCTATGTATTGTCGAAACTCAAATCTCAAAGGCACGAGTCGAGAGTCTTGCTAGTACTTTAGGTTTTACTCATGCTTATGATGTTGGTAGTTCTGCCCGTAGTGGTGGCATTGGTGTTTTTTGGAATGATGGAATAAATATGAATGTTTTTGGTTAGTCTGAGTGTCATGTGGATGCCAAGGTGCTGATCCCTAATATTGCGGAGTGGAGACTAACATGTGTTTACGGCAAAGCACAGACTGGAGAGAGATACAGAACATGGGATATGCTAAAATCTCTAGTCAGTATAAACTCCTTGCCATGGCTATGCATCGGCGATTTCAATGAAGTCCTATATCTGCATGAGCATGTTGGGACTGGACAAAGACGAAGGGCACAGATCGAGGGCTTCAGGGATTCTTTGGACGTCTGTGCGCTATCTGATCTTGGGTATCATGGGAAACCTTGGACCTATGAGAAAAAGACCTCCGGTGGAGGTTACTGCTAAGTGCGCCTTGATAGGGCTCTAGCCAACTCTGATTGGAGTACGCTCTTTCCTCATGCAAACCTCATCCATGAAACTGGGGCGTCATCTGATCACTATCCCATTAGACTGCAACTTGAGCCGGTGCAGGTTACACAAAGGGCGAAGAAAATATTTAGATATGAATGTTACTGGGAGCGTCATGATAAGTTCGGTGAATCACTTGAGGCCATGTGGAGCGGCAGCCCGGGCAGCCAGTCTGCGGCGCAGCTCAGCAATAAGTTGGAGAACTTGTCGGCGTTATTGCAACAGTGGAGTGGGGCCAATATAGGTTGTGTTTCCAGAAGGATTAAGAAGTTGAAGAAGGAACTGGCAGTTTCGCAGAATGACCCTCGGCATTCGGTTCCCTCACATGTAGAGGGAAAAATTACAGATCAGCTAGTAGAATTATACCATATGGAAGAAATATTGCAACGGCAACGTTCCACGGTTGATTGGCTGGTGGATGGTGATAAGAATACAAATTGTTTTCAGAGAAGAGCTAGTATGCGTCGAAGGAAAAACCTTATTAAAAACCTCCAAAATCAGATTGATCTCTAACCCATGATCCCACAGAGATGGCGGCCCTAACTAATGATTTTTACAAGGATTTGTTGCACTCTGAAGGGACCTTAGATATGGAGAATGTTCTGAATACAGTACCGGTTAAAGTGTCAGCGCAGATGAACAATGATTTGACGGCGCCATTCACGCAGGAGGAAGTCAAAATGCCTCTTTTCCAAATGTATCCCACAAAAGCTCCCGGCCCTGATGGATATCCAACACACTTTTTTCAAAGGCACTGGGAGCTGTGTGGGGGAGAGATAACCAATGTGGTCCTTCAAATCCTTAGAGGGGAGGAGAGCCCTGAGGTAATTAACAACACTTTGTTAGTTTTAATCTATAAGGTCAAGGATCCGGTTCAGTTATCACAATTCTACCCTATCAGCTTATGTAATGTGTTATACAAAATTGCCTCAAAGGTTTTGGCTAACAGATTGAAGCAGATATTGCCATACATTATTTCAGAGGAGCAATCCACTTTTGTCCCAGGGCGGTTGATCACTGACAACATCGTCACAGCCTATGAATGCCTACACTTCATGAAGAGATA
The DNA here is from genome assembly GCA_022496015.1 of Hordeum marinum. Lineage (NCBI taxonomy): Eukaryota > Viridiplantae > Streptophyta > Magnoliopsida > Poales > Poaceae > Hordeum > Hordeum marinum. Next base: position 502,824,162 of record CM039676.1, read on the forward strand.
TAAAGCAAAGCGGAATAGGTTTTGTGCTATAAAATTGGACATGATGAAAGCCTATGACCGTGTAGAGTGGAGTTATCTTGAGGCTATTACGATTAAGATGGGATTTGCACCATCTTGGGTGGCCTTGGTAATGAGGATGGTAAGCTTAGTTAAATTCTCAGTCCTGTTCAATGGAGGCAAGTTGGAAGAGTTTACACCATCGAGAGGGATCCGTCAGGGGGACCCAATTTCTCCATACCTGTTTTTGCTTGCAGCGGAGGGCCTTACGTGCCTCTTAAAAACACAACATGAATCAACGCACCTCAGTGGAAAACAACTTGCCCCATCGGTGCCGCCGGTAAGCCACTTGCTCTTTTAGATGATAGCCTGCTGTTTGTCAAAGCCAATTCTAATGGAGCAAATGAGTTGTCCTCCTTGCACTAGTAGAAAACAGGGCATCGGTTCGGGCCGGCCAGCCCATTAGTCCCGGTTTAGTCACGAACCGGTACCAATGGGGGCAACGGTCCCGGTTCGTGAGGCCAGGGGGCCGGGCGGACCACGTGGGGCATTGGTCTCGGTTCGTCTGGCCCCTTTGGTCCCGGTTCCAGACATGAACCGGTATCAATGGGCCTTGCTCCTAGCCCACAACCATTGATCCCGGTCCGTGGCTGGAACTGGGACCAAATAGGGGTCCTTTAGTCCCGGTTCCAACCACGAACCGGGACCAATGAGATGCCTATATATACCCCCTCGCCGGCGAGCAGAGCACTCCACACGCTGCTCTGTTTTTTTGCCGGCGAGGGAAGACATTTGTGGTGATCTAGCTCACCTCCTATACACATGAGGTGTTTGATGAAATGCCCAAGCCAAACTTAAGCTTTCTCCTCTCGAAGCTCCTTGTCCAAACTCCATTTTCATCAAGATTTGTCTAGGTTTGGCGGTCCGTCCTGTCCCATCCCCATCCTGAAACCACCGTCGATCGCGCACGCGTGGCGAGCCTCTTGATCTTATATTCTTGCTAAAAGAAAATATACTTACTCGTATGATTTTCTTACTTTTATTATTGTTTGTTATTATGTAGTGTCATGGTTATGGTATCCTCCCACATCGGCCCTCGTCCAGTCTATGATTCAGATGTGGTTTATTATTTCTTATATAACTCTTTCACACATCTAATGTCTATGACAATTAATTATGCCACCAACTTGACGTAGATGTTTTTATCTATAGGAAGTAGTTGAACCAGCAATTCCAACCGACAATGCAATTCTGCTCGACAAGTTAACTAAAGATGAAAAAGAAATCGATCATTTGAAAGAAAAATTGAAAAGAACTGAAGATGACAAGATGGGATTGGAGTTGCATGTTGCCGATGTCGTCGCCGATCACAAGACCAAGATGGATGCAATGCGCTTGAAGGTTAGAAAGATTAGAAAATATGTCATTCATACTGAGGCTTGGTATCATTATGCCGTTGGATCAATTGTTACCTTAGTAGCGGTTATGATTGCATTTGTTGTTGCATTTAAATTTTTTACATAGTTTCGGTGTATGTTTTAATTAGATGCTCTAGAGACCTATATGTTGTTCAATAATGACAGCTATGTATGAACTGTACGTATTTATTTTGGTCATTATTGTACTTTGGCTTTAATGTGATGATGGATTTCTAATAATTTGGTCACTTCTGTATTCATGATATGTTGTAATGGTTTTTACTACACTTTATCATATAACGCACGCAGATGAATAGACAATGGATGTACGGTGACCGACCCACCTCCGAGTATATTAAGGGCCTGCATAATTTTCTCGAAGTGGCTGAGGCAAACAAGTAGAATGATTTTATGCCTTGTCCATGTACTGTTCGTGAGAATACGAAGTCTTTCTCCAACTCTAAAACCCTTCACTTCCACCTGCTTCCGAAGGGTTTTATGCCACACTATAATTTTTGGACCAAGCATGAAGAAAGAGGGGTTATGATGGAAGACAACAAAGAAGAAGAGGATGACAACAACTACCCTCCCCCTGAATATGGTGATGCTGCAATGGGGGAAGCTGAAGATCAAGAGGAACCAGACGATGTGCCCGATGATGATCTTCGCCGGGTCATTATTGATGCATAGAGAGAATGCGAAAGTGAAAGGGAGAAGTTGAAGTTCGATCGCATGTTAGAGGATCACAAAAAAGGGCTGTACCCAAATTGCGAAGATGACAACAAAAAGCTCGGTACCACACTGGAATTGCTGCAATGGAAGGGAGACACTGGTTTATCTGACAAGGGATTTAGTTCGCTACTAAAAATAATGAAGAAGAAGGTTCCAAAGGATAACGAATTGCTCGACAGTACGTACGCAACAAAGAAGGTTCTGTGCCCTCTAGGATTGGAGGTGCAGAAGATACATGCATGCCCTAATGACTGCATCCTCTACCGCGGTGAGTACAAGGAACGGAACGCATGCCCGGTATGCGGTGCATTGCGGTATAAGATCAGAAGAGATGACTCTGGTGATGTTGAGGGCCATCGCATCGGGAAGAGGGTTCCTGCCAAGGTGTTGTGGTATGCTCCTATAATACCACGGTTGAAATGTCTGTTTAGAAACAAAAAGCATGCCGAGTTGATGCAATGGCACAAAAAAGACCGTAAGAAAGACGGGAAGTTGAGAGCACCCCCTGACGGGTCGCAGTGGAGAAAGATCGAGAGAAAGTGGAGCGACTTTACAGGTGACCCAAGGAACGTATGGTTTGGTTTAAGTGCAGATGGCGTTAATCCTTTTGGGGAGCAGAGCAGCCAGCGTAGCACATGGCCCGTGACTCTATTTATGTATAACCTTCCTCCTTGGTTGTGCATGAAGCGGAAGTTCATTATGATGCCAGTGCTCATCCAAGGCCCTAAGAAACCTGGCAATGACATTGATGTGTACCGAAGGCTATTAGTTGATGAACTTTTACAGCAATGGAATGGAAGAGGTTTACGTGTGTGGGATGAGAACGAACAGGAGGATTTTGACCTACATGCGTTGCTGTTTGTAACCATCAACGATTGACCTGCTCTCAATAACCTTTCAGGACAGACAAACAAGGGATACCATGCATGCACACAGTGTTTAGATGACACCGACAGTATATATTTGGACAAATGCAGGAAGAATGTGTACCTGGGGCATCGTCGATTTCTTCCGACCAACCATCAATGTCGAAAGAAAGGAAAGCATTTCAAAGGTGAGGCAGATCACCAGAAGAAGCCCGCCCTCCGTACTGGTGATCACATACTTGATATGGTCAATGATTTACAAGTAATATTTGGAAAGGGTCCTGGCGGACTATTTGTTCCTAATGACGCTGACAAACGCACACCCATGTGGAAGAAGAAATCTATATTTTGGGACCTACCCTATTGGAAAGACCTAGAGGTCCGCTCTGCAATCGACGTGATGCACGTGACGAAGAACCTTTGCGTGAACCTTCTAGGCTTCTTGGGAGTGTATGGGAAGACAAAAGATATACCGGAGGCACGGGAGGAACATTAACGTGTGCATGAAAAAGATGACATGCATCCAAAGCAGTATGAAGGTCCTGCCAGCTATGCTCTTACCAAAGAAGAGAAGGAAATCTTCTTTGAATGCCTGCTCAGTATGAAGGTCCCGTTTGGTTTCTCGTCAAATATAAACGGAATAATAAATATGGCAGAGAAAAAGTTCCAGAACCTAAAGTCTCATGACTGCCACGTGATAATGACGCAACTGCTGCCGGTTGCATTAAGGGGGCTTCTACCAGAAAACGTTCGATTAGCCATTGTGAAGCTATGTTAATTCCTCAATGCAATCTCTCAGAAGATGATCGATCCAGAAATCCTGCCAAGGTTAAGAAGTAATTTGGTGCAATGTCTTGTTAGTTTCAAGCTGGTGTTCCCACCGTCCTTATTCAATATCATGACGCACGTCCTAGTTCATCTAGTCGACGAGATTGCCGTTCTGGGTCATGTATTTCTACACAATATGTTCCCCTTTGAGAGGTTCATGGGAGTCTTGAAGAAATATGTTCGTAACTGCGCTAGGCCATAAGCAAGCATCTCCATGGGCCATCAAACAGACGATGTCATTGGGTTTTGTGTTGACTTCATTCCTGACCTTAAGAAGATTGGTCTCCCTCAATCGCAGTATGAGGGGAGACTGACCGGAAAAGACACGCTATGAGCGCACTCAATAATATGTAGGGACGGGCATTCTTGGTCACAAGCACACTACACAGTTCTACAAAATTCCACCTTGGTGACCCCGTATGTCGATGAACACAAGAATATTCTACGCTCTAAACACCTGGAGCAGTGTGACGACTGGATTACATATGAACACATCAGGACTTTCGGCAGTTGGTTGCAAACACGTCTCATGGGTGACAACACTGTTTCTGATGAGTTGTACTCGTTGGACAAGGGACCATCTTCGACTGTATTGACTTACAAAGGATACGAGATAAATGGGAATACATTTTACACGATCGCCCAAGATGAAAAGAGCACCAACCAAAAGAGCGGTGTCCGCTTTGATGCAGCAACCAAGAGGGGAAAGGACACATATTATGATTACATAGTGGACATATGGGAACTTGACTATGGACATGATTTCAAGGTCCCTTTGTTTCAGTGCAAATGGGTCAATCTGTCAAGAGGCGGGGTACAGGAAGACCCACAGTACGGAATGACAAAAGTGGATCTAAACAATCTTGGGTACACAGACGAACCATTCGTCCTAGCCAATGATGTGGAACAAATTTTCTATGTGAAGGACATGTCTACCATACCGAGAAAAAGAAAAGATAAGGAAGCGAATACATCATACGATGAGCCAAAATGCCACATAGTTCTTTCAGGAAAAAGAGACATCATGGGATTGGAGGGCAAGACAGACATGTCTGAAGATTATGAAAAGTTCCATGAAATTCCTCCCTTCAAAGTCAAGGCTGACCCAAGCACCCTGTTAAACGATGAAAATTGTCCATGGTTACGGCGCAATAAGCAAAGGACACACGCGAAGAAGAAGTGAGGACTTTCGCTCCACAACTATATCATTGCAGTGACATGTGAAGAAATGAAATGCCTTTTGTAACACATGAGTTTTCGTCCGAAACCCTAATACTTCGAAAGAGATTCTCCGTTTTGTACACGAAGTGCATCCAGTTTTTGCCGTAACCCTCTCAACTTTTTATGACATGCTATGTGGGTGAAATGATGATACCATGCCAACTTTCAACCTTTTCAGAGTTCATTTGAAGTGCTTTTCAATTTCAGGGTCATTTAGATCAAAAAAATCAATAAGTGCATGAAAAATACCAAATGAAGTCAGAAGGGTTTGAAAATTGATGATGTGGCTTTGAATGGTGCATTTTGAACACACAAAAATTCTGGAGTTCAAATGAGTTCAAAAAAATGAAATCCCTTCGTAACAGATGAGTTTTCGTTCGAAACCGTGATACTTCGAAATAGATTGTCCATTTTGTACACGAAGTGCATCTAGTTTTTGTCATACCCCACTCAACTTTTTAGCACATCCTATGTGGATGAAATGATGATATCATGCCAACTTTCAACCTTTTCAGAGTTTGTTTGAAGTGCTTTTTAATTTCTTTCAAAACATCGTAGGAGTGGAGTTCAAAAAAGAACAGCTAAAAAGCTTTTATAAACCTCTAGTATTTTTGAAACAATAATAATATAAAAATTATGCAATTAAAATTATCGAAGTATTTTTTTTTCAAAACATTAATAGCAAAAAGAATTTAATGATAAAACACACTGGAAATAAATAAAGCAAAAAAATAAATAAAGCAAGAAACAAAAAAAACAATGGAAATTATGCAACTAAAATTATCAAAGTATTTATTTGTTAAAAATAATGAACTAAAATAACAAAAGAAAAATACTGGAAAAAAATTAAAATAATAAATAAAGCAAAAAACAAAATAAAAAACAGTTTAAAAAATGCCGCCTACTGGGCCACCATAGCCTGAATACGACTAGAAACCCAACAACTAGTTAGGCCAGGATTCAGGCCCGCAGAAGGACCAGTAGGCCCACATGCATAGGAGAGTGCAATTAGGCCTGTAAGCCTGCAGTTGAGAGGAGCTCGAGAGAGTTGGCGCAACAGCGCTTATAAACCACTCTCGAGCCCTCCCCGTTAGCGAGGTGGGACTAAACATTTGTCCCCGGGTAGCACCACCTTTTGGTCCCGGTTGGTGGCACCAACCGGGACCAATGCCCCCCTTTAGTCCCGGTTGTTGCCACCAACCGGGACCAATGCATCCCTTTAGTCCCGGTTGGTGGCACCAACCGGGACCAATGGTGAGACCTTTGGTCCCGGTTGGTGCCACCAATCGGGACTAAAGTGGGCATTAGTCCTGGTTGGAGCCACCAACCGGGACCAATGCTCTGTGTATATAAGCGACAATTTTGATTTTTTTCATATTTCATCTAGCACTTGCCGCCGACGACGCCGAGCACATCGACGCCGCCAGGCTACCCGAGCTGGCCGTCGACGCCCTCTTGCCCTGACGCCCCCTGCCCCGACGAGCCGCCCCTGCCCCGTCGCCGGCGCCGCTCCCCGACGCCGCCCCACGCCACAGCCCTGCCCCGACGACGTCGCCCCTCCTCCCCATTCGGTCCAGCCGCCCCCCTTTCCTCCCCTGTCCGAGTTTGCTAATTTAATTTGATGATATATAGATGATAGATGATATATGATAGTTAGATGATGATGTTGATGATAGGTGATGATGTTGATGATAGATGATGTATGCTTTTTTTTGTTCATATAATTTTTTTATAGCATTTTTGGTCCATGTATATATGTGTGTGTATATGGATGGATGGATGGATGGATGTATATATATAGAAAATTATCATATGATATAAAAAAAATCATAGCTTCCTGTTTTTTTCCATGGACGTATGGTAAAGAAAATTATGAAAGAGTTTATGGGAGGTTTCTGTCAAAAGGTTCAATGATTTGTCAAGGCAAAAAATTGAACTAATTAAGGTATCTCATGTTTTTGTATATATGATATATGTATTTTGTTGGCACCTAGAAGTGTTGTCGAGGCCACCCCAAACCCTAGAAGCCTTGTCGAGGCCACCCAAATTTACCAAGTTAAATGAAGAAAACTCTGGTAACATAGATTTATCAAGTTAATTGTCATGTTGTAATATTTGCAGAAACTATGGATCCAAGAGACGAAGAACAAGAACAGTTGTTGGGGGAGATAATCCACGACGGACGTGATGTCTTGTCATATCTCAACGACACCGATGGTCTGGAAGGATATGATCATGATGGCACCGGTGACCGAATGCCGAAGGAAGAAGGAGACCATGATGACGGCTCCGGTGGCCGATCGGAGGAGGGAGCTGTTGCAAAGTCCGGCGAGGCATATATATTTATTAAGCCTGTGCTGACTCTAGCTAATTGATGCATTAATTGTTTTGGTATGTACATATATTAATTAACTCTTCTTTCTTCTATTATAGCCCTCCGGATCGAGCCAAACTTCGGTAACAAGACGAAGCCCGAAGAAGAGGTTGCGCAAGGATGAAAAGTTCACTATCACATCACTCGCGGACAATGGCCATCCGATTGAACCCAAGCGGACCAAGAACACATTTTCTGCTCAGTGCGGAGCTATTGTTAGGGACAACATCCCGATCAGCATCAAGCAATGGAATAAGCCTAAGGACGGCGCCCCTAATGGTGATTATGTCACAGATAGACAAAAAGAAGATCTTTGGACCGCGCTGAAGGCAAATTTCACCCTACCGCCAGAGGAGGATCCGAATAAGCCAGTTATAGAGCCACGTGTCAAGGTGTGTGTTCTTAAGAAGATGGCAGATCTATTCAGGAGGTGGAAGAATGAGTTGAAATCAAAGTTTGTCGACAAAGGGAAGACTCCAGCATTCGTCGGCCGATATGAGAAGATAGGAGATTACTGGCCTGCATTTGTGGCCTACAAGACATCGGAGAAGAGTAAGAAGATGTCAGAGACAAACAAGAACAATGCTGCAAAGAAGCAGTTTCACCATCACACGGGGTCAGGTGGCTACCTTAAAGCCCGTCCGTTGTGGGACAAAGCTAAGAATGACCTGATTGCTAAAGGGGTCGTACCATAGACATCAAACTGTCCAGACCGTTCAAGGACTTGGTTCTTCGGGGTTGGGGGAACTTTGGACCCTGAAACAGAAAAGTGGCGTTGGACGGACGAGCAACTTACAATACCCGTGAACAAGATTCAGAACTATATCACGGCAACACAGGAAGGGACGTTCATTCCCGACAGAGAGAAGGACGAGCTGACTGAGGCCCTAGGGAATGCTAAGCACCCTGGACGAACACGAGGCACAGCAGGCTCCGTTCAGTGGAAGGTTGGGTTTCCCGACGCAGGCGGTTACAAAAGCCGGGAGAGAAAGAGGAAAGTGGAGCTGAGCGAAATTCAGAAGTCAATGCAAGACTACAAAAGCTAGAGGAAGCTGAGAGCCAGTGAGCTACCGGCCAACCATCTCAGCGGCACGAAGCTACCCCAGAAGCTACTACCCCGCCATCTCAGCGGAGAAGCAGCGTCGCTTCCACGGAGCCCGTTCAGCCCGACTTCACGTCTCCTAGCTACCCCGTGGATACTATCACGGAGGCTCAACATTGAGAGCTTATGACAAAATGCCGGAAACTCACTTTCAAGGCGGCTGTCGGCTCTGTTACACCTCCTCAACCCACCGGAACTTTTCACTGTCGTCCGATTCCACATGGCTATGATGTTGTGATGGTGGATGAAGTAATGCCGGAATTTGAGGAGCTCGAGCTTGACCACTGTACAGGTGAAGGAGAGAATAAGCTGGTTCGTGCCCTGAGGAGTACATGTCTATGGTAGAAGGAGTACATTAAGCTTCCAAAATGGACACCTCCGCCTCCTCCTTCTCCTCAGGCGAATCAGGGCACACCGCCTCCTTCTCCGGCTCCTCAGACGAATCAGGGCACACCGCCTCCTTCTCCGACTCCTCCGGCGCGTGGGGGAACTCCGCCTCCTCCTTTTCCTACTCCAGCACGTCGGAGCAGTACGCCTCCTCCTCAGCCTCGTCGGCAACGGCGAAAGACAGCCGCCGCCGTTGTGGCTCCTTCGGCGCCTAGTAAGCAACGACAGAAGGGAGCCGCCGCCGCTCTGGCGGCTAGCAGTACAAGCATAGGCGGCAGGGGATACACATACGGTCCATCTCTCAAGCCTATGGAAAAGTTACCATATGAGAGGACCGAGTCTAAAAACAAGGAGATAAGTCAGGCCGAAGTGAGGGACCATTTTGCAAAGAAAACCCTAGCTCCGAAGGAGAAGATAGATCCGGTGAAAGCGATGCGCACTATCGATGCCCTGAAGCAACCACCACCGCCTCCGCCGGATTCCAACTATGAACGCTGTATTAAAAAGGCATATCAAGATGCATGGTGGTCGGGAAGTACTTCCAGTGATGCAAAGTTAGCAAAACGAAGAAGTGGGAAGAAAATTCCATAGCTCGGCGAACATGCGAACCCATCGTGCCCCCCGCTCAAGGTTTCTAGCGATATCGTTGCTAATCATCCAGGGATGGTCCCTGGTACCAAACGTGGTGATTACCTGAGCGATGATGTGCTATTTGAGAAGTTGGAGGTGGACGAATTCAAATACCGGTACGGGCGTCCTCTCGTCAAACCCGATCCTCCTCCTCTAACAACGATGATGCGAAGATTCCATGAATGGTCGTGCAAAGCTGCCGCGAGTCTGGGATGGATTCTTTGGTACTGTCAGTTAAAGAGGAGCATGACCTCGTTGGAATTGATATGTTGAATATTGAATATGAGGAGATATGGCAGTTATACAATCAGAAGGCCATCAACAAAACAATCATGACTTGCTACTGTCTGTAAGTACTACTTCTGTAATTAAGTCTCTCTATGTATATAGCTCACCTCTTTCATTGCATGTATATATAATTATCCTCACTACTATATCATGCAGATTGAAGATCGTCGAATGCAAAAAATCACAAATCTATGACATTGGGTTCATTAACCCAAATGTCATACATGAGCATAATATAAAACATTGGCCCCACAGAAACCAAGGAGAACTTGCTACAATCGTTGCTTAAAAATCAAAACAAAGGGACAATACTCTTTTCTTACAACTTCAAGTGAGTGTTATTGTCTTGTGCATATTCGGTTTCCTTTATTACTCGAGGTTTATAGTAATGTAATTGATGAGTTATGCATGCTTGCGCAGTTTCCACTTTATTCTGCTAGAGATTCATCTTGAGCAGGGAGTAGTAATCGTCTTAGACTCGAAACGAAAAGATCCCCAGAATTATGTGGACATGACTAAAATTCTCCAGAAGTAAGTTCAATCGATCATTATCGCATCATATCGGCAACTTTAATTGTTCATTTCCTGATATCAAGTAATTATTTTCTTTGTCTGGCAGGGTTTGGAAAGATTTCACAACAACTGTTCCGACACTGCCGAAGGAGCTGCGATTTACACTAAAGGTTTTGGGCTTTAGTCCCGACACTTTAGTCCCGGTTCCGGAGCCGGGACAAATGGGCCTTACGAACCGGGACAAATGGGCCTTTTTCTACTAGTGTTGATGGAGACTTATTGCCAAGCTTCAGGTCAAAGAATTAATTTCGCCAAGTCATCAGTTTTCTTTAGTAAGGGCTGCCCTAATACATTGCGGGCCGAGGTGATGAACGCTCTCAATATTGGTAATGAATCGCTCTCAGATAGATATCTTGGGATGCACACTGATGTTGGTAATAGCAAGAATGGTGCCTTCAAGTTCCTAAAGGATAGAGTGTGGAGCAAGATAAAAGGATGGATGCAAAAACTCTTATCTTCAGGTGGCAAGGAGGTTCTCATTAAATCAGTAGAACAAGTTGTCCTAGTTTATTCTATGTCTTGCTTCAAGCTTCCCCAGGGATTGTGTGAGCATATTAACACATTCATATGGAGATTTTGGTGGGGAAGTAAGGATGGACAAAGAAAACCAAGTTGGGTGTCATGGAGCACGATGATAAGGCCTAAGTTTTGTGGGGGACTTGGTTTCCGGGACATTGAACTTTTCAACCTCGCCTTGCTTGCCAGGCAAGCTTGGCGCGTGCTAATGGAACCAAGCTCCCTAAGTGCTAGGGTATTGAAGGCCAAGTATTTCAGCAATAGTGACTTTCTTTTAGCTGAGTTGGGAGCGGCTCCCTCCCAAATCTGGAGATCGATCCTGGAAGGACGTGATGTGCTGGTTCAAGAGCTTATTCGAAGGATTGGTGATGGTGTTTCAACCAATGTTTGGAGGCACAACTGGCTCCCGCGTCCTCATAATATGAGGTTGTTAGTATGCAGAACACAATATCAACCTTCTGTTGTGGCCGAGCTGATTTTGCCGGGACCGGAGTGGAATAGACCTTTGATTGATGAGGTGTTCCTGCCCTCGGACGCAAGAGCTATATTGGAGATCCCGATGTGTACAATACAAATGGAGGATTTCTGGACCTGGGTACACGAGAAAAACAGAGTTTTCTCGATGAGGTCGGCTTATCGCATGCTAATAGATACAAAGATGAGGAGGGAAGCTTGGCTTGATGGCCGATCTGATTCCTCTATTACTGATGGCGAGCAGCGAGCGTGGTCCAAGCTTTGGAAGGTGGATGTGCCATCAAAGGTAAAGATATTCTTGTGGCGCTTGGCACAAAACTCTATGCCAACGGTAGATCTTCTTCATAGTAGAAACATGTCGACGACCACAACCTGCAAGCTATGTGGAGTTGAAGATTCGTGGCAACATTCTCTTCTGCATTGTACTGTCGCGAGATGTGTCTGGCCCTTGCAGGACCCAGATATCTATGAAGCCTTGAACACTGCTAATGAGCCGGACGCAAAGAGATGGATTTTCACTATCATGGAGCTATTATCCTCTGCTGAATTTACGCAAGTGCTGGTGACATTATGGGCTATTTGGTATTCAAGAAGGCAAGCCATTCATGAAAGCATTTTCCAGAGCCCAATGTCTACTCACATCTTCGTCATGCGTTATATCAGGGAGTTACAGGAGTGTAAACCAAAGCAGCAGCCTCGGGTGATAGTGGCCAGATCTTCTGGTAATCGCACAAGTTGGATTCCTCTGGAACTTGGAGTTGCTAAAATCCGGCTTGATGGTGTTGTATCAAGAAACATAAACGAGGGAACGATAAGTGCTGTTTGTAGGAGTTCGAATGGTGCTTTCCTGGGAGCTTCTTGTATGAAATTTACAGGCATTTCTGAGCCAGCTATTTTGGAAGCTCTAGCTTGTCGCGAGGCTCAAGCGCTGGCGATCGATCTTCTTCTTCACAGGATACTGATTGCCTCTGACTGTTAAGTTGTGGTTAGAGACATCCAGAATCGGACGGGTGGTACATATGCAACTGTTATCAAGAAAGTTAATGTGAGAGCGGCAAATTTTCAGCAGTGCTCTTTCATCTTTGAAGGAAGAGATACTAATGTCGAGGCACATAGCCTCGCTAAGCATGCTTTTGGTCTGGAACCGGGCACCATATATGGCTCTTAAATCCCCCCGACTTACAATGTATCCCTATGAACATTATTAATCAATAAAGCAAGTGTGTTTAGTTTAAAAAAAAACGTTATTCATTAGACAGAGGCGAGCATGCCAAATAGGTGCATTTTGAGACATAGTACATGCAACTGAAAGAACTGTATTAACTCATCGCCACCTGTGAAACCTTTCTGGAATAGTAATCTGTTGTGATCCAACCTCTTGTTTGCTGTTCATTTATCTCCTTTCATGTTTTCATATGCCCTCAATGATGATTTCCTACGGGGCCTGATTGTGGAAAGAAGTACCTAGCTTTGCTATGTCATCTACTTGTAAGAAAATTGAGACTGTTACCAGAGAAAGATCTAATGCCATGGCATGTTTACTTTGTCAAACTTCTGAGGATCAGGTCTCGGGAGTGTGCTTTTCTTCTGTGCAAATGGAAGTCATAGATAGTTATATGTTCTCTCTCTTTTGTAAGCAAAAAGCGAGGTGACCGATGTTGATCGAGACGCTGCAAGGTTTTTGATTTTGGGCAGGCTTTTTTTGCTTTGTAGTTGTGTTGGTGGTGGTGGCTGTCTTTGAACTAGCCTGGATGTGGAGTTGTTGCTACGCTCGTTGTTCACAACGAATGATAGTTGTCTTGTACTTGAAATTCTTTTTTTTTATAAAACTATGGTACGCAATTTGCGTGCTCTTGAAAAGAAAAGTCCCCCATACATTTCGGCATCAGCTGCAATGTTATGATTTTTTAGCACTCGGTTATTTTGAACATTTGGCCCTTCTTAGAAGTTCTCTCTATCTACTTGATGCATTTGTCTTGAATTAAATCAAATTGTCGTATTATTTCACTTGGGCCCTGTACTATGATTTCTCTGCTGCCTTAAACATCTTGAAACTGTGTCATCATTCAGATGTACATAAAGGGCTAGGTGTTCTCTTTTTTTGAATATCAATTTGGGTTGGCACCATTAGGTGTAGAAGGTATACTCATGTAAGAAACCTAAAACTCCATCGTGTACATTAATTTAAGAAGCCTGAGACTTTCCTGCATGTGTTCATGCAAGAAACCTCTGAACTTCTCCCAGAGGCCACGTCAACTGCCAGCATGTTGTATTTACGCCGGCTGATCTGGACCAAATCTAGACCCACAAACCTAAGTTTGTGGAGCAGATTGAACGTTTTGATACTTTATGGGAACATTTTGTCCTACTTAATTTTTAGTGCGAGCCACAACACGCATACAATCATAAAATAAATAAATATCCATGAGCAATTTATAAGACCACAATATGTCTATAAAATGGCACTAAATCCTGTTATCCGTCTTTTTTTTTCTGATCTAATGTTATCTGTCTTATATTCTTCTTTTCTTCCACTCACAAGGATAGTATTATAGTCCTATATCTCTTATAGACAGCTTAATGTGCTAGCATCAAAAAGTCTAGACTAGCTACATATGTGGAGGGATAATCCACATGCCACCAAGTGCACTACCCTTCTCGAAGTATCCGAGCGACCTGATCCTCTTTAAGTCACCCCGGGCAACATCGTTCTTACCGTCGTCTACGTTGTAGTACGTACGACCAGCGACGCCATTTGAGATTGTCAAGAATACCAATTGCTACTACGAACGAGATCATATGGACCTAAAGCACAACAGTGCGAGTAGTAGATGCAATTTCTCTCCACCTCACCGCGCATGTTTGCTGGCACGTGAACCGCCTTAGAGATTTTCTGCCCCCAAAACAAGGTGTGCTCACCTAAGCTTGTCACCTCCTACCACTTGTGCTTGCAACGTGCCCCCGATCCGCTTGTGCGGACGTCAATGAGTTTGAACACCTTGAAGAAAGGATCGACGTTTGACAACCGTTTGTGGATCGATGCCATCGCAAGCTTGCCCTGCAGATCGAAGATGTAACTCGTGCTCCCATTGTAAGTGTAGCCGATCCATTGCATTGGTGCACCATCCTTGTTCAAGCCAATGTCAAACTTGGAGAGTTCCCTTCCATAGTGTAGGCCATAGACCTTGCCATTACAGAAGGTAATGTCGGCAAGCTCTCTCCTAGGGCATCCTTGTGTCGTCCATCCACCGTGTGCACAACCAATTCTACAGAGCGCGATGCCACAGTTGGATGTTATGACGAAAATGTTTTATTGAACCATGGTTCAACCGAACCTACGCTCCACGTCATTGATCTCTGGACACTGTTCATAAGGATCCGTGCATGATTGATTAAAATATGCAGGATGGGAGATATTTGCATGTTAAACAATGCATGACATGAAGTTTTGGAAAGAATTGACATGCATGGCGCAGATCCGCATGCAGGAGGATGTTTAATCATACGGTCTAGAGCGTAGGTTCGGCTGGATCATGATCCTGAATCATTCCTCTCATGTTATGGCGGCGAGGATACAACTGCCTGAGGTGGGTGACTCGGAGAACACTATTTTCCACACGACGACGACGACGGTGACCTTTTGGGAGTCATGGTGATGGCACTCACGGACGACCCTTGACTCTTTCTTGGCAAGAATCACATGGGCTGCAGAGAAGAGGTTGAACATTCTGAGGGGACACCCCACCCCCATGGACGATACGAGCTAGCCGCCGTCGTGGCCACCTGCGAGTCACCCGCCCCACCCCCACGGGCTTGCGCCATAAGTCCATGACGGTGTCGTCCTCAAGGCAGTGGATGTGCTTTATCATGGCATTGTGCGGCGACAGGAGCAGCCACGGGAGCACGGCGACGGATGGTGCCCCGCGTGCGGCGGTCTGCCATGACCGGCAAACGGCGGCGAAGCGTGCACAGCCGCGTGGCGAGGCGATCAGGGTGTAGATGACGATGGGGAGATCGTCCGGGAACGTGGACGATCAGCACCGCTGCCGCACCATGCCTGTGACGTCTGTGCGTGCACGCTTCGTTTCCTTTTCGTCGCCGGCGGCGGCGGCCACCCGCGTCGGCATCGTTGACGTAACTAGTAAGGTACCTCTCTCGATTCCAAGTTGAAAACAGTCGTAACAAACTTGGGCCAGCAAATCATATCTCCAGCAAAGTTAATTAGTACCATAACAATTGGTTCAAAAAAACATTAGTACCATAACAAACTTTGCTTATTTTTTCGCAAAAATAAACGTGCTGCTTCCTTATACGAAAATGTATATGTCTAATCTAAAAGATTGAACGATCGAGTGGTGCAGTACGTACTTGCAAGAGATTCGATCTTGGATCCAGATTATCCTAGCTATATAGAGGGCCGGTTCTGAGATTTCGGGATTTCGGAGGCCCTGGGCGAGTTAGAAAATGGCGCCCTCAATATGCTCACTAGGGTACAAGTGAAAAGATATCAACCAAATGTTTGCCCACTTGACGAAGAAACAGTGCCATGGCAAGCTTTCAAGAATTTCTTGACGAAGCATTTCCAAATAGTATTTGTGAGGTTATTGATCCCATAATGCTACAAGATGAAAGAAAATACAGCTGAGTCAAGCATTTGGCTTCATACATGAGGGTCACATAAATGAAATTATAAGGTCCGTTGAATTGAAATTATAAGGTACAAGGATGTTGCTAGCGATTCTGACTTCCATTTTATCTTGTCAGGTCAGACAGTTTGGTAGACTTCTACAAGTCTATAGTATATCTAAAAAGAAAACTCGTCATGGGAGTTAGACTGATTTGATGAAATCAAAGTTAATTTGGGAATCTGAATTGGGACCAGACAGAGGGTTAGCCCTAGATGTTGAACACGACTTCAACACAAAATTCTCTTAACTAGAATTAGCAAGCTTAGGACTAAAGCCTACGCCCAATCAGTAGAGGAGAACGCCTTAGATCACTGATCCAGGAAATAATCATGGCGTAGACATTACCTGGTTTGCCCAGCCCCTCAATTCCTAATGCCGCCACTGATGATTATAACCTCCCCATCTCCATAAGGCAGCACAACGCATAGAGGATTCCGAAGATTAAGCGCTGCAGTTGGTACTTGGTAGCGCCCTTTTTCTCGGAAAGAACGAGCGATCTCAAGGTGATGTTTCCTTTTTTTTGCAGAAAGATCTCAGCTCAGGTGATAGCAAATCAGAGTCCGCTACGTTATTCTGGTACGATAGATGGGCTCCGGACACTCCCTTTGCTGCCCGATTCCCGGACCTCTTCTCCATCGCGGTGGAGCCTCGAGTCTCCGTCGAGGTCACTCTGGCGGATCTGGGGTGCCTCGCATTCCGCCGTCCCTTCGGTCCCCCAGATGTTGCTGCCTGGGAGGACATGCTCCAGTGCATCGCCCTTCACCCCCCCAACGTTGATAGTTCTGTGGACCACATCTCTTGGCGCCTGGGACCCTCAGGGCGCTTCTTCACTAAGTCTCTATACCGGGCCATTGCCCCGTCGACGGCTCCGAATGCGCCCATGGCTGTCTGGGCCATCAAACTGCCACTCAAGATCAGGATCCTCTTGTGGCAGTGGATTAGAGGCAGGGTAACTTCTGGGGTGGAGGTGCTCAAACGTAATGGCCCAAGGGATGGGATGTGCCCCCTTTGCGACACGATGGAGGACTCGAACCACATATTCTTCACGTGCGTCATGGCCCAATTCCTTTGGAGTTGCTTCCGAGAAGCCATTGGCGGTCTCTGGTGCCATACCAACGTCCCCGACCTCTTCACAGAAATTCAGTTCGTCCCCCCGTCGGGCCGCCACATTAGGTGGCTGTCCATTGGACGTTTGTGTGGACCCTCTGGACGGTCCGCAATAAGCTTGTGATTCAGCGTGTCCCCCTGCAACGCTCCACTGACGCTGTCTTTAAAATGTGTGGTTTCATGTAGCTCTGGCAGCCGCTTAGCCACATCTCCGACCGAGACGCCATCAACACCATCATCGCCGATCTTCGCTCGATGGCGCTTCGTCGGGCTCCCCCGCTTCCGTCGCCTCCTCCCGAGCCTGATTAGCCTGGTCTGACTGCCCCACCCTGTGCTGGGTCTGGGAGGGTGTGTCGTGTAGGGCTTATTGAGCTTTGCCCTCAGTTGATCCCTTTATTGTTGTACTGTCCTTCTATTGTTTGTGTGTGTGTGGGAGGGGGTGAACTTGTGTTGGATTCTATGCTCTGACGGTTTGCTTTATAATATAAAGCGGGGCGAAAGCCTTTTTCGGTATAGCAAATCAGACCTTGATACGTTTACTTCGCGAACTAGTATGTACTGATACTTTGGGCCAGCCCGGTACAGAACAAACACATAGGTTGGGGCCCCCTTGGCAGCCGGGGGGCCGGGGCCGGGGCGGCCGCCCCTCTCGCCCGCCTCAGGGCCGGCCCTGGCTATATATTCGTATATAATTCTCTGTTCAATAAAGCAAAAAGTATATTGTTGGTCCCTCGTCTCTTCTTGGAGTTAAGATTTGGTCCCTAAGAGCAAGTCTAGCATACCCCGCATCCCGCCGGCCCACAAAACGTGTTTGCAGTTCGCGAAAAACGGCATTTGCAGGCCGGCGCGGACGACCGCAGATGCAGACCCTCCAAACGGACCCGTATAAAAGAATATTCGCGGAATATGTTTTTTCGGGTCGGCTTTGCGGGGTCTGCTCAGGCACCGCCGCGTTGACCCGCAAACTGAAGACGCCAAATTCACGAATTTGACATAGGTTCCGATAAATAAGTTCAAATTCAAACAACATAACACAGTTTATGCGCAAATAAAAGCTTCAGTTTAGTAGGACAAATGCAAAAGAGGGTCTTGAAAAAGTGACACCACGTCCGACATCATCTTGGTCGATCTTCACTCCACGGCATCGAGTCCATCTTGAAGTTCATCGCCACCACCGAATCCACCTTCGACGCTTGTTCCAACTCCCGCACCGGAATCATTGACATTGGCACCATATGGAGCAAAGAAAACATCTCCGGCACTATAACACACACTGGCCGACGCAACCATTCTCCTCTTCAAGATTTCTCTCCTTGCCATATCATGCCATTCTTTGGTGAGGTCGTCCATGTCATTGCGGTTCATTGTCATGATCTTGTTCTCCTCGGCGAGCAACTTGGACATGGCTTTGTTTTCAGCGGCACGTGTTCTTCTCTCCTCAATGGCCGCTTTGCGCAGCCCCTCTTCCTTGAGCAATTGCCACTTTTCTTGCTTCTCCTTTGCCTTCTTCTCGGACAACTCCTTCTTGATCTCCAACGACTTCAACAACATCAACTCATTTGATTGCACCATGACATCAATCTTCTCCCTCAAGCTCGACGCTTCATGCTGTCTCTTGATCTTCTTCTTAGTCTTCTTGTCGCCATCGGGCTTGTTCAAGTTTCTTGGGCCATCATCATCCTCATCTTCATCCATGTTTGTAAGTGAACCTCTCTTCGGTGGGGATTCTTTGTCAATCAACTTCCACTTGTCGCACTCTTTGAGGAACTCCCAACAATGCTCTAGTTTGAAGAATTTGCCTTCCGAAGCTTCCATGTCTTTGTATCTATGTTGTGCAATTTTCTCCTACACAATTTGGACAAAGTCAAATGATGCAATCATTTCATATGATGCAATATGATGTGCACAATTTTGACAAAGTCAAAACGAACTCACATAGTCGGATTCCACGGTTCCACTTGGAGGTGCATTGCATACTTGCTCCAAGCAAGCTGCCCAACGGCTGCAAATAGGCTTCATCACATCCCAACGCGCTTGAAGCGACCGAAAAGTGCGTGGAGTCCTATTGGGTTACTTTGCCATCATGCGGAAGTATTGATCTTCGATCATTTGCCAATACCTCTTGGCGGTTTGAGAAGTACCCGTGCATGCATCAAGAGAGACCACGCTCCATGCCTTGATCAAGATTCGATCTTCCAAGATTGTGTAGTTCTTCGATCGCTGGCTTTTTCTAGCTTTTGTTTGTGATTGCTCATACGCCATCTCATCAATCTCCTGCAGTTCTTCCTCACCATCATGATCATCCACGCCGCCCTTCGTTTCATTGTAATGAAATGCGGCGAACGGGGCTTGATCAATGTTAATGGCGTTGGTGTCCAACAAGTTCACGAACTTGGTAGTTGCATTGTTCAAAGCACCGCTATATTGAACGACAGCAAGTCAAGAACTATCGCAAATGGGAAAACACAAAGAAAATTTCCATGATCGAAGACGCATACCTTCCGGCCATTTCGTCGAACACCTCGCCTGCGGTGGGAGCAGCACCGTTGAAAGGCATCACCAGGCAACGCATTTTCGGGGCGGAGGGAGTGGATGAAGTAGCCGGCTTCTTTGTAGCCGGAATCTTCCTCCGCTTTACGCCGGAGACCTTGCCATCCCTTCTCCGCCGCCGGCCGGGATCGCGAGGCGACGTTGGTGCCCGTAGCGCGGGCCTTCACGCCGGGGGCAGCCGGATTCCCATCCTGCACGACCATGTTGCCCTGCCGCTTGCGGGCAGGCACAGTGGTGCCATGGGCGACGGCCGGGCCAACATGGCCGGCTACGTGATCCGCCCGCGGATTGAGCGTGCGCGACCTCGACGGTGACGGGTGACAGCAGGGAGTCATCCATTGCGGCGAAGGACTCACGGGAAAGTTGCACCAGAGCGGGAGGTGGCGTGGCAACGGTGGCGGAGGGTGTGAGGAGTGGGAACGACCGCGTGGAAATGTCCCTTTCGCCAAATCTCGCTGCAGATAGGGGTCGAGCTCGGGTCGCCCTCCCACCCCGTGAATCTAGAGGTCGGGGGAGATCTTTTGCCGCGTCCTGCAAAAAAAATTACGGGTCGGACGCTTATGCGGTTTCTGATCGGGTAGGTTTTTCAGCGCCGATCCGCATTTTGACGGTTATTTTGCGGGTCGAGGCGGGATGCGGGGTCTGATAGAGATGCTCTAAGCTCCCAAACCAGATAACTTGTACCCTCAATTACTAAAACTAATAAGGTTGGTTTCTGGTCTTGATTTTAACTGGTTTTGGCTGCTGACTCACTCCGGTTTTGACCGGTGCTGACTCAAATTCGCGTGCCTTTTTCAATTCCGTGAAGTGTTTTTTCTTCAAAATTTACATACTTTCTTTAAGTTCACGCACTTTTATCAAAGGACAGACATAACTACCGAACGTTATGTTTTTAAACATCATTACCGAATGATCTGCTTCGTAGCAGTGTGATTCGTCCTCTGCCCTTTTCTCGCATGCATGTACAGTATTAATCTAAGTAATCATGATTGCTAAACAAAAAAAATTACGGCCATGGGCGTGCATGCATGCAGCTTGTTTGACACAAGCTAATAAAGAAATGCCTCGTCCATAGGGTGAGGTACACATGCCGACATGGCATGACTCACTTTATACACAGAACTTTGCGGGTCGTTTCAGTCCAGGGCTGTTTAGGTGTGTGTCAGGTTGTGCCGTACCCAGGTTGGCTTGTTGGCCACCTATAATCAGGACTGTGGCACGTAAAATACCATGCTAATTACGCAAAAATTATCAGATGTATTTGGAGATATTTCATCACCCCCTCACCCCCGTCGCCAAAGTTACCAAGACCGGTGTACATAAGTTATCAGGTCTACGATGTGTGAGTTACCATGCTATTCACACAAAAGTTAATGATAGGATATTTCATCAACTCTCCCTGCCCCGTCACCAAAGTTGCCATGACCGAGGTACATAAGTTATCAGCTCCATGATGTGTGAGTTACTATCTATCCACACAAAAGTTACCGGGGGTATTTCATCAACCCTCCCTCCATACCAAAGTTATCAGGACCGAGGTGCATAAGTTATCAGGTCTGCGGTGTGTCAGTTTCCATGTTATTCACATAAAAGTTATCATGGGATATTCCATCAGCCACCCCTGCCCCCTCTCCCTCTGCGCCAAAGTTACCTGGATCAGGGTATATAAGTTATCAGATCTGCGATGTGTGAGTTACCATCTATTCACACAAAAGTTACCGGGGGATATTCTTAGCCCCCGCCACGCTCGCGAAAATTACCCAGGGTGTATGATGTGTGAGTTACCATACTATTAACATTAAAGTTACCATGGGTATATTTCATAACATCCCGCCCCGCGCGTGAAAATTACCCAGGGGTGTACATAAGTTATCATGTCTTGGAGACGTAAAAAATTCATGTTATCTGCACATAAGTTATCGTGGTGTGTTTCAACAATTCCCCCATCTGCACCCTGTCGCCAAAGTTATCAGGACTAGGGTACATAGCTTATCTGGTTTGTAGTATGTGAGTTACCATGTTATTCACGCAAAAGTTACTGGGTGGTATATTTCATCACCCCCACCCCCCCCCCCCGCGCGTCGTCAAAAGTTACCATGACCGGGGTACGTAAGTTATCAGGCTATGAATTGTAAGTTACCGTGCTACTAAAATTAAAGTTACCATGTGTATATTTCACCACCCCTTCACCAACACTACTAGGAAAAACCTTATAGGTAAGACACTATTAGTAGCACTGGAAAATAACAAGCGCTGCTGATAATTAGCAGTAGCGCTGGCTTCTGTCAGCGCTACAAGTGAAGACTTAGCAGTAGCGTTGAAAACAGAAAGAGCGCTACTGCTAAGCTGGACCCAACGGCTGCAAATAGGCTTCATCACATCCCAACGCGCTTGAAGCGACCGAAAAGTGCGTGGAGTCCTATTGGGTTACTTTGTCATCATGCGGAAGTATTGATCTTCGATCATTTGCCAATACCTCTTGGCGGTTTGAGAAGTACCCGTGCATGCATCAAGAGAGACCGCGCTCCATGCCTTGATCAAGATTCGATCTTCCAAGATTGTGTAGTTCTTCGATCGCTGGCTTTTTCTAGCTTTTGTTTGTGATTGCTCATACGCCATCTCATCAATCTCCTGCAGTTCTTCCTGACCATCATGATCATCCACGCCGCCCTTCGTTTCATTGTAATGAAATGCGGCGAACGGGGCTTGATCAATGTTAATGGCGTTGGTGTCCAACAAGTTCACGAACTCGGTAGTTGCATTGTTCAAAGCACCGCTATATTGAACGACAGCAAGTCAAGAACTATCGCAAATGGCAAAACACAAAGAAAATTGCCATGACCGAAGACGCATACCTTCCGGCCATTTCGTCGAACACCTCGCCTGCGGTGGGAGCATCACCGTCGAAAGGCATCACCAGGCAACGCATTTTCGGGGCGGAGGGAGTGGATGAAGTAGCCGGCTTCTTTGTAGCCGGAATCTTCCTCCGCTTTACGCCGGAGACCTTGCCATCCCTTCTCCGCCGCCGGCCGGGATCGCGAGGCGGCGTTGGTGCCCGTAGCGCGGGCCTTCACGCCGGGGGCAGCCGGATTCCCACCCTGCACGACCATGTTGCCCTGCCGCTTGCGGGCAGGCACAGTGGTGCCATGGGCGACGGCCGGGCCAACATGGCCGGCTACGTGATCCGCCCGCGGATTGAGCGTGCGCGACCTCGACGGTGACGGGTGACAGCAGGGAGTCATCCATTGCGGCGAAGGACTCACGGGAAAGTTGCACCAGAGCGGGAGGTGGCGGGGCAATGGTGGCGGAGGGTGTGAGGAGTGGGAACGACCGCGTGGAAATGTCCCTTTCGCCAAATCTCGCTGCAGATAGGGGTCGAGCTCGGGTCGCCCTCCCACCCCGTGAATCTAGAGGTCGGGGGAGATCTTTTGCCGCGTCCTGCAAAAAAAATTACGGGTCGGACGCTTATGCGGTTTCTGATCGGGTAGGTTTTTCAGCGCCGATCCGCATTTTGACGGTTATTTTGCGGGTCGAGGCGGGATGCGGGGTCTGATAGAGATGCTCTAAGCTCCCAAACCAGATAACTTGTACCCTCAATTACTAAAACTAATAAGGTTGGTTTCTGGTCTTGATTTTAACTGGTTTTGGCTGCTGACTCACTCCGGTTTTGACCGGTGCTGACTCAAATTCGCGTGCCTTTTTCAATTCCGTGAAGTGTTTTTTCTTCAAAATTTACATACTTTCTTTAAGTTCACGCACTTTTATCAAAGGACAGACATAACTACCGAACGTTATGTTTTTAAACATCATTACCGAATGATCTGCTTCGTAGCAGTGTGATTCGTCCTCTGCCCTTTTCTCGCATGCATGTACAGTATTAATCTAAGTAATCATGATTGCTAAACAAAAAAAATTACGGCCATGGGCGTGCATGCATGCAGCTTGTTTGACACAAGCTAATAAAGAAATGCCTCGTCCATAGGGTGAGGTACACATGCCGACATGGCATGACTCACTTTATACACAGAACTTTGCGGGTCGTTTCAGTCCAGGGCTGTTTAGGTGTGTGTCAGGTTGTGCCGTACCCAGGTTGGCTTGTTGGCCACCTATAATCAGGACTGTGGCACGTAAAATACCATGCTAATTACGCAAAAATTATCAGATGTATTTGGAGATATTTCATCACCCCCTCACCCCCGTCGCCAAAGTTACCAAGACCGGTGTACATAAGTTATCAGGTCTACGATGTGTGAGTTACCATGCTATTCACACAAAAGTTAATGATAGGATATTTCATCAACTCTCCCTGCCCCGTCACCAAAGTTGCCATGACCGAGGTACATAAGTTATCAGCTCCATGATGTGTGAGTTACTATCTATCCACACAAAAGTTACCGGGGGTATTTCATCAACCCTCCCTCCATACCAAAGTTATCAGGACCGAGGTGCATAAGTTATCAGGTCTGCGGTGTGTCAGTTTCCATGTTATTCACATAAAAGTTATCATGGGATATTCCATCAGCCACCCCTGCCCCCTCTCCCTCTGCGCCAAAGTTACCTGGATCAGGGTATATAAGTTATCAGATCTGCGATGTGTGAGTTACCATCTATTCACACAAAAGTTACCGGGGGATATTCTTAGCCCCCGCCACGCTCGCGAAAATTACCCAGGGTGTATGATGTGTGAGTTACCATACTATTAACATTAAAGTTACCATGGGTATATTTCATAACATCCCGCCCCGCGCGTGAAAATTACCCAGGGGTGTACATAAGTTATCATGTCTTGGAGACGTAAAAAATTCATGTTATCTGCACATAAGTTATCGTGGTGTGTTTCAACAATTCCCCCATCTGCACCCTGTCGCCAAAGTTATCAGGACTAGGGTACATAGCTTATCTGGTTTGTAGTATGTGAGTTACCATGTTATTCACGCAAAAGTTACTGGGTGGTATATTTCATCACCCCCACCCCCACCCCCCGCGCGTCGTCAAAAGTTACCATGACCGGGGTACGTAAGTTATCAGGCTATGAATTGTAAGTTACCGTGCTACTAAAATTAAAGTTACCATGTGTATATTTCACCACCCCTTCACCAACACTACTAGGAAAAACCTTATAGGTAAGACACTATTAGTAGCGCTGGAAAATAACAAGCGCTGCTGATAATTAGCAGTAGCGTTGGCTTCTATCAGCGCTACAAGTGAAGACTTAGCAGTAGCGCTGAAAACAGAAAGAGCGCTACTGCTAAGCTGGACCCGACGAGCCCACCGACACTATTTGTAGTAGCAGCGCTCGCCGCAAAAAAGCGCCACTGCTAAAATCTTACCAGTAGCGCTGGAAACAGAAAGAGCATTACTGCTAAGCTGGACCCGATGAGGCCACCGACACTATTTGTAGCAGCAGCGCTCGCCGCAAAAAAGCGCTACTGCTAAAATCCTAGCTATAGCGCTCGGCCAAACCCAGCGCTAGTGCTATTTTGAGCTAACTCCGCGCGGGCCGGTTCAAAATTTCTTAAGTCCCCCACTACTCCACCCTCTCCCCCTCTCCCGCCCTCTCTGCCACTCCTCTCTGTCGCCATCGTCCCCGGCGACCTCACCGCCGCCGCCCGAGGCCGCGCTCGACCTCACCGCTATCCTCTCCCCTATTGTCGTCGCTCCTCTTCCCGAGACCATCGCCACCGCCGCATCCCTCTCCCCTAATGCCACCGCTCCCCTCCCCGAGACCACCGCCAACGTAAGCCTCTCCTCGGCCCTCGTTTCTCTCTCTCTCTCTCTCTCCCGTCACTCTCCCCTCTCTCAGATTCATTCCTCACCTCCCCTCTCCTCATGCATTGGCGCCGCCACCCAACACCTTCCCATATCCTCTTGACCTCATCACCGATGGCAATGCCCTTGCTCTCTCCTTCACCGTCGTCACTGCCTCACCATCTCCTCCTCCCATCCTATCCCATCATGTACCCTCCCCTTCCCTCGCACTACGAGAGGGTCAGGCGGCGGCCATGGCGCCCGCCTGCATATCCGCCATGGGCTTATCGCCTCCCCATCTCCGACCGGCGATGCACATGACCTACTCCTCGAAGGGGCCCATCTCCGGCCAGCGGTCACGATTTTTTTGGTTTTTGAAATTAATAGTAGTAGCGCGGGTCACGGACATGCGCTACAGATAGTTAGTAGTAGCGCGTGTGGCACCAACGCTACTACTAACACATGTACTAGTAGCGCGGGATGAACCAGCGCTACTACTACCAGTTTGCTGTAACGCGATAGTAGTAGCGCGGGCACCCACGCTACTACTAGCCGTTTAACCAGCGCTACTACTAGGCTTTTTTCTAGTAGTGCAAAGTTATCAGGACCGAAGCATATAAGTTATCAGGTCTGTCATGTGTGAGTTACCACCCTTGCCCCCTCCTCCCTCCCGCGCCAAAGATACCAGGACGGGAGTATATATGTTCCATGGTGAGAAAAATGCACAGAGAAAAAAAGTACTATCATTGGCACTCGATGAGTGAATCAAAAGATTACGTTGAATAAAAAAATCATTGCCATTAAATGAGATGGCTGCACGGAATATCAAATGGAAGAAGACAATGCCTTGAAATTAATTTCATGGATCAATCTGACGAAAACTGACAAAAAATGGTGTTTTAAATATGCTGACATGGCTCTATCGACTGAAGTATACTGACTATCACTTAACTGACAAAAAGATGTTAAGTGGTTTGGTGGTAGCCTGCTATGGGTGTTCTCCAAGGGACCGGAGTTTGAATCCTCGTCATGGCAATATATTTTTTCTCTCCCGCGAAGGCAGTTTTGAAGCAAAAGAAAGAAATCGGGAGCGATCGAGGGAGCGAAAAAACGTTTGGATCTATCGTACAGATCCAAACATTCGGAACTTACAATTCGCATTTATCAAATCCATGATGTTTTTTGAAATTCACGTTCTTTTTTCAAATCCAAGCACTTTTTTCAAGTTCGCCTAATTTTTCAAATTTGTGTAATTTTCATATCCGCTTACTTTAAATATATAGACGAACTTTTTGAAATTCGTGTATGTTTTGCAAATCCGCATACTTTTTTCATGTCAGCCCATTTTTTCAAATTTGTGTGCTTTTCTCAAGTTTGTGGATTTTTTTAAGCCACGCTCTTTCTTCAATTCTGCATACTTTATTTCAGACCCGTGTACTTATTTCAAGTTCGCACATTTTTTAAATCTGCACTCTCTTCTTAAGGTCGTGAGTTTCTTCAAATTCCTTAACTTTTCCAATAAAGCACATGAATTTGAAAAAATTATGTGAACTTGAAAAAAAGTATGTGGTTTTGAAAATAGTGCACGGACATGAAAAGAGTACATGGAGTTTGAAAAACTCAGGACTTGAAAAAAGTAAGCGAGTTTGAAACAGTGACGGTGCCAGGACTTTTCTTCTTGGT
The DNA here is from genome assembly GCA_022496015.1 of Hordeum marinum. Classification (NCBI taxonomy): domain Eukaryota; kingdom Viridiplantae; phylum Streptophyta; class Magnoliopsida; order Poales; family Poaceae; genus Hordeum; species Hordeum marinum. Next base: position 502,851,344 of record CM039676.1, read on the forward strand.
ATTCATTGGTATTCATTTGTATAACTCAATAGCAATATGACAGAAAATATACATCAAGCTAGCAATAGTATACCAACAGATTAAAAATGCTTTGGTATTTCGTGAAAGTCAAAGGAAGACCCCTGGCACCGCCACTGGTTTGAAATAGCATGCGAATTCAGAAAAAATATGCAAATCTAGAACAAGGCATGCGAATATGAGTCACGATCAAAAGCGGGGCGAGTCGGCATAAAAACCTGTCAAAACCGAGTCAAGGGATGAACCTTGTCCGTTTTCAGTAGTTGGAGGTGAAAGTTGTCGGATTTCGAAGTTGAGAAACTATATCTAGGCTTCCCCAAAAGTTGAGAGAGTACACGCACATGCACGAACGCACACATACACATTAGCCAAAAGATATATAATACCTTCCTTGCTGCCCAAGGATTATATAAAGATTAAAAATATCATATCTGTTTTGATCTTGGCTACTAGGCGTCAACACTGATTTCCCGAGAAATCAGTTGCCTCCCGATCCCGAGCAATCAGATCCTTCTAGTGTAGGCATTTGATCTGTCATCACAACGCCATGTTGCCGCCTCCCATCGTAGAAAACACGTCGCCACTCGAAAGCATAGCCGTTTGACTCAGGCCGTCGCCCCGTCAGAAAGAGCCGGTCGTTTTGCGTTTCCACGCAAAAAGAGAGAGAGAGAGAGAGAGAGCCGATCGATTGCTTGCAGGAGTTGCAGCACATGCACCACCCCGGCTCTGCACGACCACGTAGTCGGCCACACAACTTCGCCTCCAGCCATGCAACATGCCCTCCGCCACGCAGCATTGTCGGAAGCTGTCGTAGCCATGACGTCTTGCAGCGTCGGAAGTGCTGCCTCGCAGTGCCTCCTGTCGCGTGCGTCGGGAGTGTTGCATCGCCGCACCAGTAGTGCTGACGAGATTTTATAGCAACAGCAGCACCGGCACTGCCGATGAGGTAGCATCATCACAACACCGGTGCCGTCTCTAGCGTCATGCCCGATCCCACTTGCAACACCAGTAACGTCGATAAGTGATGCATTTCAACATCGGTGCCCCTCGCATCGCGTCCCACCGAATTCCAGCACAGTGAGTGTTGTGCCCCAGCACCGGCTGGCACCGGCGAGTGTTCTCACCATCCCGACTTCGAAGCACGGTAGTCGCTTTGCGACATCGATTTGAAGAGCACCGGCTGGATACAACGCGTCCATGGCAAAGAGATGAACGGTCTTGCGATAGTAGCTTGGGACAACACGTTCATAGTGGAGAGACATGAACCATTACAAGAGAAGGAAACAGAGTGGGATCATGTGGAAAATGGGTGGCTCACATGTTTAGCTAGAGATAAGAAGATATGATTGGGCGGTGGGCGGGTCTTACCAGGATACTAGACCATGATGACGCGCGTTGCCGTGTCCTTCAATTTTGACAATAAAAGGTAGGATCTTATAATGCTATTAAGAGTTCGGAGATAAAATCAGCCAAGGTTACTGCAGCACATCGACCTAACTGTAACTTGACGTTGATCTTGCAACAACATACCTTGCTGGAGCTCTCCTCCCAACCCATCAATCTATGCAATGGACCTGTTAAACTGTAGGAACACAATTACCATCCCTTGGAAAGGGGATTAAGGAACATAACCACAAAGTTACAAATGGGACCTAAATATCAAACCTTAGAAGGGGAATCAGGCAACAAAGGAATATAGTCTAGATTGGTTGCTGCGGATTTTGTCCGGTGGTGTTGGGGAAGAAGCACAGGGGGCATGAAGATACATCACCCGGGAGAGGGGTGCGAGACTGGCCGTTACCGCCGTCCACACAACTAACAACAATTTTCCTTGCTTCTTCCCGCCTAGACCAGTGTTGTTAGATGTTTGAACAGATCTGACCAATTGAATGGGATCAAAGGTCAACTCCTTGATGAGAACCAACCTTCAAGATTTTTCCAAATCAATTGACTAGAACCATGAAGAACACCACCTGTATAAAATTGAGATTGGAGTGACATTAGCACCTCAAATCGCATCAACAACCATAACAATTTTTTGTGGTCATCAAGATGTAGAGTGGAAGTGGTGGCAGGACGGATGAGAGAGGTTGAGGACTGAGGAGCAGATGGAATGGGAGGTGGCTGCAACCCAGCCGGGAACCATAGACGATGGGGAGCTTGTTGAAGGAAGAAAGGGCAAAGAGTCAGTATGACAATTTAGAATATATGTACTACCTCCATCACGGTTTATAAGGCACCCTTGAGATTACATGCATTTCTAGAATTGACAAGGATTAAGGCGTGTTTCATTTATTGCCTAGTACTCCATGCATGAGTAATTAAGAGTACTAGTACTAGTCGCTGCATGCATGGTATGAACATGGGGTGGAAACCTGGGGTGTGAACGTGGGATGTGAACCTATTGTGTGAATCCATGCATGGTGTGAACGTGACAAACCTGATGCTCCTCTCGTTTGGCTGTTCTTCTTCTTCCTTCCATCTATATAAAGCACTCCATCTTGTGCACAAAGAACACAACCGATGGCTCAAGGTGAGGAGGGTGCAAAGGCTGTGCTGGTGGCGGACCGGATCATGGCTGATTCGGAAGGAGAGGCCGTCATGAAGGAGGTGGAGAGCCAAACCAAAGACCCGTCAGATGTTTTGGAAGGTGTTATGGTTGATGGCAAGGAGGTCGTCGAGAGTCGCCGTGCAAACGTCGACGAGTTGTCCGCCAAGGCTGAAGCCATCCGCGCCAAGCGATTCAAGCCCTCAAGCCCACCGCATTGATCGATGCTAAGCAATCAACGTGCATGTGATGCATTCATCCGTGGGTGTGCACTAGGTGCGGTGTCCGTGGTGATCGTGCAATTTTTCTTTGCATGGGGTGCAGCCTCCCGATGGCAAAAGAGTTGTATCCATGCCACGTGTGTGGCAACTATATCCAGCCTCGCAGTCTTTGGTGCAAAGATTGTGCAATGGTTGTGGCGTTGGATAAAAAAGGATTATGTATTCTATGTCGTCGCAGCCCCAGCGAATTTTTGAAGGATGAAGACAATGGCGAAGTCGTGCCCGATAGCCAGGCAAATTAGTTCGAGTTAAAGTTTGCATCAAGGAAAGTTTAGGTTGAATGGATTATCAATGTAAGTTTGAGTTTAAGTGGATCAATGTAAGTTTGAGTAACTGAAGTCCACCCCCGCCAACGTCTTCAATTTCATTAATGGCTTGTAGAAACGGCGATCAACACCTCGACAGTTGTTACCTCACCCTGCGGTAAACCTCTCGCGAGCCACATTTTTTTTTTAGGATAAAAAAGTAGTCTCGCGAGCCACATGGAGGAGGCGATGGGGCAGAGAGCTAAACGGGCTAATCACAAGGCTTACACCGGCTTCGTTGCCCGCTGATGGTAAGGCCCACAGACTCAACTAACCAAAGAGTTTTGATTTTGTTGCCGGAGTAGCAGCCCAGCCCGTATGGCAACCTCTCTGTTCGCCACTGAAGCCCAATCGGGACAGATAATGCATCCAACGACCTAAAATGCACAAAGGTGTAAATCCGACGCCCAAAAAGATAGTCTACATCTGAGCTCATTGCTCGGGGAACAGTAAATTCAATAAATATTCTTAAAATACTCAAAAATATCTGAATTTTTTTTACAACAAACTTTGACGAATGTTCTAAGAGCTCGCAAAATTTCAGTACCAATTCCCATTTGTGGAATTCGTGGCAAAAAAAATGATGCTTCAAAATGCTTTCGAAAGTAGCATTTTCAGAGTTTGATTTTTTTGGGTAGGGCCGGTAAAGTCAAATGCATATCCCAAAATGAAATGTACACATGATCATAGTGTACAGCAAGGTTGGAAAAAGCGGTGGGCGTAAGCGAGGCGGTTGGCCTTCGCCCAATGCCTAGGTGATGCTTAAGCGTCCTAGGCGCAACCTAGGCGATAATATAGTTTCTACTATTAGGGTGTATATGTGGTTATTATATGTGTGTTCTCTTAATTTAGGGCATATATATACACATTAACTACTAGCGAATATGGCTCGTTTGACATATTAGTACAATATGCCATGATTTCTCTCTTGGGTAGAAAATTTCTTACTTGCCCTGCCTAGACTTTGTCTTTTGCCCTAGGTGAAGAGATTGGCCATCGCCTATAGCCTAGGCGTGCCTAAGTGCCTCCTAGGCACTGCCTTTTCCAACAGAGGTGTACAGTGTTGAAAATATACCCTAGAGGCAATAATAAATTTGTTATTATCATATTTCCTTGTTCATGATAATCGTTTATTATCCATGCTAGAATTGTAGTGATCGGAAACTTAGATACATGTGTGGATACATAGATAACATCATGTCCCTAGTATGCCTCTAATGGACTAGCTCGTTGATCAAAGATGGTTAAGGTTTCCTAGCCATGGACATAAGATGTCATTTGATAATGTTATCACATCATTAGGAGAATAATGTGATGTACAAGACCCAAACTATAAACATAGCATATGATCGTGTCAGTTTATTGCTACAGTTCTCTGCATGCAAGTATCTGTTCCTATGACCATGAGAATACGCAACTCACTGACATCGAAGGAATACCTTGTGTGTATCAAACGTCATAACGTAACTGGGTGACTATAAAGGTGCTCTATAGGTATCTCCGAGGGTGTCTGTTGGGTTGGCATGGATCAAGACTAGGATTTGTTACTCCGTGTGACAGAGAGGTATCTCAGGGCGCACTCGGTAATACAACATCACAATAAGCCTTGCAAGCAATGTGATTAAGTGTTAGCCACATGATCTTGTATTATGGAACGAGTAAAGAGACTTGCCGGTAACGAGATTGAACTGGGAATAAAGATACCGACGATCAAATCTTGAGCTGTACGTGTGCCCCCACTAAGGCCCATGCGGCTAGGGGTGGGGAAAACCCAAAAGGTGGAGAGGTGGAAAGACTTTTCAATTGGAAAGGAGGAATCCTACTCCTAATAGGATTGAAGTAGGACTCCTCCACCTCCAATTTCGATCAAACCTTGAGGGTTTGAGGCTGCCTCCTCCCCTCCCTCACTCCTATATATACTAGAGGATATAGAGGGGAAAGCTAACCCTAATTACCACGTGCTGCCCTCTTCTTCCGTAGATCAATTTCTCCTCTAGATTAGTTCTGCGATGCTTAGGCGAAGCCCTGCAGGATTAGTTCACCACCACCACCACCACGCCGTTGTGCTGCCAAAAAACTCATCTACCTCTCCGCTCCCTCTCGCGGGATCAAGAAGGCGGAGATCGTCATCGAGCTGTACGTGTGCTGAACGCGGAGGCGCCGTCGGTTTGGCGCTAGATCGGAAGGACTCGCGAGACGATTCGTAATTTAATCGCGGGGCGGATCGTGATGTGATCATGTGATGGATCGTGATTGGATCGCGAGATGGATTGTGATGGGATCACGGGACGCTCGGCGATTTGGATCGTGAAGACGTTCGACTACATCAACCGCGTTTCTTAAGGATTCCCGTTTAGCAATCTACAAGGGTATATAGATCCACTCTCCCCCTCGTAGATGCTCATCAGCATGGATAGATCTTGCGTGTGCATAGGATTTTTTTTTGTTTTCCATGCAACATTCCCCAACAGTGGCATCTGAGCTAGGTCTATGTGTAGACGAGATCACGAGTAGAACACAAAGGAGTTTGTGGGCGTTGATGTTTAGATTGCTTCCTCCCTTGGTCGTGTTTTGGTTCAACGGTGTGGTGGGATGAAGCGGCTGTTGGAAATATGGCCTAGAGGCAATAATAAATTACTTATTATCATATTTCCTTGTTCATGATAATCGTTTATTATTCATGCTATAATTGTATTGATTGGAAACTAAATACATGTGTGGGTATATAGACAACACTGTGTCCCTAGTATGCCTCTAATAGACTAGCTCGTTGATTAAAGGTGGTTAAGGTTTCCTAGCCATGGACATGAGATGTCATTTGATAACGGGATCACATCATTAGGAGAACGATGTGATGGACAAGACCCAAAATACAAATGTAGCATATGATCGTGTTAGTTTATTGCTACTGTTTTCTGCATGTCAAGTATCTGTTCCTATGACCATGAGATCATGCAACTCACTGACACCGGAGGAGTACCTTGTTGGGGAACGTCGCATGGGAAACAAAATTTTTCCTACGCACACGCAAACCTATCCATGGTGATGAGCATCTACGAGAGGGAGAGTGGATCTACGTACCCTTGTAGATCGCTAAGCGGGAAGCGTTAAGAAACGCGGTTGGTGTAGTCGAACATCTTCGCGATCCAAATCGCCGAGTGTCCCGCGATCTCATCACGATCCGTCCCGCGATCCAATCACGATCCGTCCCGTGAACTCATCACGATCCGTCCCGCGATCTCATCACGATCCGTCTCACGATCTTGATCACGATCTATCCCGCGAACTCATCACGATCCGTTCCGCGATCTCATCACGAACCGTCTCGCGATCTCGATCACGGTCCTTCCGATCTAGCGCCGAACGGACGGCACCTCCGCGTTCAGCACACGTGCAGCTTGATGACGATCTCCACCGTCTTGATCTAGCAAGAGGAGGTGGAGAGGATAGAGAGTTCACCGGTAGCGTGACGGCGCTCCGGTGATGGTGGTGGAGTGATTCCGGCAGGGCTTCGCCTAAGCGCTGCGGAAAACCGATCTAGAGGGGAAACTGTGCACCGGTGAAACGGGTAGCACGTGGCCGGAAATTCTGTCCAAAAACCACCCAATCCACTAGTATATATAGGAGGAGAGGAGAGGAGAGGCAGCCAAGGCCTTTGGGTCGGCCGAAATAGGAGGTGGGAGCAATCCTACTTCACCTCCAATCCTAGTTGGAGTAGGATTGCCTCCTATTGGCTGATTTTCCACTTTTTGCTTTAGGACTTTCTCTCCTGCGCCATGGGCCTTTGTGGCTGTTTTCCCAGCCCACTAAGGGCTGGTTATTATTCTCCCACATCCCATGGACCTCTTGGGGTCGAAATACCCCTCCCGGAGGTCCTCCGGTACACTACCGGCACTCCCGGTACAATACCGATACTCCCGGTACACTACCGATGAGCCCGAAACTTTTTCGGAAACCAAACTGGGACTTCCTATATATGAATCTTTACCTCCGGACCATTCCGGAGCTCCTCGTGATGTCCGGGATCTCATCCGGGACTCCGAACAACCTTCGGTCACCACCATACATAACTCTACACTACCGAAACGTCACCGAACCTTAAGTGTGCAGATCCTGCGGGTTCGAGAACTATGTAGACATGACCGAGACACCTCTACGGTCAATAACCAATGGCGGGACCTGGACGTCCACATTGGTTCCTACATATTCTACAAAGATCTTTATCGGTCGAACCTCTATGTAAAGGATTCAGTTAATCACGTATATCGTTCCCTTTGTTCTTCGCTATGTTACTTGCCCGAGATTCGATCGTCGGTATCTCCATACCTAGTTCAACCTCGTTACCGGCAAGTCTCTTTACTCGTTCCGTAATACAAGATCCCGCAACTAACAATTAGTCACATTGCTTGCAAGGCTTATTGTGATGTTGCATTACCGAGTGGGCCCCGAGATACCTCTCCGTTACACGGAGTAACAAATCCCAGTCTCGATCCATGCCAACTCAACAAACACCATCGGAGATACCTGTAGAGCACCTTTATAGTCACCCAGTTACGTTGCGACGTTTGATACACACAAGGCACTCCTCCGATATCCGTGAGTTGCATGATCTCATGGTCATAGGAACATATACTTGACATGCAGAAAACAGTAGCAATAAACTGACACGATCATATGCTATGTTTGTAGTTTGGGTCTTATCCATCACATCATTCTCCTAATGATGTGATCCCGTTATCAAATGACATCTCATGTCCATGGCTAGGAAACCTTAACCATCCTTTGATCAACGAGCTAGTCTACTAGAGGCATACTAGGGACATGCTGTTGTCTATGTATCCACACATGTATCTGAGTTTCCGATCAATACAATTATAGCATGGATAATAAACGATTATCACGAACAAGGAATATGATAATAACTAATTTATTATTGCCTCTAGGGCATATTTCCAACAGTCTCCCACTTGCACTAGAGTCAATAATCTAGTTCACATCACCATGTGATTCGCATTGTTATGAATCTAACACCCAATGAGTTTTGGGGCTCGATCATGCTTTGCATGTGAGAGAGGTCTTATAGTCAACGGGTCTGCGATATTCAGATCCGTGTGTACTTTGCAAATATCTATGTAAAACCGTAAACACTGCTACCACACTCCACTTGGTACTATTTCCAAATGGCTGCTGCACTATACGTATCCAGATTGCTACTACTAGTCATCCGGATAGGTGTTAAAGCTTGCATCGACGTAACTCTTTACGACGAACTCTTTATCACCTCCATAATCAAGAAACATTTCCTTAGTCCTCTGGTTACTAAGGATAATTCCGACCGCTGTCCAGTGATCCACTCCTGCACCACTCTTGTACCCCTTGACAAACTCATGGCAAGGCACACATAGGTGCGGTACACAGCATGGCATAATATAGAGCCTATGGCTAAGGCATAGGGGACGACGTTCGTCCTTTCTCTTTCTTTTTCCGTTGTCGAGCTTTGAGTCTCACTCAACTTCACACCTTACAAATCAGACGAGAACTATTTCTCTGGCTGACCCATTTTGAACTCTTTCAAAATCTTGTGAAGGTATGCACTCATTGAAAGTCTCATCAAGCATCTTGATCTATCTCTATAGATTTTGATGCTCAACAATTAGGTAGCTTTATCCAGGTCTTCCTTTGAAAATCACTTTCCAAATAACCGTTTTATGCTTTCCAGAAACTCTACATTATTTCTGAACAACAATATGTCATCCACATATACTTATCAGAAATTCTATAGTGCTCCCACTCACTTTATTGCAAATACAAGTTTCTCATAAACTTTGTATAAACATCAAAACTTTGATCACCTCATCAAAGCGTATATTCCAACTCCGAGATGCTTGCTTCAATCCATGGAAGGATCACCGAAGCTTGCGCACCTTTTAGCATCCTTAGGCCTGACAAAACCTTCTGGTTGTATCACATACAACCTTTCCTCAAGTAAACCATTAAGGAAACGATGTTTTGACATCCATCTGCCAGATTTCATAATTGAAAACACAGCAACTGCTAACATAATTCCAACAGACTTTTAGCATCGCTACGAGTGAGAAAGTCTCATCGTAGTCAACTCCTTGAACTTGTCACAAACATCTTTGCAACAAGTCGAGCTTTACAAATAGTGACATTCACCATCAGTGTCTGTCTTCATTTTAAAGATCCATTTGTACTCAACGACCTGCCGTCCAACGAGCAAGTCTACCAAAGTCTACACTTGGTTTTAATACATGGATCCTATCTCGGATTTTATGGCCTCGAACCATTTGTCGGAATCCGGGCCCATCATCGCTTCTCCATAGCTCGTAGGTTCATCGTTGTCCAACAACATGACCTCCAAGACAGAGTTGTCATACCGCTCAGGAGCAGTACACATCCTTGTCGACCTACGAAGTTTGATAGTAACTTGATCCTGAAGCTTCATGATCATCATCATTAACTTCCTCTTCAACTAACGTAGGCTTCACAAAAACATTTTTCTGCGCTGCGCTACTCTCTGGTTGAACAAAGGTTTAACAACCTCATCAAGTTCTATCTTCCTCCCACTCAATTCTTTTGAGAGAAACTTTTTCTCGAGAAAGGACCCAGTTCTAGCAACAAACACTTTGCACTCGGATCTGAGATAGAAGGCATACCCATCTGTTCTTAGGGTATTCTATGAAGATACATTTGTCCGCTTTGGGTTCTAGCTTATTATGTGAAAACATTTTCCACACAAGCATCGCAGCCCCAAACATTAAGAAATGACAGCTTAGGTTTCTATCAAACCATAATTCACACGGTGTCATCTCAACGGATTTAGATGATGCCCTATTTAAAGTGAATGTAGTTGTCTCTAATGCATAACCCAAAAAATTATAGTAGTAAAACGAGAAGAGACATCACAGTATGCACTATATCAATAGAGCATGACTATGATGTTCGGACACACCATCACAGCATGGTGTTCCAGGTGGCGTTAGTTGTGAAAGAAATTTCACGTTGTCTTAAGTTGTATGCCAAACTCGTAACTCAGATATTCACCTCCACGATCATATCGCGGTCATTTTTATCTTCTTGTCACGATGATCTTTAAACTTCACTCTGAATTTGCTTGAACCTTTCAAACGATTCAGACTTGTGTTTCATTAAGTAAATATACACTATATCTACTCAAATCATCAGTGAAGGTAAGAAAATAATGATATCCACTACACGCTACAAGACTCACTAGATTGCATACATCAAGATGTATCATTTCCAATGAATCACTTGCCCACTCCATCCAACGGGGTCCTTTAGTCATCTTGCCCAAGAGGCATGGTTCGCATGTCTCAACCGATTCGAAATCGATGAGTCCAAATATCCATCAGCATGGAGTTTCTACATGCGCTTTATACCAATATGACATTTAGCGGTAGTGCCACAAGTATGTGGTACTATCATTATTAACTTTGTATCTTTTGACATCAATGTTATGAACATGTGTACTACTACGATCAAGATTTCAACAAACCATTCTCACTTGGTGCATGACCATTGAAGGTATTGTTCATGTAACCAGAATAACTATTATTCTCTGACTTAAATGAATAACCGTATTGCAACAAACATGATCTAATCATGTTCATGCTCAACGCAAAACACCAAATAACATTTATTTAGGTTCGTCACTAATCCTGAAGGTAGAGAGAGCGTGCGATGTTGATCACATCAACCTTGGAAACATTTCCAACACACATCGTCACCTCACCCTTAGCTAGTTCTCCGTTTATTCCGTAGCTTTTATTTCGAGTTACTAACATTTAGCAACCGAACCGGTATCCAATACTCAGGTGCTACTAGGAGTACTAGCAAGGTACACATCAATAACTCGTATATCAAATATACTTCTGTCGATGTTGCCAGCCTTCTTATCTACCAAGTATCTAGGGTTGTTCCGCTTCAGCGACCTCTCACCTCATAATAGAAGCACTTAGTCTCGGGTTTGAGTTCAACTTTGGGTTGCTTCACTGGAGCAGCAACTGACTTGCTATCCATGAAGTTTCCCTCCTTGCTCTTGCCCTTTTTGAAACTAGTGGTTTGATTAACCATCAACACTTGACGCTCCTTCTTGATTTCTACCTTCGCGGTGTCAAACATCGCGAACAGCTCAGGGATCAATACTTCTATCCCTGGTGTATTATAGTTTATCACTAAGTTCTAGTAGCTTTAGTGACAGTGGCTTGGAGAACTATATCAATCACTATCTTATCTGGAAGATCAACTCCCACTTGATTCAAGCGATTGTAGTACCCAGACAATCTGAGTACATGCTCAACGATTGAGCTATTCTCCTTCATCTTACAAGCAAAGAATCTTGTTGGAGATCTCATATCTCGCAACAAAGGCACGAGCCTGAGATCACAATCTCTGCTCCTAGAACATCTCATATGTTCCGTGACGTTCAAAACGTTTTGGAGCCTCAATTCTAAGCCGTAATGCATGACGCACTAAACTATCAAGTAGTCATCGAAACGTGCCTGTTAGATGTTCACAACATCTATAGACGACGCTAGAGGGGGTGGCGCACCGAGCGGTGCATTAAGGACATAAGCCTTCTGTGCAGCAATGAGGACAATCCTCAGATCACGGACCCAGTCCACAATTTTGCTACCAACATCTTTCAATTCTATTTCTCTAGGAACATATAAAAACACACGGGAGCTACAGCGCGAGCTAGTAATCTACAACATCATTTGCAAAGACACTTTGACTATGTTCATGATAATGAGTTCAATTAATCATATTACTTAAGAACTCCCACTCAAATTGACATCCCTCTGATCATTCGAGTGATACATGATCCAAATTCACATACTCAAGTCCGATCATCACGTGAGTTGAGGTGGCTGCAATGGTGAACATCATTATGTTGATCATATCTACTATATGACTCATGTTCGACCTTTCGGTCTCTTGTGTTCCGAGGCCATGTTTGTACATGCTAGGCTCGTCAAGTTTAACCCGAGTGTTCTGCGCGTGCAAATCTGGCTTGCACCCGTTGTATGTGAACGTAGAGTCTATCACACCCGATCATCACGTGGTGTCTCAACATGACGAACTTTCGCAATGGTGCACACTCGGGGAGAACACAATTTAGCTTGAAATTAAGTGAGGGATCACCTTATAATGCTACCGTCGTCCTAAGCAAAATAAGGTGCATAAAAAGGATTAACATCACATGCAAATCATAAGTGACATGATATGGCCATGAACTTGTGCTTTTGATCTCCATCTAGAAAGCACCGGCATGATCTCCATCGTCACCGGCCCAACACCATGATCTCCATCAATGTGTTGCCATTGGGGTTGTCACGCCCTGCATGCTTCTACTACTATTGCTACCGTAGCGATAAAGTAAAGCATTACATAGCGCTTAATGATTGACACGCATGTCATACAATAATTAAAGACAACCCTATGGCTCCTGCCGGTTGCCGTACTCATCGACATGCAAGTCGTGATAATCTATACATCACATGATCATCTCATACATCACATATATCTCATCATGTAATTGGCCATATCACATCACAACATACCCTGCAAAAACAAGTTAGACGTCCTCTAATTGTTGTTGCATATTTTACGTGGATGCTATGGGTATCTAGCAAGAACGATTCTCACCTACGCATAAACCACAACGGTGATACACTAGTTTGCTTTTCAACCTTCTCAAGGACCGCCTTTGTCGAATCCGATCCAACTAAAGTGAGAGAAACTGTCACCCGCAAGCCATCTAGGCAACAAGTTGCGTCGAGGGAACCGGTCTCTCGTAAGCGTACGAGTAATGTTGGTCCGGGCCGCTTCATCTCACAATCCCGCTGAACCAAAATACGACCAAGGGAGGAAGCAATCTAAGCATCAATGCCCACAAACCTTTTGTGTTCTACTCGAGATCTCATCGAACCATCAACCTAGCTCATGATGCCACTGTTGGGGAACGTCGCATGGGAAACAAAAATTTTCGTACGCACACGCAAACCTATCCATGGTGATGAGCATCTACGAGAGGGAGAGTGGATCTACGTACCCTTGTAGATCGCTAAGCGGGAAGCGTTAAGAAACGCGGTTGGTGTAGTCGAACATCTTCGCGATCCAAATCGCCGAGCGTCCCGCGATCTCATCACGATCCGTCCCGCGATCCAATCACGATCCGTCCCGTGAACTCATCACGATCCGTCCCGCGATCTCATCACGATCCGTCTCACGATCTTGATCACGATCTGTCCCGCGAACTCATCACGATCCGTTCCGCGATCTCATCACGAACCGTCTCGCGATCTCGATCACGGTCCTTCCGATCTAGCGCAGAACGGACGGCACCTCCGCGTTCAGCACACGTGCAGCTTGATGACGATCTCCACCGTCTTGATCTAGCAAGAGGAGGTGGAGAGGAGAGAGAGTTCACCGGCAGCGTGACGGCGCTCCGGTGATGGTGGTGGAGTGATTCCGGCAGGGCTTCGCCTAAGCGCTGCGGAAAACCGATCTAGAGGGGAAACTGTGCACCGGTGAAACGGGTAGCACGTGGCCGGCAATTCTGTCCAAAAACCACCCAATCCACTAGTATATATAGGAGGAGAGGAGAGGAGAGGCAGCCAAGGCCTTTGGGTCGGCCGAAATAGGAGGTGGGAGCAATCCTACTTCACCTCCAATCCTAGTTGGAGTAGGATTGCCTCCTATTGGCTGATTTTCCACTTTTTGCTTTAGGACTTTCTCTCCTGCGCCATGGGCCTTTGTGGCTGTTTTCCCAGCCCACTAAGGGCTGGTTATTATTCTCCCACATCCCATGGACCTCTTGGGGTCGAAATACCCCTCCCGGAGGTCCTCCGGTACACTACCGGCACTCCCGGTACAATACCGATACTCCCGGTACACTACCGATGAGCCCGAAACTTTTTTGGAAACCAAACTGGGACTTCCTATATATGAATCTTTACCTCCGGACCATTCCGGAGCTCCTCGTGATGTCCGGGATCTCATCCGGGACTCCTAACAACCTTCGGTCACCACCATACATAACTCTACACTACCGAAACGTCACCGAACCTTAAGTGTGCAGACCCTGCGGGTTCGAGAACTATGTAGACATGACCGAGACACCTCTACGGTCAATAACCAATGGCGGGACCTAGTCGTCCACATTGGTTCCTACATATTCTACGAAGATCTTTATCGGTCGAACCTCTATGTAAAGGATTCAGTTAATCCCGTATATCGTTCCCTTTGTTCTTCGCTATGTTACTTGCCCGAGATTCGATCGTCGGTATCTCCATACCTAGTTCAACCTCGTTACCGGCAAGTCTCTTTACTTGTTTCGTAATACAAGATCCCGCAACTAAAAATTAGTCACATTGCTTGCAAGGCTTATTGTGATGTTGCGTTACCGAGTGGGCCCCGAGATACCTCTCCGTTACACGGAGTAACAAATCCCAGTCTCGATCCATGCCAACTCAACAAACACCATCGGAGATACCTGTAGAGCACCTTTATAGTCACCCAGTTACATTGCGACATTTGATACACACAAGGCACTCCTCTGATATCCGTGAGTTGCATGATCTCATGGTCATAGGAACATATACTTGACATGCAGAAAACAGTAGCAATAAACTGACACGATCATATGCTATGTTTGTAGTTTGGGTCTTATCCATCACATCATTCTCCTAATGATGTGATCCCGTTATCAAATGACATCTCATGTCCATGGCTAGGAAACCTTAACCATCCTTTGATCAACGAGCTAGTCTACTAGAGGCATACTAGGGACATGGTGTTGTCTAAGTATCCACACATGTATCTGAGTTTCCGATCAATACAATTATAGCATGGATAATAAACGATTATCACAAACAAGGAATATGATAATAACTAATTTATTATTGCCTCTAGGGCATATTTCCAACATACCGTGTGTGTATCAAACGTCGCAACGTAACTGGGTTACTATAAAGGTGCTCTACAAGTATCTTCGAGGCTTTCTGTTGGGTTGGCATGGATCAATACTGGGATTTGTTACTCCGTGTGATGGAGAGGTATCTTAGGGCCCACTCAGTAATACAACATCACTATAAGCCTTGCAAGCAATGTGGGTAAAGAGTTAGCCACGAGACCTTGTATTATGGAACGAGTAAAGAGACTTGCCGGTAACAAGATTTAACTAGGTATGGAGATACCGACGATCAAATCTCGGGCAAGTAACATACCAAAGAACAAAAGGAACAACATACGGGATTAACTGAATCCTTAACATAGAGGTTCGACCGATAAAGATCTTCGTAGAATATGTAGGAACCAATATGGGCATCCAGGTCCCGCTATTAGTTATTGATAGTAGAGGTGTCTCGGTCATGTCTACATAGTTCTCAAACCAGCAAGGTCTGCACACTTAAGGTTCAATGATGTTTCAGGAGTATAGAGTTATGTATGGCGGTGACCGAAGGTTGTTCGGAGTCCCGGATGAGATCCCGGACGTCACGAGGAGCTCCGGAATGGTTTGGAGGTAAAGATTAATATATGGGATAATAGTGTTTGGTCTCCGAAAGTGTTCCGGAATTCATCGAAAATAGTTTCCGATGTTTCCCGAAATGTTCGGGGTACAAGAACACTTTATTTGGGCCAAGGGGTAAAGCCCATGATGCTTTAGGAAGGTGCAAAAGGTGTTTTGTGGAGGCCAGTGGCCAGAAGCCAAGGAACCTGGCGTCTGGGCCAAACGCCGAGGACCATGGCGTCTGGTCCTGGAGTCCGAGGAGGACTCTTGCCTTGCGGGCAGACAAACCTTGAGGAGGATTTTTCTCGAAGTTTTGATCCTAGGTCTCAACATATAAATAAAGGGGCGAGGCTAGCACTTGGGACCCATCAAGAAACCCTAAGCCACGTGCTGCCTCTCCTCTAGTTCGTAGTTTCTCCTCTAGATCGGTTTCAGCGGTGCTTAGGCGAAGCGCTGCTGGAATTGCTCCACCACCATCGCCGCAACACCGTCGCGCTGCTGGAGAACTCGTCTACCTCTTCGCCCCCTCTTGCTGGATCAAGAAGGCGGAGATCGTCATCGAGCTGTATGTGTGCTGAATGCGGAGGTGCCGTCCGTTCGGCGCTTGATCGGAAGGACCATGATCAAGATCGCGGCATGATTCGTGATTGGATCACAGGACGGATCGTGATGGGATCGCCAGACGCTCGGCGATTTGGATCGCGAAGACGTTCGACTACATCAACCGTGTTTCTTAACGCTTCCCGCTTAGCGATCTACAAGGGTATGTAGATCCACTGTCTATTGGGGAACGTTGCATGCGAAACAAAAAATTTCCTACGCACACACAAGATCTATCCATGGTGATGAGCAACTACGAGAGGGAGAGTGGATCTACATACCCTTGTATATTGCTAAGTGGGAAGCGTTAAGAAACGGGGTTGGTGTAGTCGAACGTATTTGCGATCCAAGTCGCCGAGCATCCCGCGATCTCATCATGATCCGTCCCGCGATCCAATCACGATCCGTCCCGCGAACTCATCACGATCCGTCCCACGATCTCATCACGATCTTGATCACGGTCCTTCCAATCTAGCGCCGAACGGACGGCACCTCCGCGTTCAGCACACGTACAGCTTGATGATGATCTCCACCTTCTTGATCCAGCAAGAGGGAGTGGAGAGGTAGAAGAGTTCTCCTGCAGCATGACGGCGTCCGGCGATGGTGGTGGAGCTATTATGGTAGGGCTTCGGCTAAGCACTACAGAAATCCGATCTAGAGGAGAAACTATGCACTGCAGGAACGGGTAGCACGTGGCTGAAAATGTAGTGCCAAAAACCCTAAAACCTCTAGTATATATAGGAGGAAGAGAGGAGGAGGCTTGGCTCCCAAGGATCCAGCCCTTGGGTCGGCCGAACCAAGGAGGATTGGAGGATTCCTCCTCCAATCCTAGTAGGACTAGGACTCCTCCTTATTTTTGCCTTTTTCCACCTTTTTCTCTTTGGGCTTTTCTTCCCAGCTGCATGGGCCTTGTGTGGGACTTCCACCAGCCCACTAAGGGCTGGTATTTACTCTCCCACAGCCCATGTAGCCTCTTGGGTCGAAATACCCCTCCTGATGGTCTCCCGCTACACTACCGACACTCCCGGTACACTATCGATGAGCCCGAAACCTTTCTGGCGACCAAAACAGGACTTCCTATATATCAATCTTTACCTTCGGACCATTCCGGAGCTCCTCGTGACGTCCGGTATCTCATCTAGGACTCCGAACAAACTTCGGTCACCACCATACATAACTCTATATACCGAAACGTCACCGAACCTTAAGTGTGCAGACCTTGCGGGTTCGAGAACTATGTAGACATGACCGAGACACCTCTACGGTCAATAACCAATAGCGGGACCTGGATGCCCATATTGGTTCCTACATATTCTATGAAGATCTTTATTGGTCGAACCTTTATGTCAAGGATTCAGTTAATCCCGTATGATGTTCCCTTTGTTCTTCGGTATGTTAGTTGCCCGAGATTCGATCGTCGATATCTCCGTACCTAGTTCAACCTCGTTACCGGCAAGTCTTTTTACTGGTTCCGCAATAGAAGATCCCGTGACTAACACTTAGTCACATTGCTTGCAAGGCTTATTGTGATGTTGTATTACCGCGTGGGCCCTGAGATACCTCTCCGTCACACGGAGTAACAAATCCCAGTCTTGATCCATGACAACCCAATAGACACCCTCGGAGATACCTGTAGAGCACCTTTATAGTCACCCAGTTACGTTGCGACGTTTGATACACATAAGGTACTCCTCCGGTGTCAGTGAGTTGCATGATCTCATGGTCATAGGAACATATACTTGACATGCAGAAAACAGTAGCAATAAACTAACACGATCATATGCTATGTTTGTAG
The DNA here is from genome assembly GCA_022496015.1 of Hordeum marinum. NCBI lineage: Eukaryota > Viridiplantae > Streptophyta > Magnoliopsida > Poales > Poaceae > Hordeum > Hordeum marinum. The sequence goes on from CM039676.1 coordinate 502,869,447, forward strand.
TTTGGGTCTTGTCCATCACATCATTCTCCTAATGATGTGATCCTGTTACCAAATGACATCTCATGTCCATGACTAGGAAACCATAGCCATCTTTTGATCAACAAGCTAGTCTATTAGAGGCATACTATAGACATGGTGTTGTCTATGTATCCACACATGTATCTGAGGTTCCGATCAACAAAATTATATCATGGATAATAAACGATTATCATGAACAAGGAAATATAATAATAACTAATTTATTATTGCCTCTAGGGCAAATTTCCAATAGTCTCCCACTTGCACTAGAGTTAATAATCTAGTTCACATCACCATGTGATTCGCATTGTTTTGAATCTAACACCCACTGAGTTCTGGGGCTCGATCATGCTTTGCATGTGAGAGAGGTCTTATAGTTAACGGGTCTGCGACATTCAGATCCTTATGTACTTTGCAAATCTCTATGTCAAACTGTAAACACTGCTACCACACTCCACTTGGTACTATTCCAAATGGCTGCTCCACTATACGTATCCGGATTGCTACTAAGAGTCATCCGGATTAGTGTTAAAGCTTGCATCGACGTAACTCTTTATGATGAACCCTTTATCACCTCCATAATCGAGAAATGTTTCCTTAGTCTTTTAATCACTAAGGATAATATTGACCGCTGTCCAGTGATCCACTTCTGGATCACTCTTGTACCCCTTGACGGACTCATGGCAAGGCACACATAGGTGTGGTACACACCATGGCATACTATACAGAGCCTATGGCTAAGGCATAGGGGACGACATTCGTCCTTTCTATTTCTTCTGTCGTTGTCGAGCTTTGAGTCTCACTCAACTTCACACTTCGCAAATCAGGCGAGAACTCTTTCTCTAACTGATCCATTTTGAACTCTTTCAAAATCTTGTCAAGGTATGTACTCATTGAAAGTCTCTTCAAGCATCTTGATCTATATCTATAGATCTTGATGCTCAACAATTAGGTAGCTTTATCCAGGTCTTCCTTTGAAAAACTCTTTTCAAACGACCGTTTATGCTTTCCAGAAATTCTACATCATTTCCGATCAACAATATGTCATCCACATATACTTATCAGAAATTCTATAGTGCTCCCACTCACTTTATTGTAAATACAACTTTCTCGTAAACTTTGTATAGACTCAAAAACTTTGATCACCTCATCAAAGTGTATATTACAACTCCGAGATGCTTGCTTCAGTTCATAGAAGAATCACTGAAGCTTGCACACCTTTTAGCTGTTGGGGAACGTCGCACGGGAAACACAAAATTTCCAACGCACACGCAAACCTATCCATGGTGATGAGCATCTACGAGAGGGAGAGTGGATCTACGTACCCTTGTAGATCGCTAAGTGGGAAGCGTTAAGAAACGCGGTTAGTGTAGTCGAACTTCTTCGCGATTCAAATTGCCGAGCATCTCGCGATCCAATCACGAACTGTCCCGCGAACTAATCACGAACCGTCCCACGATCCAATCACGAACCGTCCCGCGATCTCGTCACGATCTGTCCCGCGATCCAATCACGAACGTCTCGTGACCTTGATCACGATCCTTCCGATCTGGTACCGAACGGATGGCACCTCCGCGTTCAGCACACGTGCAGCTTGATGACGATCTCCACCGTCTTGATCCAGCAAGAGGAGGTGGAGAGGAGAGAGAGTTCACCGGCAGCGTGACGGCGCTCCGGTGATGGTGGTGGAGCAATTTCGACAGGGCTTCGCCTAAGCACTGCGGAACTACGATCTAGAGGAGAAACTATGCACCGGTGGAACGGGTAGCACGTGGCCGGAAATTCTGTCTAAAACAGCCCCAATCCACTAGTATATAAAGGAGGAGAGGAGGGGAAGGGCTGGTGCGCCAAGGGGGAGGAATCCTACTCCTCCTCCAATCCTAGTTGGAGTAGGATTGCTCCCTATTGGCCCTTTTTTCACTTTATCCTTTAGCCCTTTTATATCCTGCGCCATGGGCCTTCTTGTGGCTGTTTATCCATCCCACTAAGGGCTGGTTGTTACTCTCCACAGCCCATGGACCCTCTGGGGTCGAAATACCCCTCCCGGAGGTCTCCCGGTACACTACCGGCACTCCCGGTAAATTACCGATAAGCCCGGAACTTTTCCGGCGACTAAAACTGGGACTTCCTATATATGAACCTTTACCGCCGGACCATTCCGGAGCTCCTCGTGACGTCCGGGATCTCATCCGGGACTACGAACAACCTTCAGTCACCACCATACCTAACTCTACTCTACCGAAACGTCACCAAACCTTAAGTGTGCAGACCCTACGGGTTCGAGAACTATGTAGACATGACCGAGACACCTCTACGGTCAATAACCAATGGCGGGACATGGACGTCCACACTGGTTCCTACATATTCTATGAAGATCTTTATCGGTCAAACCTCTATGTCAAGGATTCAGTTAATCCCGTATAACGTTCCCTTTGTTCTTCGGTATGTTACTTGCCCGAGATTCGATCGTCGGTATCTCTATACCTAGTTCAACCTCGTTACCGGCAAGTCTCTTTACTCGTTCCGTAATACGAGATCCTGCAACTAACAATTAGTCACATTGCTTGCAAGGCTCTTTGTGATGTTGTATTACCGAGTTGGCCCCGAGATACCTCTCCGTAACACGGAGTAACAAATCCCAGTCTCGATCCGTGCCAACTCAACAAACACCATCGGAGATACCTGTAGAGCACCTTTATAGTCACCCAGTTACGTTGCGACGTTTTATAAACACAAGGCACTCCTCCGATATCCGTGAGTTGCATGATCTCTTGGTCAAAGGAACATATACATTAACATGTAGAAAAGAATAGCAATATTCTGACACGATCATACGCTACGTTTGTAGTTTGGGTCTTGTCCATCACATCATTCTCCTAATGATGTGATCCCGTTATCAAACGACATCTCATGTCCATGGCTAGGAAACCTTCACCATCCTTTGATCAACGAGCTAGTTCACTAGAGGCATACTAGGGACATTGTGTTGTCTATTTACCCACACATGCAATTTGTTTCTAATCACTACAATTATAGCATGGATAATAAACGATTATCATGAACAAGGAAATATAATAATAAACACTTTATATATTGTCTCTAGGGCATATTTCCAACAGTCTCCCACTTGCACTAGAGTCAATAATCTAGTTCACATCACTATGTGATTTACATGGTAATGAATCGAGCACCCATACAGTTCTGGTGTTGATCATGTTTAGCCCTTGGAAGAGGTTTAGTCAACGGGTCGGCAACATTCAGATCCGTGTGCACTTTGCAAATATTTATGTCTTTCTCCAAGATGTAATCACGGATGGAGTTGAAGCGTCGCTTTATGTGTCTGGTCCTCTTGTGAAACCTTGGTTCCTTGGCCAAAGCAATGGCACCAGTGTTGTCACAGAACAGGTTCATTGGATTGAGTGCACTGGGCACTACTCCAAGATCTGTCATGAACTGCTTCATCCAGACACCTTTGTTCCTTGCCTCCGAGGCTGCGATGTATTCCGCTTCGCACGTAGAATCAGCTACCATGCTTTGCTTGGAACTGCACCAGCTTACCGCTCCCCCGTTAAGAATAAATACGTATCTGGGTTGCGACTTAGAGTCGTTCGGATAAGTGTCAAAGCTTGCATCGATGTAACCCTTTACTACGAGCTCTTCATCACCTCCATAAACGAGAAACATTTACTTAGTCCTTTTCAGGTACTTAAGGATATTCTTGACCGCTTGCCAGTGCTCCATTCCAGGATCACTTTGAAACCTTCCGGCCATACTTATGGCAAGGCTGACATCGGGTCTTGTGCACAGCATTGCATACATGATAGAGCCTATGGCTGAAGCATAGGGGATGACACTCATCTTTTCTCTACCTTCTGCAGTTACTGGGCATTGAGTCTTACTCAACTTCACACCTTGTAATACAGGCAAGAACCCCTTGACTGTTCCATTTTGAACTTCTTCAAAACTTTATCAAGGTATGTGCTCTGTGAAAATTCTATTAAGCGTCTCGATCTATCTCTACAGATTTTAATGCCTAATATGAAAGCAGCTTCTCCTAGGTCCTTCATTGAAAAACTCTTGTTCAAATATTCCTTCACGCTTTCCAGCATTTCTATATTGTTTCCAATCAGCAATATGTCATCCACATATAATACTAGAAACGCTATAGAGCTCCCACTCACTTTCTTGTAAATACAAGCTTCTCCTAAACTTGTATAAACTCAAATGCTTTGATCACCTGATCAAAGCGCTTATTCCAACTTTGAGATGCTTGCACCAGTCCATAAATGGATCGCTGGAGTTTGCAAACTTTGTCAGCATTCTCTGGATCGACAAAACCTTCGGGTTGCATCATATACAACTCTTCCTCAAGGAAACCGTTGAGGAACGCTGTTTTTACATCCATCTGCCAAATTTCATAGTCGAAATAGGCAGCTATTGCTAACATGACTCTGACAGACTTAAGCATCGCTACGGGTGAGAAAGTCTCATCGTAGTCAACTGCTTGAACTTGTGAAAAACCCTTTGCCACAAGTCGAGCTTTATAGACGGTGACATTACCGTCTGCGTCTGTTTTCTTCTTAAAGATCCATTTGTTCTGAATGGCCTTTCGCCCTTCAGGTAGTACTTCTAGAGTCCATACTTTGTTTTCATACATGGATCCCATCTCGGATTTCATGGCCTCTAACCATTTCTCGGAATCTGGGCCCATCACTGCTCCTCCATAGCTCGTAGGTTCATTGTTGTCTAACAACATGACCTCCAAGACAGGGTTGCCGTACCACTCGGGAGTAGTACGCGCCCTTGTCGACCTACGAGGTTCAATAGCAGCTTGATCCGAAGCTTCATGATCATCATCATCAACTTCCTCTTCTACCGTCGTAGGTTCCACAGAAACATCTTTCTGCGCCGCGCTACTTTCTGGTTGAAGTAAAGGTTCAACAACCTCATCAAGCTCTATTTTCCTCCCACTCAATTCTTTCGAGTGAAACTCTTTCTCAAGAAATGTTCCGTTCTTAGCGACAAACACTTTGCCCTCGGATCTGAGATAGAAGGTATACCCGACTGTCTCTTTCGGGTATCCTATGAAGACGCATTTCTCCGCTTTGGGTTCCAGCTTTTCAGGCTGAAGCTTTTTGACATAAGCATCACATCCCCAAACTTTCAGAAACGACAACTTCGGCTTTTTGCCAAACCACAGTTCATATGGCGTCGTCTCAACGGATTTTGATGGTGCCCTATTTAAAGTGAATGCAGCTGTCTCTAATGCATAACCCCAAAACGATAGTGGCAAATCGGCAAGAGACATCATAGAATGCACCGTATCTAATAAGGTTCGATTACGATGTTCAGACACACCATTACGCGGTGGTGTTCCGGGCGGTGTCAACTGTGAAACAATTCCACATTGTCTTAAGTGACTGCCAAACTCATAACTCAGATATTCACCTCCTCGATGAGATCGCAAAAATTTAATCTTCTTGTTACGATGATTCTCATCTTCACTCTGAAATTGCTTGAACTTTTCAAAAGTTTCAGACTTGTGTTTCATCAAGTAAATATACCCATATCTACTCAAGTCATCAGTGAAGGTGAGAAAGTAACGATATCCACCGCGCGTTGCAACATTCATTGGACCGCAGACATCAGTATGTATGATTTCCAACAAGTCACTTGCCCGTTCCATTGTTCCAGAGAATGGCATTTTAGTCATCTTGCCCATCAGGCATGGTTCACATGTGTCAAGTGATTCAAAATCAAGTGACTCCAAAAGTCCATCAGCATGGAGCTTCCTCATGTGTTTTACACCAATATGACCTAAACGGCAGTGCCACAAGAAAGTGGTACTATCATTAACAACTCTACATCTTTTGGCATCAATGTTATGAACATGTGTGTCATCACTATCAAGATTCAATATGAATAAACCCCTAATATTGGGTGCATGACCATAAAAGATATTACTCATATAAATAGAACAACCTTTATTCTCTGACTTAAATGAGTAACCTTCTCGCAATAAACAAGATCCAAATATAATGTTCATGCTTAACGCAGGCACTAAATAACAATTATTCAGGTTCATCACTAATCCCGATGGTAATAGAAGAGAGAGCGTGTCGACGGCGATCACATCGACCTTGGAACCATTTCCCACGCGCATCGTCACTTCATCCTTTGCCAGCCTTCGTTTATTCCGTAGTTCCTGTTTCGAGTTGCAAATGTGAGCAACCGAACCGGTATCAAATACCCAGGCACTACTACGAGAACTAGTAAGGTACACATCAATAACATGTATATCATATATACCTTGTTTGTCGTTGGCCGCTTTCTTGTTTGCCAGGTACTTGGGGCAATTCCACTTCCAGTGATCAGTTCCTTTGCAATGAAAGCACTCAGTTTCTAGCTTAGGTCCATCTTAGGCTTCTTTTTAGGAGTAGCAACTGCTTTGCCATCCTTCTTAGTTTTACCCTTCTTGCCTTTGCCCTTGCCATTTTTCTTGAAACTAGTGGTTTTATTGACCATCAACACTTGATGTTCTTTCTGGATTTCAGACTCAGCGACTTTCAGCATCGCAAACAGCTCGGCGACTGGCTTGTTCATCCCGTGCATGTTATAGTTCATCACAAAGCTCTTGTAACTAGGTGGCAGCGATTGAAGAACTCTATCAGTGATCGCCTCCGGTGGAAGGGTAATTCCCAACTCTGCTAGACGGTTTGAGTACCCAGACATTCTGAGTATGTGCTCACTAATAGACCTGTTCTCCTCCATCTTGCAAGCATAAAATTTATCGGAGGTCTCATACCTCTCGATCCGGGCATTCTTCTGAAAGATAAACTTCAACTCCTGGAACATCTCGTATGCTCCATGACGTTCAAAACGTCTTTGAAGTCCCGGTTCTAAGCCATACAATATTGCACACTGAACTATTGAGTAGTCTCCAGCACGAGCCTCCCAAACGTTCTTAACGTCTTCAGAGGTCATGTCTTCTGGTTGGTCACCAAGCGGTGCATCAAGGACATATTGTTTCTGGGAAGCCGTGAGGATAATCCTCAGATTATGGGCCCAATCAACAAAGTTACTTCCATCATCTTTCAACTTAGCTTTCTCTAGGAACGCATTAAAATTCAGGGGTGCTACTGCGCGAGCCATTGATCTACAACATAAATATGCAAAGATTACTTAGACTATTGTTCAAGATAATGAGTTCAGTTAATCAAATTACTAAATCTCCCACTCAAATTAACATCCCTCAGGTCATCTGAGTGTCATATGATCCAAATTCACCAACTCAAGTCTGATCATCACGTGAGTTAAGTTGGCTTCATTGGTGAACATCATTATGTTGATCATATCTACTATATGATTCATGCTCGACCTTTCGGTCTCTTGTGTTCCGAGGCCATGTCTGTACATGCTAGGCTCGTCAAGTTTAACCTGAGTGTTCTGCGCGTGCAAATCTGGCTTGCACCCGTTGTATGTGAACGTAGAGTCTATCACACCCGATCATCACGTGGTGTCTCAACACGACGAACTTTCGCAACGGTGCACCCTCGGGGAGAACACAATTTTATCTTGAAATTTAAGTGAGGGATCACCTTATAATGATACCGTCGTGCTAAGCAAAACAAGGTGCATAAAAGGATTAACATCACACGCAATTCATAAGTGACATGATATGGCCATGAACTTGTGCTTTAGATCTCCATCTCGAAAGCACCGGCATGATCTTCATCGTCATCGGCACGACACCATGATCTCCATCATCTTGATCTCCATCAACGTGTCGCCATCGAGGTTGTCACGCCCTGCATGCTTCTACTACTATTGCTACCGTTTAGCGATAAAGTAAAGCATTACATAGCGCTTAATGATTGACACGCAGGTCATACAATAATGAAAGACAACCCTATGGCTCTTGCCGGTTGCCGTACTCATCGACATGCAAGTCGTGAAGTTCTATACATCACATGATCATCTCATGCATCACATATATCACATCATGTAATTGGCCATATCACATCACAACATACCCTGCAAAACCAAGTTAGACGTCCTCTAATTGTTGTTGCATGTTTTACGTGGCTGCTATGGGTATCTAGCAAGAGCGATTCTCCCCTACGCATAAACCACAACGGTGATACGTAGATTGCTTTTCAACCTTCTCAAGGACCGCCTTTGTCGGATCCGATTCAACTAAAGTGAGACAAACTGTCGTCCGCAAGCCATCTAAGCAACAAGTTGCGTCGAGGGAACCGGTCTCTCGTAAGCGTACGAGTAAAGTTGGTCTGAGCCGTTTTATCTCACAATCCTGCTGAACCAAAATCCGACCAAGGGAGGAAGCAATCTAAGCATCAACGCCCACAAACCTTTTGTGTTCTACTCGAGATCTCATCGAACCATCAACCTAGCTCATGATGCCACTGTTGGGGAACGTCGCATGGGAAACAAAAATTTTCCTACGCACACGCAAACCTATCCATGGTGATGAGCATCTATGAGAGGGAGAGTGGATCTACGTACACTTGTAGATCACTAAGCGGGAAGCGTTAAGAAACGCGGTTGGTGTAGTCGAACTTCTTCACGATTCAAATCGCCGAGCGTCTCGCGATCCAATCACGAACCATCCCGCGAACTAATCACGAACCGTCCCACGATCCAATCACGAACCGTCCCGCGATCTCGTCACGATCTGTCCCGCGATCGAATCACGAACGTCTCGTGGCCTTGATCACGATCCTTCCGATCTGGTACCGAACGGATGGCACCTCCGCGTTCAGCGCACGTGCAGCTTGATGACGATCTCCACCATCTTGATCCAGCAAGAGGAGGTGGAGAGGAGAGAGAGTTCACCGGCAGTGTGACGGCGCTCCGGTGATGGTGGTGGAGCAATTTTGGCAGGGCTTCGCGTAAGCACTGCGGAACTACGATCTAGAGAAGAAACTATGCACCGGTGGAACGGGTAGCACGTGGCCAGAAATTCTGTCTAAAACAGCCCCAATCCACTAGTATATAAAGGAGGAGAGGAGGGGAAGGGCTGGTGCTCCAAGGGGGAGGAATCCTACTCCTCCTGCAATCCTAGTTGGAGTAGGATTGCTCCCTATTGGCCCTTTTTTCACTTTTTCCTTTAGCCCTTTTATCTCCTGTGCCATGGGCCTTCTTGTGGATGTTTATCCAGCCCACTAAGGGCTGGTTATTACTCTCCACAGCCCATGGACCCTATGGGGTCGAAATACCCCCTCCCGGAGGTCTCCCGGTACACTACGGGCACTCCCGGTACATTACCGATAAGCCCGGAACTTTTCCGGCGACCAAACTGGGACTTCCTATATATGAATCTTTACCTCCGGACCATTTCAGAGCTCCTCGCGATGTCCGGGATCTCATCCGGGACTCTTAACAACCTTCGGTCACCACCATACATAACTCTACTCTACCGAAACGTCACCAAACCTTAAGTGTGCAGACCGTGCGGGTTCGAGAACTATGTTGACATCACCGAGACACCTCTACGGTCAATAACCAATGGCGGCACCTGGACGTCCACATTGGTCCTACATATTCTACGAAGATCTTTATCGGTCGAACCTCTATGTCAAGGATTCAGTTAATCCCGTATAACGTTCCCTTTGTTCTTCGGTATGTTACTTGCCCGAGATTCGATCGTCGGTATCTCTATACCTAGTTCAACCTCGTTACCGGCAAGTCTCTTTACTCGTTCCGTAATACAAGATCCCGCAACTAACAATTATTCACATTGCTTGCAAGGCTCTTTGTGATGTTGTATTACCGAGTGGGCCCCGAGATACCTCTCCGTAACACGGAGTAACAAATCCCAGTCTCGATCCATGCCAACTCAACAAACACCATCGGAGATACCTGTAGAGCACCTTTATAGTCACCCAGTTACGTTGCGACGTTTGATACACACAAGGCACTCCTCCGATATCCGTGAGTTGCATGATCTCATGGTCAAAGGAACATATACATTAACATGCAGAAAACAATAGCAATAAACTGACACGATCATACGCTACGTTTGTAGTTTGGGTCTTGTCCATCACATCATTCTCCTAATGATGTGATCCCATTATCAAACGACATCTCATGTCCATGGCTAGGAAACCTTCACCATCCTTTGATCAACGAGCTAGTTCACTAGAGGCATACTAGGGACATTGTGTTGTGTATTTACCCACACATGCAATGTGTTTCCAATCACTACAATTATAGCATGGATAATAAACGATTATCATGAACAAGGAAATATAATAATAAACACTTTATATATGTCTCTAGGGCATATAATATTTCTCGTAAACTTTGTATAGACTCACAAACTTTGATCACCTCATCAAAGTGTATATTCCAACTCCGAGATGCTTGCTTCAGTTCATAGAAGAATCACTGAAGCTTGCACACCTTTTAGCATCCTTAGAACTGACAAAACCTTCTGGTTGTATCACATACAACCTTTCCTCAAGTAAACCGTTAAGGAAATGATGTTTTGATATCCATCTGCCAGATTTCATAATTGAAAAATGCGGCAACTGCTGACATAATTCAAACAAACTTTAGCATCGCTACGAGTGAGAAAGTCTCATCGCAATCAACTCCGATCCTTGAACTTGTCGTAAACTTCTTTGCAACAAGTCAAGCTTTACAAATGGTGACATTTACCATGAGCGTCTGTCTTTATTTTAAACATCCATTTGTACTCAACGACCTACCATCCAACAAGCAAGTCTACCAAAGTCTATACTTGGTTTTCATACATGGATCCTTTCTCGGATTTCATGGCCTCTAACCAATTGTTGGAATCCAGGCCCATCATCGCTTCTCCACAGCTCGTAGGTTCATCGTTTGTCCAACAACATGACCTCCAAGATAGGGTTGTCGTACCGCTCAGGAGCAGTACACATCCTTGTCGACCTACGAGGTTTGATAGTAACTTGATCCGAAGCTTCATGATCATCATCATTAACTTCCTCTTCAACTAATGTAGGCTTCACAGAAACAAATTCCTGCGCTGCGCTACTCTCTCGTTGAACAAAGGTTCAACAACCTCATCAAGTTCTATCTTCCTCCCAGTCAATTCTTTCGAGAGAAACTCTTTCTCGAGAAAGGACCCAGTTTTAGCAACAAACACTTTATGCTTTGATCTGAGATAGAAGGTTTACCCAACTGTCTTTAGGGTATTCTATGAAGATGCATTTGTTTGCTTTGGGTTCGAGCTCATTAGGTGAAAACCTTTTTCACATAAGTGTTGCAGCCCCAAACATTTATGCTCAACGCAAAACACCAAATAACATTTATTTAGGTTGGTCACTAATCCCAAAGGTAGAGAGAGCGTGCGATGTTGATGACATCAACCTTGAAAACATTTCCAACACACATCGTCACCTCACCCATAGCTAGTTCTCCGTTTATTCCGTAGCTTTCATTTCGAGTTACTAACATTTAGCAACCGAACCGGTATCCAATACCCAGGTGCTACTAGGCGTACTCGCAAGGTACACATCATTAACACGTATATCAAATATACTTCTGTCGATGTTGCCAGCCTTCTTATCTACCAAGTATCTAGGGTTGTTCCGCTTCAGCGACCGCTCTCCTCATAATCGAAGCACTTAGTCTCGGGTTTGGTTTCAACTTTGGGTTGCTTCACTGGAGCAGCAACTGACTTGCTATCCATCAAATTTCCCTCCTTTCTCTTGCCCTTCTCGAAACTAGTGGATTGACTAACCATCAACACTTGACGCTCCTTCTTGATTTCTACCTTCGCGGTGACAAACATCGCGAATAGATCAGGGATCATTATTTCTATCCCTGGCATTTTATAGTTCATCACCAAGTTCTAGTAGCTTTAGTGAGAGTGGCTTGGAGAACTATATCAATCACTATCTTATCTGGAAGATGAACTCCCACTCGATTCAAGCGATTGTAGCACCCAGACAATCCGAGCACATGCTCAACGATTGAGCTATTCTCTTTCATCTTGCAGGCAAAGAATCTTGTTGGAGATCTCATATCTCGCAACACGGGCACGAGCATGAGATCCTAATTTCAGCTCTTAGAACATCTCATATGTTCCGTGACGTTCAAAACTTTTCAGAGCCTCAATCTAAGTCGTAATGCATGATGCACTAAACTATCAAGTATTCATCAGAACGTGCCTGTTAGATGTTCACAACATCTACAGACGATGCTAGAGGGGTTGGCGCACCGAGCGGTGCATTAAGGACATAAGCCTTCTGTGCAGCAATGAGGACAATCCTCAGATCACAGAGCCAGTCCGCAATATTGCTACCATCATCTTTCAACTCTATTTCTCTAGGAACATATAAAAATTCAAAGGAGCTACAACGTGAGCTAGTAATCTACAACACAATTTGCAAAGACACTACTGACTATGTTCATGATAATGAGTTCAGATAATCATATTAATTAAGAACTCCCACTCAAATTTACATCCCTCCGGTCATTCGAGTGATACATGATCCAAATTCACCAACTCAAGTCCGATCATCACGTGAGTTGAGGTGGTTTCAATGATGAACATCATCATGTTGATCATATCTGCTATATGACTCATGTTCGACCTTTCGGTCTCTTGTGTTCCGAGGCCATGTCTGTACATGCTAGGCTCGTCGAGTTTAACCCGAGTGTTCTGCATGTCCAACACTGGCTTGCACCCGTTGTATGTGAACGTAGAGTCTATCACACCCGATCATCACGTGGTGTCTCAACACGACGGACTTTCGCAATGATGCACACTCGGGGAGAACACAATTCATCTTGAAATTTAAGTGAGGGATCACCTTATAATGCTACCGTCGTCCTAAGAAAAACAAGGTGCATAAAAGGATTAACATCACATGCAACTCTTAAGTGACATGATATGGCCATGAACTTGTGCTTTTGATCTCCATCTTGAAAGCACCGGCATGATCTCCATGGTCACCGGCACGACAGCATGATCTCCATCATCTTGATCTCCATCAACATGTCGCCATCGGGGTTGTCGCGCCCATCATGCTTGTACTACTATTGCTACCGTTTAGCGATAAAGTAAAGCATTACATAGCGCATAATGATTGACACGCAGGTCATACAATAATTAAAGACAACCCTGTGGCTCCTGCCGGTTGCCGTACTCATCAACATGCAAGTCGTGATATTCTATACAACACATGATCATCTCATACATCACATATATCACATCATGTAATTGGCCATATCACATCACAACATATCCTGCAAAAACAAGTTGGACATCCTCTAATTGTTGTTGCATGTTTTACGTGGCTGCTACGGGTATCTAGCAAGAACAATTCTCATCTACGCAAAAACCACAACGGTGATACACTAGTTGCTTTTCAACCGTCTCAAGGACCGCCTTTGTCGAATCCGATCCAAATAAAGTGAGAGAAACTGGCACCCGCAAGCCATCTATGCAACAAGTTGCGGTTGAGGGAACCGGTCTCTCGTAAGCGTATGAGTAATGTTGGTCCGGGCCGCTTCATCTCACAATACCGCTGAACAATAACACGACCAAGAAAGGAAGCAATCTAAGCATCAACATCCACAAACTCTTTGTGTTCTACTCAAGATCTCTTCTACACATAGACCTAGCTCTGATACCACTATTGGGGAACATTGCATGGGAAACAAAAAAATTCCTACGCACACGCAAGATCTATATATGGTGATGAGCATCTACGAGAGGGAGAGTGGATCTACATACCCTTGTAGGTCACTAAGCGGGAAGCGTTAAGAAACGCGGTTGGTGTAGTCGAACATCTTCGCGATCCAAATTGCCGAGCATCCCGTGATCTCATCACGATCCGTCCTGCGATCCAATCACGATTCGTCCTGAGAACTCATCACGATCCGTCCCATGATCTCATCACGATCTTGATCACGATCCTCTCGATCTAGCGCCGAACGGACGGCACCTCCGCGTTCAGCACACGTACAGCTTGATGATGATCTCCGCCTTCTTGATCCAGCAAGAGGTAGCGGAGAGTTAGAAGAGTGCTCCGGCGATGGTGGTGGAGCTATTCCGGTAGGGCTTCGCCTAAGCACTACAGAAATACGATCTAGAGGAGAAACTATGCACTGGAGGAACGGGTAGCACGTGGCTGAAAATCTAGTGCCCAAAACCCTAAAAACTCTAGTATATATAGGAGGAAAAGAGGAGGAGGCTTGGATCCCAAGGATCCAGCCCTTGGCTCGGCCGAACCAAGGAGGATTGGAGGATTCCTCCTCCAATCCTAGTAGGACTAGGACTCCTCCTTATTTTTGTCTTTTTGCCTTTTTCCACCTTTTTCTCTTTGGGCTTTTCTTCCCAGCTGCATGGGCTATGTGTGGGACTTCCACCAGCCCACTAAGGGCTGGCATTTACTCTCCCACAACCCATGTAGCTTCTTGGGTCGAAATACCCCTCCCGATTGTCTCCCGGTACACTACCGGCACTCCCGGTACACTACCGATGAGCCCGAAACCTTTTTGGCGACCAAAACAGGACTTCTTATATATCAATCTTTAGCTTCGGACCATTACGGAGCTCCTCGTGATGTCCGAGATCTCATCCAGGACTCCGAAAGAGCTTCGGTCACCACCATACATAACTCTATACTACCAAAATGTCACCGAACCTTAAGTGTGCAGACCCTGCGGGTTCGAGAACTATGTAGACATGACCGAGACACCTCTACGGTCAATAACCAATAGCGGGACCTGGATGCCCATATTGGTTCCTACATAATCTACGAAGATCTCTATCGGTCGAACCTTTATGTCAAGGATTCAGTTAATCCCATATGATGTTCCCTTTGTTCTTCGTTATGTTACTTGCCCGAGATTCGATCGTCGGTATATCCATACCTAGTTCAACCTCATTACTGGCAAGTATCTTTACTCGTTACATAATACAAGATCCCGTGACTAACACTTAGTCACATTTCTTGCAAGGCTTATTGTGTTGTTGTATTACCGACTGGGCCCTCAGATACCTCTCCGTCACACGGAGTAACAAATATCAGTCTTGATCCATGCCAATCCAGCAGACACCCTCAGAGATACATGTAGAGCACCTTTATAGTCACCCAGCTACATTGTGACATTTGATACACACAAGGTACTCCTCCGGTGTCAATGAGTTGCATGATCTCATGGTCATAGGAACATATACTTGACATGCAGAAAACAATAGCAATAAACTGACAAGGTCATATGCTATGTTTGTAGTTTGGGTCTTGTCCATCACATCATTCTCCTAATGATGTGATCCCGTTACCAAATGACATCTCATGTCCATGACTAGGAAACCATAGCCATCTTTGATCAACAAGCTAGTCTATTAGAGGCATACTACGGACATGGTGTTGTCTATGTATCCACACATGTATCTGAGTTTCCGATCAACACAATTACAGCATGGATAATAAACAATTATCATGAACAAGGAAATATGATAATAACTAATTTATTATTTCCTTTAGGGCATATTTCCAACACTCTCCCTCTCGTAGATGCTCATCACCATGGATAGATCTTGCCTGTGCGTAGGAAAAAATTTGTTTCCCATGCAACGTTCCCCAATAGCGGACCGGATCAACCTTACTCGTACGCTTACGAGAGACCAGTTCCATCGACTGACGCGTAACTTTGTTGCACAAAGATGGCTGGCGGGTGTCTGTTTCTCCTACTTTAGTTGGATCGGATGCGACAAAGGCGGTCCTTGAGAAGGTTGAAAAGCAACTGATGTATCACCGTTGTGGTTTTTGCGTAGGTGAGAATTGTTCTTGCTAGATACCCGTAGGAGTCACGTAAAACTTGCAACAACAATTAGAGGACGTCTAACTTGTTTTTGCAGGGTATGTTGTGATGTGATATGGCCAATTACATGATGAAATATATGTGATGTATGAGATGATCATGTATTGGATAGAATATCTTGACTTGCATCTCGATGAGTACGGAAACCGGCCGGAGCCATAGGGTTGTCTTTATTTATTGTATGACCTGCATGTCAATCATTAAGCGCTATGTAATGCTTTACTTTATCGCTAAACGGTAGCAATAGTAGTAGAAGCATGTTGGGCGCGACAACCCCGATGGCGAAACGTTGATGGAGATCAAGATGATGGAGATCATGGTGTCTTGTCGGTGATGATGGAGATCATGCCGGTGCTTTCAAGATGGAGATCAAAAGCACAAGTTCATGGCCATATCATGTCACTTATGATTTGCATGTGATGTTAATCCTTTTATGCACCTTGTTTTGCTTAGGACGACTATAGCATTATCAGGTGATCCCTCACCTAAATTTCAAGATAAATTGTGTTCTCCCAGAGTGTGCACAATTGCGAAAGTTCGTCATGTTGAGACACCACATGATGATCGGGTGTGATAGACTACGTTCACATACAACGGGTGCAAGCCAGTGTTGCACAAGCAGAACACTTGGGTTAAACTTGACGAGCCTAGCATGTATAGACATGGCCTCGGAACATAATAGACCGAAAGGTCGAACATGAGTCATATAGTAGATATGATCAACATGATGATGTTCACCATTGAAACCACCTCAACTCACGTGATGATCGGACTTGAGTTAGTGAATTTGGATCATGTATCACTCGAATAACTGGAGGGATGTCAATTTGAGTGGGAGTTCTTCAGTAATATGATTAATTGAACTCATTATCATGAACATAGTCAGTAGTGTCTTTGCAAATTATGTTGTAGATTACTAGCACTAGTGCAGAACAGGCCTAGTCACGGGTCGTAAGGGCCTTTAGTGCCGGTTCTTGAACCGGCACTAAAGTGTGGGGACTAAAGCCTACCCCCCCTTTTAGTGTCGGTTCAACACGACCCGGCACCAAAGGCCCTCCACGTGGCATTCGACGGCGTCGTGGGCTGGGGGACCTTTATGTTGGAAATATGCTCTAGAGGCAATAATAAAATGGTTATTATTGTATTTCCTTGTTCATGATAATTATCTATTGTTCATGCTACAATTGTATTAACCAGAAACCGTAATGCATGTGTGAATAGATAGACCACAACATGTCCCTAGTGAGCCTCTAGTTGGCTAGCTCGTTGATCAATAGATGGTCACAGTTTCATGACCATGGACATTGGATATCGTTGATAACGGGATCACATCATTGGGAGAATGATGTGATGGACAAGACCCAATCCTAAGCATAGCACAAGATCGTGTAGTTCGTTTGCTAAAGCTTTTCAATGTCAAGTATCGTTTCCTTAGACCATGAGATTGTGCAACTCCCAGATACCGTAGGAATGCTTTGGGTGTGCCAAATGTCACAACGTAAATGGGTGGCTATAAAGGTGCACTACGGGTATCTCCGAAAGTGTTTGTTGGGTTGGCACGAATCGAGACTAGGATTTGTCACTCTGTGTGACGGAGAGGTATCTCTGGGCCCACTCGGTAAGGCATCATCATAATGAGCTCAATGTGACTAAGGAGTTAGCCACGGGACGATGTATTACGTAACGAGTAAAGAGACTTGCCGGTAACGAGATTGAACAAGGTATAGAGATACCGACGATCGAATCTTGGGCAAGAATCATACCGATAGACAAAGGGAATTGTATACGGGATTGATTGAATCCTCGACATCGTGGTTCATCTGATGAGATCATCATGGAGCATGTGGGAGCCAACATGAGTATCCAGATCCCGCTGTTGGTTATTAACCGGAGAGGTGTCTCGGTCATGTCTACATGTCTCCCATACCCGTAGGGTCTACACACTTAAGGTTCGATGACGCTAGGGTTAGAGGGAAATGGTATACGTGATTACCGAAGGTTGTTTGGAGTCCCGGATGAGATCCCGGACATCATGAGGAGCTCCGTAATGGTCTGGAGGTAAAGATTGATATATAGGAAGTCCAGTTTTGGTCACCGGAAAGTTTTCGGGCCCATCGGTAGTGTACCGGGAGTGCCGGGAGGGTGCAGGAGGACCCCGGGAGGGGTGTGACGACCATAGGATTTTGTGGGATCTTATAGGAGGTGTGCCAACCCTTATTGGGCTGGCCAAGACCTTCTAGAAAGTCCCATGCAGCTGGGATCAAGAGATAAAGGGCAAAAGGTTTTTAAAAGAGGAGATCCACCTCCCTTGTGGGAGGTGGACTCTATCCCTAGTTCGGCCGAACCTCTCCTCCTTGGAGGAGAGGCCAAGACAGCCCTCCGTATTCTTCCTATATATATGCAAGGGTTTGGGATGATTTGAGATGACGACTTCTCTCTCTCTCGGCGCAGCCCTACCCTTCTTCTTCCTCCTCCGCAGCGCTTAGGCGAAGCCCTGCCGGAATACCTTGCTACTCCACCACCACCACGCCGTCGTGCTGCTGTTGGAGCCCTTCCCCAACCTCTCCTTCCTCCTTGCTGGATCAAGGTGTAGGATATGTCACCGGGCTGTACGTGTGTTGAACGCGGAGGCGCCGTTGTTTGGCGCTAAGATCGGAATCCACCGCGATCTGAATCGCTGCGAGTACAACTCCACCAACCGCGTTCTTGTAACACTTCCACTTAGCGATCTTCAAAGGTATGAAGATGCAATCTCTCCGCACTCGTTGCTGGTTTCTCCATAGATAGATTTTGGTGATACGTAGGAATTTTTTTGATTTACTACTACGTCTCCCAACACTTTAGTCCCGGTTGGTAACACCAACCGGGACTAAAAGTATTTAGTTTTTTTAGTTTTGTTTTATTTTTCCTTTTAATTCTTTAGAGGTTTATGAATTAATTATGGTGTCATTTTCCTTTTAATTTTGTGTTTTCCATTTAATTAATTTTCATTTCAAACATATATTACGCTACTACGTACATACTGTACACACGTTGTGCATGCGCATATATATAAATATAAATAGAACTTCTCGTAGAACCGCGATCATATATATATATATATATATATATATATATATATATATAATTTCTCCTACAATTTGAGGATCATTACATATATATATATATGCACGCTTCACAGGAATCCACCTAATTCCTGAAGATCTTGTAATGGTATTTTTCTTTCGGATCTATGACTTTGTCGAGCAGAAATCCAGCTAATCCTCTTTAATTGCTCGTACCCGAGCCTCTGGTATAAGCTGGCCCTGCATCTCCGTCAGCTACAAGATGGAGATCAAAATGTATATATTAGTTTTGTGTATATATATTAGGTAGATCATGATAAAAAAAATTATGGATAGTGTTCTGGCAAACGTACCCAAAGATTTCTTTCGTTTCTGCTCTTTCAGACGTGATCATCCGAATGTTCTCACAAACGTAGTATCTGCATAAACTATTCCACTAGTCCTGCACCATGAACTTTACGAGAATAAAATTCAATCAGGTAATAATTAATCAAGCATGACAATGGTATTGAAACTAGAATTAAAGAGTGCACAGACATAGCTAGCTAGCTACTAGTACTTAATTACCTTGGGTCACACCCATTTGAGTTGTTGTGCCCAGTCGCCTGGGACCTGTTTGATGAACTTGGCCCAAGCCCTGTTCGCCGGCAAGGAAAATGAATAAATGAGTTATTAACTAGTTGATATCAGGAAATGAAGTAATTAAAGAGGCCGACATAGTGCGATAATGATTGAAATTACCTGTCAAGAAGCCCCCTCACGATTGCGTATTCAGATAGATCCTTTAATAGCGAGTCCAGTACTTCAACTTTTCCCTTGTCAACTTTAATGATTAACAAGATCCAGTGGTAACTGCATAACTCATCAACAATACTTATTAACATCTAGTAAGCAAAAAATAGAATTTATAGTACAAGATATATATATATATATATATATATATATATATAGTAACACTCACCCAAAGTTGTAAGGAAGTAGTATTTCTGGTTGGATGTTTAGATGGATCAAAAATTCTAGCATTTGTTTCTCTGTGTCTTTTCTCAAATATGAAGTTTCCCATATCTTTTGATTAATCGTATTTGGGTCAATGATCCCAATGCTATAGCGTCCAGCTTGTTTCATTTCATACATCTTCATTCTGCACAATACCACAGAAACGAATATAGTTAGGATAATTCCAGGTAATGAACAAGAGCACAACTAGCTAGAGACTTAAATTATAGAAAGAAATCACTTACAGACAATAGCAACTGACTAAACATTTGTGGAGTGCGTCTTGATTGAATAACTGAAAAAACTCTACATAATGAATCTAGACATCGTTTTTATGGAAGTAATGCGTCTCTTGGACTCTCACCATGAGGGACTCTTTATTGGTATTTGTTGTTATTTGCATGTACCACGTATGCAATACATACATTCTCATTGGTACAAGCTTGACATCTTCAGGCTTGACCAGAGGTTTGTCGTGGGCATATTGATATTTTACTTCTGACTCTTTAAGCACGGGCATTTCCTCAAGGCCTAGGAGTTGTTCAACAGTGACACCGGCCTCTTTAGCCATCCTAATATGTTCTTCGGTTACTTCTGGCCGACCGGCGGTACTCACAAGTGTTTGTACAATGAGCGGGGGATCGATTGCAGTGCATGTTCTCCCATCTGGGGGATAGTTTTCCCTCTTTTTTTGCCAACTCCTTGGCTCGAGCTCAAGCTCGACTCCTTTTGTCCTGCAAGGTATGACTTCTTGATAGACCGCACATAGTCGCTGTCCTTCTGAGCCAGTCGAGCCATATCAATGAAGTGTTGTGAGATATGCTTAGGTACTTTATCCTTTGGCGACTAGGGCGGTTTTGATCCAAAATGGGTCTTCAAATTGACATCCACTGTGTTGTCGAGTTCCTCGTCGGTCAGGTGGTAAGGCAACTTCGGAAGATGCTTGAGGCTTGGACCATATCCGAATTTCTTGCCTGTTGTACCGCTAGTCATCGTAGCTGTGGCCTCTCTCTTTTGTTGTTGCTTAGGCGACGGAGCACACTGAGTCGACAGAGCATGCTGACGCCATGCCAGACCTGGAGGAGGAGTCGGCTGACGCGGTGCCGGACTTGGAGGAGGAGGAGTTGGCTGACGTCGTGCCAGACTTGGAGGAGGATTCGACTAACATGGTGTCATACTTGGAGAAGAAGTCGGAGTCGACTGACGCGGCGGCGGACTTGGAGGAGGAGTCGGTGGCCTTGGAAAGACGATGCAATCCTTTTTCCTTAGAATGATACGATGTATGGCCTCTCCCAGTGTTCTCTCCTCGTCACCTCCAGGAATGTCAAGTTGTAGCTCATGATATCCTGACATCACTTCATCAACCCCGACACGAGCATAGCCAGCTGGAATGCGATTGCAATGGAAGGTTGCTTCTAGGGGATTTGCTAAAGCATAGCCATCCACCACCTTCATGGATAAGTTCTTCACTTTCATGTGTAGCTCACAGTTAGTCATGTCTTTGATATCATCCACAGGGTACCTAGCTAGCATTGCATTGTCATTGATATCAACCGGGGCAGAACCCATGCTGCTTCTCGGCATAGATAGGAGGGTGGTATCCAATGCTGGATCGATCTGCTCATGCTGCCGCTGAGACGCCCTTTCTTGACCGAGTGAGTCGATCTGCTCCTGTTGCCGCCTGACTCTGGATTCCAACTCCAGGTGCTTTGATTCGAGGCTTTCAAGGCGGAGTGCTTCCTCCTTCTTCTTCCGCTCCTCCTGCATCTTCTTTCTCGCACGGCTTCTGTAGTCGTCGTTCCAACCAGCAAACCCCTCAAACCACGGAACAATGCCTATCCCTCATGTTCTTCCTGGGTGTTCAGGATTCTTGAGGGCGCGCGTAAGCTCGTCGTCCTCTCTATTTGGCGTGAACACCCCCATTCGAGCTTCTTTTATTTTCATTAGAATTTCATCTGTCACTTTTTTAATACTTTCCTTCACCATAATAGCCCCTATCTTTGAGTCCAACTTCCCCCCATGCACGTAAAACCATGTCTTGCACCTCGGGGCCAGGTCACTGTAACTGGAGTGACCCCTGCACTAATCATATCTTTTTCGGATTGATCCCACTTAGGCAGGGCCGTCTGGTAGCCACCTGGCCCCAAAGTATGGTGTCACTCCTTTTTTGTAGCATTAATCTTGTTCTTTCTCGACCGTTCCTTAGCTACTTCCGATTCCTTGAACTTCACAAAATTGTCCCAGTGATCTTTTGCCTTCACCAGTGCTCCCTCAAATTTTGGAGTTGTTTTGTTTGCTTTGACGTACGCAGCCCATGCATTTTTCTTGAAGGTGTTGAATGCGATCGCCATCTATTTAAGAGCATAAATTCTGACTTTATTCAGATCTGCATCTGTCAAATTATCTGGTAGTGTGAAATGTGACATCAGCATAGTCCAAAGCACATCTTTTGCTCTTTCATCGACAAAAGTAACTCCTTGTCGATCTCCCTTTGCTGGCTTTTTCCATTCTTATGTGGATATCGGGATTTGGTCCCTAAAAATAACTCTGCATTGATTCTTGAACTTGGTTGCATTTTTCTTAGGTTCAAGCGGTTCGCCAGTAGATGTATTGATGGAATCGATGCTGAACTTTACGCCAGGGTCCAACTTTCTGGCTGGGCCTCGCTTTACACTGTCTCTTGTAGAAGATTTGCTTGTTCTGGAGGCCTAAAAGAAGAAAGATCGATTCGTTAATACATATACAACTCAATTAAGACATGTAATGATCATCGAATGGATTATATAATAAATATACCTCGCCGGTCTTTGTTATTGAAGAATATTTTCTTCGTCAACATCGTTGTCGAATTCATCTAATCTTTCGTCTTCATCAAAATACAACCCTCACCGGAATTGTTTAGATATTGCGAGTCGTCATCATCTTCATGTTCATGCTCTAGGCTTGTGGAGTGTATGATGTCGAATAGAGCCTCTTCTCCTTCTCTGTCGGTATTGTCCATAGCTTATATTTAACTAACCCAGAAGAAAGATAAACCAATTTAGTATTCAAATTAGAATGCATGCAATCAATAAGGAAAAGTGAATCATAGTACATAATATGAATCATCGAATATAACCTTGAATAAATCGTCTCGAATATAATCTCGAATACATCTTGAATATTCTTACTAATACATCTCGAATATTATCGATTATATAATATCACTAGTACAGATCCAGTTGACGTCTCACGCGGCAGGGGGTGGACAGCCAAAGAGAAGGAATCTGCCAGGTATTGGAGAACCTGACGTGCAACGCATCCATGTATCGACGGACGTGCTCGTCCTCCTCCCTGACACGGTGACGTACCACCTCCGGCAGGGCCGGCTGCCTCCGCACTGAAAGTGGCCCACGTGAACGCCACCAAAGAAGCTCCGGGTCAACGACGGGACCCAGGTTCCTCAGGAAGCTACGCGCCCTTGAAGGTAGCACCTCCCAGTGCCAGCCCGGTGGGGCCCAGTCCCGAACGTTGCCCCTCTGAAGCAGGACATCGTTGCAAATGAGTCGACGAGGAGGATAGGGCCAGGCATCGTTGATTCCGAGAAAAAAATTCCTAGGTTATAACTACCCTACTAATATTCCTAATAAAATACGTAGGTTATAACTACACTAATTATAGAAAAACAACATTATATAAAAAAAATTCAAAATTCATCTAGTTAACATTCATATTTCTAAAATTCATCTAACATTTCTATACATCTAATTAACATCTAAAAATTCAAAATTTCATCAGATTAACATTCATATCTCTAAAATTAACATCTAAAAACAATATCTAAAAATAACATTATATATTTCTATACATCTAATTAACATCTAAAATTAATATCAAAATTCATCTAAAATTAACATCAAAATTCATTAAAAATAACATTATATATTTCTATACATCTAATTAACATCTAAAATTAACATCTAAATTCATCTAAAATTAAAGTTCATCTAAAACAACATCTAAAAAATCCATGGCGGTAGGGGCTCATAGCGGGGCGACGGCCGACGAGGCGCGGCGAGTTGTCGGCGATGGCGGCGGCGATGGTGCGCGAGCTAGAGGAGGTGAGGCGGTGACGGGGGGCAGGGCGGTGGCGGGGGCGGCGCGTCGGGGGTGGCGATGACGTGGGTAGTGACGGCGTCGGGGGCGCGCGAGCGGCGGTCTCCTCGATGGTCGAAGCTAGAGACGAAGAAAGGAGAGGGAACGAAAAAATTTCAACTCTCGCTTATATAGGAGGACCTTTAGTCACGGTTGGTGGCTCCAACCGCGACTAAAGACCCCCCCCCCTTTAGTCGCGGTTGGAGGCACCAACCGCGACTAAAGGTGAATTTCAGCAGGCGCGAGCAGCGGGAAGCGAAACCCTTTAGTCGCGGTTGGTGGCTCCAACCGCGACTAAAAGGGGTCTTTAGTCGCGGGGTCTTTAGTCGCGGTTGGAGCCACCAACCGCGACTAAAGGTTTGTTCCTAGCACGACGCACTGCGGGGAAGTTTAGTCCCACCTTCCTAGTCGAGGGGCGCCTCGACCAGTTTATAAGCTCCGGTGCAGGCACTGCATTGAGCTCCTCTCTAATGCAGGCCTTCTGGGCCTACCTGTGCTGTGATTCCCTGTGGACCTACTGGGCCTTGCGAGCCTGCATCCTGGCCCAGGATGGGTTTCTAGTCGTATGCACGTCGTGGCGATCTAGTAGGTAGGATTTTTTTAATTTATTTTTTATTTTTTTTGTTTTTAGCTTTATTTATTTTCTTTTGTTTCTGAGTTTTTTTGCTTTATTGAGAGTTAATGAGTGAATCTTCTTTTGTTAGGTCAAAAAATATATAAACTTTCTGTTAGTGGCACTAGTTTTAAAATTCGAATAGTTTAAATTTGAATTATTTGAACTTGTGTGAATTACTAATTTGTGAATAACTTTACTTTAAAAATAGATTTTCTAGTGATTCTTTTTTCTACTTTTTAATATTATCGTGTTTTATCATTATATACAATTTGGTAAATCTTAGGTTATTTAAAAAATGAAATGCCATTGTAACAGGCGAGTTTTCGTCTGAAACCCTTATACTTCAAAAGAAATTGTCAATTTTGTACACGAAGTGCATCCAGTTTTTGTCGTAACCCCTCTCAACTTTTATAACATGCTATGTGGGTGAAATGATGATACCATGCCAACTTTCAACCTTTGCAGAGTTCATTTGAAGTGCTTTTCAATTTTAGGGTTATTTAGTTGGAAAAAAATAGTAAGTGCATGAAAAATAGCAGATGAAGTCAGAAAGGGTTGACAATTGATGATGTGGCTTTGAATGGTGAATTTTGAATACACAAAAAGTATGGAGTTCAAATAAGTTTTAAAAAATGAAATGCCTACGTAATAGGCGAGTTTTCGTCCGAAACCCTCATACTTCGACAGAGATTGTCCATTTTGTACACGAAGTGCATCCAGTTTTTGACGTAACCCTCTCAACTTTTTAGCACATGCTATGTGGGTGAAATGACGATACGATGAGAACTTTTAACCTTTTCAGAGTCCATTGGAAGTGTTTTTCAATTTCAGGGTTATTTTGTTGAAAAAAATCACTAAGTGCATGAAAAATAGCAAATGAAGTTAGAAAGGGTTGGAAATTGATGATGTGGCTTTGAATGGTGCATTTTGAACACACAAAAGTATGGAGTTCAAATAAGTTAAAAAATGAAATGCCTTTGTAACAGGCGAGTTTTCGTCTGAAACCTTGATACTTCGAAAGAGATTGTCCGTTTTGTATACGAAGTGCATCCAGTTTTTGGCGTAACCCTCTAAACTTTTTAGCACATGCTATGTGGGTGAAATTATGATACCATGCCAACTTTCAACCTTTTCAGAGTTCTTTTGAAGTGCTTTTCAATTTCAGGGTCATCTTAGCTCAAAAAAATCACGAAATGCATGAAAAATAGCAAATGAAGTCAAAAAACGGTTGAAAAGTGTTGATACGGATTTGAATGGTGCATTTTGAATACACAAAAATATGGAGTTCAAATAAGTTCAAAAAATGAAATCCCTTTGTAAGAGAAGAGTTTTCGTCTAAAACCGTGATACTTCGAAAGAGATTGTCCATTTTGTACACGAAGTGCATCCAGTTTTTGCCATAACCATCTCAACTTTTTAGCACATGCCATGTAGGTGAAATAATGATACCATGCCAACGTTCAACCTTTTCAGAATTCATTTGAAGTGCTTATCAATTTCAGGGTCATTTAGCTCAAAAAAATCAGTAAATGCATGAAAAATAGCAAATGAAGTCAGAAAGGGTTGAAAATTGATGGCCTTCCTTCGAATGGTGCATACTGAATGCATAAAAAGTTTGGAGTTGAAATAAGTTAAAAAATTGAAATGCCTTTGTAATAGGCGAGTTTTCGTGTGAAACCCTCACACTTCGAAAGAGATTGTCCATTTTGTACACGAAGTGCATCCAATTTCTGCCATAACCCTCTCAACTTTTTAGCACATGCTATTTGGGTGAAATGATGGTACCATGCCAACTTTCTAACTTTTTAGAGTTCATTTGTAGTGCTTATCAATTTCAGGGTCATTTAGCTAAAAAATCAATAAATGCATGGAAAATAGCGAATGAAATTGCAAAAGGGTTGAAAATGGATCATGTGGCTTTGAATGGTGCATTTTGAATACACAAAAAGTATGGAATTCAAATAAGTTTAAAAAATGAAGCAGGTGAGTTTTTGTCCAAGGCCATGATACTTCGAAAGAGATTATCCATTTTGTACACAAAGTGCATCCAGTTTTTGCCGTAACCCTCTCAACTTTTTATCACATGCTATGTGGGTGAAATGATTATACCATGCCAACTTTCAACCTTTTCAGAGTTCATTTGAAGTGCTATTCAATTTCAGGGTTATTTTGCTAAAAAAAATCAGTAAGTGCATGAAAAATAGCAAATGAAGTCAGAAAGGGTTGAAAATTGATGATGTGGCTTTGAATGGTGCATTCTGAACACACAAAAAGTATGGAGTTCAAATAAGTTAAAAAAATGAAATACCTTTTTAACAGGCGAGTTTTCGTCCGAAACCCTCATACTTCGAAAGAGATTGTCCATTTTGTACATGAAGTGCATCCAGTTTTTGCTGTAACCCTCTCAACTTTGTATCACATACTATGTGGGTGAAATTATGATACCATGCCAACTTTCAACCTTTTCAGAGTTTATTTGAAGTGCTTTTCAATTTCAGGGTCACCTTGGCTAAAAAAATCATGAAATGCATGAAAAATAGCAAATGAAGTCAGAAAACGGTTGAAAAGTGTTGGTGTGGCTTTGAATGGTGCATTTTGAAGACACAAAAAGTATGGAGTTCAAATAAGTTCAAAAAATGAAATCCCTTTGTAAAAGAAGAGTTTTCGTCTGAAACTGTGATACTTCGAAAGAGATTGTCCATGTTGTACACGAAGTGCATCCAGTTTTTGCCATAACCCTCTCAACTTTTTAGCACATGCTATGTGGGTGAAATGATGATACCATGCCAACTTTCTACCTTTTCAGAGTTCATTTGTAGTGCTTATCAATTTAAGGGTCATTTAGCTCAAAAAAAATCAGTAAATGCATGAAAAATAGAAAATGAAGTCGGAAAGCGTTGAAAATTGATGGCCTCCCTTCGAATGGTGCATACTGAACGCACAAAGCACATAAGTACACTACTATTATGGCCCTTGGAGATGCTTCCTTCTGGGCTAAGACGATTATGAACATATTGTACCATCGTATTCATGGAACCCATGGCCAGGATAGTTGTCGCCATCCTCTTCTTTTTCATTCTCTTCCATTAGGACCCCTCTTTCTCCATGCTTGGTCCAACAGTTATAGCCGGACATGAAACCGGTCTCAAATAGGTGGACATGAATGGTTCTTGAGTTAGAGTAATTTCGATCATTCTTATAGCCAGCACATGGACAATACATAAAACCATCCGGCCGCTTGTTTGCCTTAGCCACAACCAGAAAAGCATGCACGCCATTAATGAACAAGGGAGAGCATCGGTCCTCGTACATCCATTGCCGGCTCATCTTCATTACACAACACCGAAAAGACCAAATTAATACATGCTATGTGGATGAAATGATGATACCATGCCAAGTTTCAACCATTTCAAAGTTCATTTGCAGTGCTTTTCAATTCAAGGTCATCTTATCTCAAAATAAATCATGAAATGCATGAAAAATAGCAAATGAAGTCAGAAAAGGTTTGAAAAGTGATGACGTGGCTTTGAATGGTGCATATTGAATGCATAAAAAGTCTTGAGTTGAAATATGTTTAAAAATTTGAAATCCTTTTGCAACTGATGAGTTTTCGTCCAAAACCCTCACACTTCAAAAGAGATTGTTCATTTTGTACATGAAGTGCATCCAGTTTTTGCCGTAACCCTCTCAACTTTTTAGAACATGCTATGTGGGTGAAATGATGATACCATGCCAACTTTCAACCATTTTAGAGTTCATTTGCAGTGCTTTTCAATTGAGGGTCATTTTAGCTCAAAATAAATCATGAAATGCATGAAAAATAGTAAATGAGGTCAGAAAAGGGTTGAAAAGTCATGATGTGGCTTTGAATGGTGCATATTGAATGTAGAAAAAGTCTTGAGTTAAAATATGTTTAAAAAATTGAAATAACATAAAAAAATAGCAAAAATGAACATAGATGTGCTTATATAGGGAAAATTCGACCTGAAATCATACTGAAATTCAGTTTGATTTGAGGTCAAATTTCCCAGATAAGGGCATCTATTTTCAATTTGAGAGGAACTCAACAAGGTAGAGGGGTGGGCTTATAAACCGGTGCGAGCACCCCTCGCTTGGCAAGGTGGGACTAAACTCCCACAATAGCCAGGACCAACCCTTTAGTCCCGGTTGGTGGCTCCAACCATGACTATAGGCTGCCGTGGGGCCACAGGCTGACGCCAACCTGCCACCACACCTTTAGTGCCGGTTCGTGGCACTACCCGGGACCAAAGTTCCGTAACGAACCGGCACTAATGATCCCCATCACGAACCGGCACTAATGATCACATTAGTGCCAGTTCAAAACCAAACCGCGACTAATGAGGCGAACGAAAGGTCTGTTTTCTACTAGTGTAGCTTGTTGGAAATATGCCCTAGAGGCAATAAATAAAGTGTTTATTATTATATTTCCTTGTTCATGATAATCGTTTATTATCCATGCTATAATTGTATTGATTGGAAACACATTACATGTGTGGGTAAATAGAAAACACTTTGTCCCTAGTATGCCTCTAGTGAACTAGCTCGTTGGTCAAAGATGGTCAAGGTTTGCTAGCCATTGACATGTGATGTCATTTGATAACGGGATCACATCATTAGGATTAGGATATGATGGACAAGACCCAAACTACAAATGTAGCATATGATCATATCAGTTTATTGCTACTATTTTCTGAATGTCAAGTATATGTTTCTATGACCTTGAGATCATGCAACTCACGGACACCGGAAGAGTTCCTTGTGTGTATCAATTGTCGCAACGTAACTGGGTGGCTATAAAGGTGCTCTACAGGTATCTCCGAGGGTGTCTGTTGGGTTGGCATGGATCAAGACTGGGATTTGTTACTCCGTGTGACGGAGTGGTCTCTCAGAGCCCACTCGGTAATACAACATCACAATAAGCCTTGCAAGCAATGTGACTAAGTGTTAGTCACGGGATCTTGTATTACAGAACGAGTAAAGAGACTTGCCGGTAACGAGGTTGAACTAGGTATGAAGATACCGATGATCGAATCTCGGGCAAGTAACATATCAAAGAACAAAGGGAACAACATACGGGATTAACTGAATCCTAAACATAGAGATTCGATCGATAAAGATCTTCGTAGAATGTGTAGGAACCAATATGGGCATCCAGGTCCCGCTATTGGTTATTGACCGTAGAGGTGTCTCGGTCATGTCTACATAGTTCTCGAACCCGCAGGGTCTGCACACTTAAGGTTTGGTGATGTTTCGGTAGTATAGAGTTATGCATGGTGGTGACCGAAGGTTGTCTAGAGTCCCGGATGAGATCCCGGATATCACGAGGAGCTCTGAAATGGTCCGGAGGTACAGGTTGATATATAGGAAGTCCTATTTTGGTCACCGGAAAAGTTTCGGGCTCATCGGTAGTATACCGGGAGTGTCGGTAGTGTACCGGGAGACCATCGGTAGGTGTATTTGGACCCAAGAGACTACATGGGCTGTAGGAGAGTGAATACCAGACGTTAGTGGGCTGGTGGAAGTCCCACACAAGGCCCATGCGGATTGGAAGAAAAGCCCAAAGAGAAAAAAGTGGAAAAGGCAAAAAGGCTAAAATAAGGAGGAGTCCTAGTCCTACTAGGATTGCAGGAGGAATCCTCCTCTCCTCTTCGTTCGGCCGACGCCTGGATGGCTTGGCCCTTGGGCCAAGACTCCTCCTCTCTTCCTCTTATATATACTAGAGGTTTTAGGGTTTTTGCACTTGATTTTCAGCCACGTGCTACCGGTTCCTCTAGTGCATAGTTTCTCCTCTAGATCGGTTTTCTTTAGTGCTTAGGCGAAGCCCTGCCAGAATTGCTCCACCACCATCGCCGCGGCACCGTCATGCTGCTGGAGAACTCCTCTACCTCTCCGCTCCCTATTGCTGGATCAAGAAGGCGGAGATCATCATCAAGTTGTACATGTGCTGAACGCGGAGGTGTCGTCCGTTCGGTGCTTGATCGGGACGGATTGTGATTGGATCGCGGGATGCTCGCGATTTGGATCGCGAAGACGTTCGACTACACCAACTGTGTTTCTTAACGCTTCCCACTTAGCAATCTACAAGGGTATGTAGATCCACTCTCCCTCTCATAGATGCTCATCACCATGGATAGGTCTTGCGTGAGCGTAGGAATTTTTTTGTTTCCCATGCGATGTTCCCCAACGAGTTTACATTCAAATTTGTGTAACTTTAGACCAATGTGAAAGTTGTTTCACAACTCACGCCACCTGGAACACCATAATGTGATGGTGTGTCCGAACGTCATAGTCGTGCTTTATTGGATATGGTGCATACTATGATGTCTCTTATCTTTTTGCCACTATTGTTTTGAGGTGTCTCGGTCATGTCTACATAGTTCTCGAACCCGCAGGGTCTGCACACTTAAGGTTGGTGACGTTTCGGTAGTATAAAGTTATGCATGGTGGTGACCTAAGGTTGTTCGAAGTACCGGATGAGATCCCGGACACCACGAGGAGCTCCGGAATGGTCCGGAGGTAAAGATTTATATATAGGAAGTCCTATTTTGGTCACCGGAAAAGTTTCGGGCTCATTGATAGTTTACCGGGAGTGTCGGTAGTGTACCGGGAGACCATCGGGAGGTGTATTTCGACCCAAGAGGCTAAATGGGCTGTCGGAGAGTGAATACTAGCTCTTAGTGGGCTGCTGGAAGTCCCACACAAGGCCCATGCGGTGTTGGAAATATGCCCTAGAGGCAATAAATAAAGTGTTTATTATTGTATTTCCTTGTTCATGATAATCGTTTATTATCCATGCTATAATTGTATTAATTGGAAACATGGATACATGTGTGGATACATAGACAAACACAATGTCCCTAGTATGCCTCTAGTGAACTAGCTCGTTGATTGAAAGATGGTTAAAGTTTCCTAGCCATGGACATAAGATGTCATTTGATGACGGGATCACATCATTAGGAGAATGATGTGATGGACAAGACCCAAACAACAAACGTAGCTTATGATCATGTCAGTTTATTGCTACTGTTTTCTGCATGTCAAGTGTATGTTCCTATGACCATGAGATGATGCAACTCATAGATATCGGAGGAGTACCTTGTGTGTATCAAACATTGCAACGTAACTGGGTGACTATAAAGGTGCTCTATAGGTGTCTCCGAGGGTGTCTGTTGAGTTGGCATGGATCAAGACTGGGATTTGTTACCCCGTGTGACGGAGAGGTATCTCAGGGCCCACTCGGTAATACAACATCACAATAAGCCTTGAAGGCAATGTGACTAAGTGTTGGTCACGGGATCTTGTATTACGGAATGAGTAAAGAGACTTGCCAGTAATGAGGTTGAACTAGGAATGGAGATACCGACGATCGAATCTCGGGCAAATAACATACCGAAGAACAAAGGGAACATCATACGGGATTAACTGAATCCTTGACATAGAGGTTCGACCGATAAAGATCTTCGTAGAATATGTAGGAACCAATGTGGACATCCAAGTCCCGCCATTGGTTATTGACCGTAGAGGTGTCTCGGTCATGTCTACATAGTTCTCGAACACGCAGGGTCTGCACACTTAAGGTTTGGTGACGTTTTGGTAGTATAGAGTTATGTATGGTGGTGACCGAAGTTTGTTCGGAGTCCTGAATGAGATCCTGGATGTCACGAGGAGCTCTGTAATGGTCCGGAGGTAAAGATTCATATATAGGAAGTCCTGTTTTGGTCGCCGGAAAAGTTCCGGGCTTATCGGTAGTGTACCGGGAGTGCCGGTAGTGTACTAGGAGACCTCCGGGAGGGGTATTTCGACCCAAGAGGCATCATGGTCTGTGGGAGAGTGAATATCAGCCCTTAGTGGGCTGGTGGAAACTCCCACACAAGGCCCATGTGGCTGGAGAAGAAAACCCAAAAGGAAAAAGGTGGAAAAAGGCAAAAAGGAGATAAAAGGAATGAATCCTAATCCTACTAGGAGTGGAGGAGGTGGACTCCTCCTCTCCTAGTTCAGCCAAAGCCTAGAAGGCTTGGAGGCCAAGCTGCCTCCTCTCCTACTCTCCTCCTATAAATACTGGTGGTATTGAGGGTTTTTGCACTAGATTTTCAGCCACGTGGTACCGGTTCCTCCAGTGCATAGTTTCTCCTCTAGATCGGTTTTTTGCAGTGCTTAGGCGAAGCCCTGCTGGAATTGCTCCACCACCATCGTCGGAGCACCGTCAGGCTGCAGAGAACTCTTCTTCCTCTCCACTCCTTTTTGCTGGATCAAGACGATGGAAATCGTCATCAAGTTGTACGTGTGCTGAACGCGGAGGTGTCGTCCGTTTAGTGCTAGATCAGACGGATCATGATCAAGTTCATGGGATGGATCATGATCGGATCGCAGGACGGATGGTGATTGGATCGCGAGACGGATCGTGATTGGATCACAGGATGCATGGCGATTTGGACCGCGAAGACGTTCGACTACACCAACCGCGTTTCTTAATGCTTCCCGCTTAGCGATCTACAAGGGTATGTAAATCCACTGTCCCTCTCGTAGATGCTCATCACCATGGATAGATCTTCTTGTGCGTAGGAAAAATTTTGTTTCCCATGCAATGGTACCCAACAGTGGAGTCATGAGCTAGGTCTATGTGTAGATGAGATCTCGAGTAGAACACAAAAGGTTTGTGCGCATTGATGCTTAGATTGCTTCCTCCCTTGGTCGGATTTTGGTTCAGTGGTATTGTGAGATGAAGCGGCCCGGACCAACATTACTCGTACGCTTACGAGAGACCGGTTCCCTCGATGCAACTTGTTGCCTAGATGAAGCGGTCCTTGAGAAGGTTGAAAAGAATATTATGTATCACCGTTGTGGTTTATGCGTAGGTTAGAATCGTTCTTGCTAGAAACCCGTAGCAGCCACGTAAAACATGCAACAATAATTAGAGGACGTCTAACTTGTTTTTGCAGGGTATGTTGTGATGTGATATGGCCAATTACATGATGTGATATATGTGATGTATAGATGATCATGTGATGTATAGAATTTCACGACTTGCATGTCGATGAGTATGGCAACCGGTAGGAGCCATAGGGTTGTCTTTAATTATTGTATGACATGCGTGTCAATCATTAAGCGCTATGTAATGCTTTACTTTATCGCTAAACGGTAGAAATAGTAGTAGAAGCATGCAGGGTGTGACAACCTCGATGGCGACACGTTGATGGAGATACAGATGATGGAGATCATGGTGTCGTGCCGGTGACGATGAAGATCATGCACAAGTTCATGGCCATATCATGTCACTTATGAATTGCATGTGATGTTAATCCTTTTATGCACCTTGTTATGCTTAGTACGACGGTAGCATTATAAGGTGATCCCTCACTTAAATTTCAAGATAAAATTGTGTTCTCCCCGAGTGCGCACCATTGCGAAAGTTCGTCGTGTTGAGGCACCACGCGATGATCGGGTGTGATAGACTCTACGTTCACATACAATGGGTGCAAGCCAGTGTTGCACGCGCAGAACACTCGGGTTTTTCTGTAGCGACCCGACCTGAAAGGTCGAATCTCCGGTGTTTCTGTACCATCCCAAGATCATGCTGGTACACACACGGTACATCAATGTATATATCAAAGGGAAATCACACAGCATTATATTAATCGAAATCTCATATCGAGTCCTTTATTACAATAATCATTACAATAAAGTGGCTGAAGGCCAACTCATGAGAATATCTAAATCTTGAGGAAGCGTTGAAGGTAGATGAGTCCATCTGACTCCAAGGGCATCTCACTGAGCATAGAACGCGTCCTCACTCCTGGTCGGAAAAGTACTCTGCAACATGATACGTTGCAGCCATGTAGGTCAGCATATGGAATATGTCGGCAAAGTCACAAGGGAGGGGTGAAAAGATAATCATCTAATCTATATGCAAATATGGCAGGTGGGGTGGTAAGTTTTTGCGTAAAGCCAATTTTTCCTACATCAAGAAAGGGGCTAAAAAAAATATTACTAAGTTGGTTGATTAATGAGATGGTTCCACCAACCAATTCTCATACCCAAATTATTAATACCCACATCCTCATATTAATTGTGTTGAGAGTTCCGGAAGTTTCAATTCCTTTGGCTCAAGTCGTCCATGACCGTGGACACGGCTAATCGATTAGGTTTTAAATACTCTGCAGAGTTTTGCACACGTTCCCCACAAGATTTGATCGCCTCCGTTTGATTTCTCGCACTTCAGGGTGTTTGAGAAACGGATGACCAAAACATGGTCTTCCAAAGGGTTTCCCTGCGACTCTGTCGGTGCCCATCCTTTCCTACCGTTCTTCTACCTCTCGTAGCACCGCCTGTCCAGGGTCACCACGATATCCAACCAAGCCAGAGCCCATAAGGACTTGTGACTGTGCAGGTAAGCCTTGGGTTTTAAAGCATCCATCCATCTCTTTGTGCCTGGGTGGACCTTTCCGCGTGAATACTGGCCATCTCCAGCATCACCTAGGCAAATCCACTGGTTTCTCCAGGG
Organism: Hordeum marinum; assembly: GCA_022496015.1. NCBI lineage: Eukaryota > Viridiplantae > Streptophyta > Magnoliopsida > Poales > Poaceae > Hordeum > Hordeum marinum. The sequence continues at coordinate 502,904,641 of CM039676.1, forward strand.
TGTCGTTCAACCATCATCCACCCAGAGGTATGTTGAAAACTCGGAGTCTTAAATCTTGATCATTATGTAGGTCTTGAAATTATTAACTCTCTCAACTCTCATGAATCACACAACCAACCCCGTCTACTAATAGCATAGCAAAAGGTAAAACAATGTTTCCCGGGGCCAATGTGTCAAAGAGGTTGAGGGGGGGGGTACCTACCACATGATACTACTACAATGTAACCAAGTTTCCAACTAACCTATCTTGCATGCAATTGGGGAGATGGTAGAACTAATGCATATAAAACATGGGTAAACATGGTCAAAGTGACTTGCCTGATTGATGATCTTCGTACGTGAGTGACTCTAAGTAACAAGCTTCGCACTCCCGATAATCTAACGAAGCAAACAAGAGCACTCAAATAAGTATACAACAAAATAACAACTCATAACATCAACCAAGAACTAGTAGACAATCAAGACAAAACAATGCACAAATCTCAAGTAATAAAACACACAAAGTTTTGTTTACTAGGAGGTGATTGATAAAACACTACTATCTTAATAAAACTATTTTGAATCTAAGTTTGTTGAGAAAACTTTTGTAAAGTTTTTAAAAGTTTTGATAAACACTAAATGGAACAAATATAGTTTTACTAACAAGAGAGCAAAACAAAACTTATTAATTATTATCAAAACATGTTCTTAACAGAAAAGAATTTACAAATAAACTTGTTTTAGAAAACAAAATTAGATTATATAAAACTTTGTTGAAAACAAAACTATTACTAACTAGTTGTTTTAATCAAATTAACCTATTTGAAAAGAAGTTGTGATTCCTATGTTAAATAAAATTAAACTAAGCAAATTTATATTTTTATTAACAATGAGTGAAAACACTAAATGTTTATTAACAGAACCTAATAAACAAATGAAACCAAATCTAAATTTAAACTAATTAAAACTAAGTATATAAAACTATATTATAATACTAGGCAGATTCTGTTTTTGGTTAAAACATTAATCAAATATATCCTAAATATCTTCAAACTAAGCATGAAGGTAGTCCTAACTAATACCAAACAGTAGCAAAAAGATTCATGTCAAAATCTATTTTCAAACTCTAGTTATACAGATTTGAAGATTTTAAGAAAATTTGATTCAATTCAAAATTTATAGTTCAAATTTGAAATTTAAAAGTACGGGGTGAAACTACATGAAAAATGTGAGATATTGCAAAAAGAATCAACTCAAAACACTTAACAGGTTAAAAGATTTAAGCAAAACAAAATTTGAAATCATTCTGTTAATTAAAACAAAAAAAACAGAAAAGGAAAATTGATTTTGCAACGGTCAGGGGCTACGTGGCGCTGTCCGATTGGCTAAGGGGGGTGTGCGCGCGAGGGTTACGGGCGGGCGACCGGTCCGTAAAGGAAAACGGTTCGGATTTAAATCCGTTCTAATCTGGACCGTGGGTTTTGGATCCAAGGGGTGGGAGTGCTCACGGGGTAAAGTCGCCGGCGTCGGGGGTTCTCCGGTGGATCCGAAGGCGGCAAAGTCAACGGCGTGGTGCTCCGGTGGTCGGGGAAGACAGTGGAATGGTCCGGGCAATGGCGACGGGTCTCCGAAGTGGAAAGGTGAGGTCGGTTGGGCGAGAGGTGGTCGGAATTGGTGGCTACGGTCGACGGGAGATCCGGTGGGGGTGGCTACTCCGACGTGCAATTGCGGCAGCCTTCCGGCGAGAGAGAGAGGGGGCTCGGGGGGAAATGGATGCGGGGAGTCGCCGGCTACTTATAGGGTGCTCGGGGGTGCGGGGAGTTAAGAGAGGAGAGAGTTCCGGGAGGGAAAGAAACGGCCGACGAGGATCTCCGGCGCGCGCGGGGAGGAGGGAGATGACCGTTCGGTAGTAACGGTCGGTCGGGGTGGGGTCCAGTGTCAGCGAGAGGAGAGCGTGTCCGTTACGCGTCGGTCGGCCGGCTTCTAGTTAATGCGCGAAATAACTGCCGTGGGCCGGCCCGTTTAATACAGTAACCGTTACTATTTCTCCATTAATAATTTTCCAAAGCGTTTCAGAAACATTTAAAGCATTCAAATAGTTTGTAAATATAGGGGTATTATATATCAAAATTAACAGAATAATAAATGCTATTTCATGAACATTTTTATTCTGTCATTTGAACACTTTTTGAAAAATATTATTTTCAGAAATTGCCTAATTGTTTTTAAACCCTTTTTATAAATATTTTCAAAATAACTCCTGGTTATTTTTGTTCAAATAAATCACCAATTTTACCCTGGTGTGGAGTGTCATGTTACTCCTCTCTTATTTTGAACATTTAACCAAAGTTTCCAATAGGTGAAAGCAACATAGGGAAAAGTAGAAGGGACTTTCAGAAATTTGGAAAAGGCATTTCAACAAACACTTACAATCAAGCAATGATGATGATAGATGCATAGCTATATTTCATAACATTCCAAAATGAAATTTTGGGATGTTACATTAAACTTGACGAGCCTAGCATGTACATACATGGCCTCGGAACACAAGAGACCGAAAGGTCGAACATGAGTCATATAGTAGATATGATCAACATAATGATGTTCACCATTGAAGCCACCTCAACTCACATGATGATCGGACTTAAGTTGGTGGATTTGGATCATGTGACACTCAGATGACCTGAGGGATGTCAATTTGAGTGGGAGCTTTAGTAATTTGATTAACTAAACCCATTATCTTGAACAATAGTCTAAGTGAACTTTGCATATTTATGTTGTAGATCAATGGCTCGCGTAGTAGCACCCCTAAATTTTAATGCGTTCCTAGAGAGAGCTAAACTAAAATATGATGGAAGTAACTTTGTTGACTAGGCCCGTAATCTAAGGATTATCCTCACGGCTTCCCAGAAATCATATGTCCTTGATGCACCGCTTGGTATGCAACTTCAGATAATCCTTCCGGCAATTCCAGTTTGTATGCAACTTCGCCTCTATGTTCAAGAATTTTGTAGGGGCCTATGAATCTGGGTGCTAGTTTTCCTTTAACACCAAACCTCTTGATTCCACGAAGCGGGGACACACGAAGATATGCTCTGTCTCCCACTTCATACGTCACTTCTTTTCGTTTGCTGTCAACATAACTCTTCTGTCGAGATTGAGCTATCTTGAGTCTGTCACGAATCAGCTTGACTTTCTCTTCAGAATCTCGGATAAGGTCGGGACCAAAAATTTGTCGGTCTCCAACACCATCCCATGTCAACGGTGTTCTGCACCTCCTTCCGTATAAAGCTTCGAAAGGGGCCATCTTCAGACTGGTTTGATAACTGTTGTTGTACGAAAATTCTGCGTAAGGTAAGTTGTCATCCCAACTAGATCCATAATCTAGCGCACAAGCTCTCAACATGTCTTCCAGAATTTGGTTGACTCTCTCAGTCTGTCCATCTGTCTGCGGATGAAAGGCTGTACTGAACTCTAGCCTTGTACCCAAAGTTTCATGTAACTGATGCCAAAACTTTGAGGTAAACTGTGTTCCTCTATCTGACACGATACTCCTCGGAACTCCATGCAAACATACGATCCTGGTCATATATATCTTGGCTAGCTTAGCACTGGTATAAGTGGTTTTCACTTGAATGAAATGAGCTACCTTGGTCAAGCGATCTACCACTACCCAGATGGAATCATAACCTGAACGGGTCCTGGGTAATCCTGTGATGAAGTCCATACCAAGCTTTTCCCATTTCCACTCGGGTATCGGCAAAGGTTGGAGTAACCCTGCTGGTTTGTGATGTTCTGCCTTTACTCGCTGACATACATCACATATTGCAACATGTTCCGCAATATCTTTCTTCACACCTGTCCACCAATAACTTTCCTTTAAATCGAGATACATCTTGGTATTGCCTGGGTGTATCGAGTAAGGTGAATCGTGGGCTTCCTGAAGTATCAACTTCCTGAGCTCTGGGTCATTGGGCACATAGATTCGGTTCTCAAACCACAAAGTTCCGTGTTCATCCTCACGAAAACCTTTAGCTTTACCATCTTCCATTCTCTGCTTTATCTCAGCTATCTCCTTGTCCGATTTCTGGGCTTTACGAATTCTTTCGGTCAAGGTGGACCGGATCTCTAGTGTACCAACATATCCTCTTGGAACTATCTCTAGCTTGAGCTCTCTCAGATCATCGGCTAACTCTTGGGTAATCCTCCCGCTGTGAGTGTGTTCACATAAGTTTTCCGACTCAAGGCATCGGCTACAACATTAGCCTTACCTGGATGGTAATGTAATCTCATGTCATAGTCCTTGATTAACTCTAACCATCTCCTCTGTCTGAGGTTCAACTCTTTCTGCGTGAAAATGTATTTCAGGCTCTTATGGTCGGTGTAAACATCACAACTATTTCCGATAAGAAAATGTCTCCAGGTCTTGAGTGCGTGCACTACGGCTGCTAGTTCCAAATCATGGGTGGCATAATTCAACTCATGAGGTCGTAGTTGTCTGGATGCATAAGCAACAACCTTTCCATCTTGCATGAGTACTCCTCCAAGTCCTTGACGTGAAGCATCACAATAAACTTGGAAGTCCTTCCGAATATTGGGCAAGATCAATACTGGGGCTGTGACCAAACGTTTCTTTAACTCCTGGAAACTGGCTTCACATTCCTCAGTCCAAACATACTTAGATTCTTTCTTCAACAACTCTGTCATGGTCGGGGAAGATAGTGGAATGGTCCGGGCAGCGGCGACGGGTCTCCGGAGTCGAAAGGTGAGGTCGGTTGGGCGAGAGGTGGTCGGAATTGGTGGCTACGGTCGACGGGAGATCCGGTGGGGGTGGCTACTCCGGCGTGCAATTGCGGCAGCCTTCCGGCGAGAGACAGGGTGGGCTCGGGGGGAAATGGATGCGGGGAGTGGCCGGCTACTTATAGGGTGCTCGGGGGTGCGGGGAGTTAAGAGAGGAGAAAGATCCGGGAGGGAAAGAAACGGCCGGCGAGGATCTCCGGCGCGCGCGGGGAGGAGGGAGATGACCATTCGGTAGTAACGGTCGGTCGGGGTGGGGTCCAGTGTCAGCGAGAGGAGAGCGTGTCCGTTACGCGTCGGTCGGCCGGCTTCTAGTTAATGCGCGAAATAACTACCGTGGGCCGGCCCGTTTAATACAGTAACCGTTACCGTTTCTCCTTTAATAATTTTCCAGAGCGTTTCAAAAAAATTTAAAGCATTCAAATATTTTGTAAATATAGGGGTATTATATATCAAAATTAACAGGATAATAAATTCTATCTAATGAACATTTTTATTCTGTCATTTGAACACTTTTTGAAAAATATTATTTTCAGAAATTGCCTAATTGTTTTTAAACCCTTTTTGCAAATATTTTCAAAATAACTCCTGGTTATTTTTGTTCAAATAAATCACCAATTTTACCCTGGTGTGGAGTGTCATGTTACTCCTCTCTTATTTTGAACATTTAACCAAAGTTTCCAATAGGTGAAAGCAACATAGGGAAAAGTAGAAGGGACTTTCAGAAATTTGGAAAAGGCATTTCAACAAACACTTACAATCAAGCAATGATGATGATAGATGCATAGCTATATTTCATAACATTTCAAAATGAAATTTTGGGATGTTACATTAAACTTGACAAGCCTAGCATGTACATACATGGCCTCGGAACACAAGAGACCGAAAGGTCGAACATGAGTCATATAGTAGATATGATCAACATAATGATGTTCACCATTGAAGCCACCTCAACTCACATGATGATCAGACTTAAGTTGGTGGATTTGGATCATGTGACACTCATATGACCTGAGGGATGTCAATTTGAGTGGGAGCTTTAGTAATTTGATTAACTAAACTCATTATCTTGAACAATAGTCTAAGTGAACTTTGCATATTTATGTTGTAGATCAATGGCTCGCGTAGTAGCACCCCTAAATTTTAATGCGTTCCTAGAGAGAGCTAAACTGAAATATGATGGAAGTAACTTTGTTGACTAGGCCCGTAATCTGAGGATTATCCTCACGGCTTCCCAAAAATCATATGTCCTTGATGCACCGCTTGGTGACCAACCAGAAGACATGACCTCCGAAGACGTTAAGAACGCTTGGGAGGCACGTACTGGAAATTACTCAATAGTTCAGTGTGCAATATTGTATGGCTTAGAACCGGGACTTCAAAGACGTTTTGAACGTCATGGAGCATATGAGATGTTCCAGGAGTTGAAGTTTATCATTCAGAAGAACGCCCGGATCGAGAGGTATGAAACCTCCGATAAGTTCTATGCTTGCAAGATGGAGGAGAACGGGTCTATCAGTGAACATATACTCAGAATGTCTGGGTATTCAACTCGTCTAGTGGAGTTGGGAATTGCCCTTCCGCCAGAGGCGATCACTGACAGAGTTCTTCAATCACTGCCACCTAGTTACAAGAGCTTTGTGATGAACTTAACATGCACGGGATGAACAAGTCAGTCGCCGAGCTGTTTGCGATGCTAAAAGTCGCTGAGTCTGAAATCCAGAAAGAACATCAAGTGTTGATGGTCAATAAAACCACTAGTTTCAAGAAAAATGGGAAAGTCAAGGGCAAGGGCAAGAAGGGTAAAACCAAGAAGGATGGCAAAGCAGTTGCTACTCCTGCAAAGAAGCCCAAGCATGGACCCAAGCCAGAAACTGAGTGCTTTCATTGCAAAGGAACTGGTCACTGGAAGCAGAACTGCCCCAAGTACCTGGCTAACAAGAAGGTGGCCAACGACAAACAAGGTATATATGATATACATGTTATTGATGTGTACCTTACTAGCTCTCGTAGTAGTGCCTGGGTATTTGATACCGGTTCGGTTGCTCACATTTGCAACTCAAAGTAGGAACTACGGAATAAACAAAGGCTGGCAAAGGACAAAGTGACGATGCGCGTGGGAAATGGTTCCAAGGTTGATGTGATCACCGTTGGCACGCTCTCTCTTCGATTACCATCGGGATTAGTGATGAACCTGAATAATTGTTATTTAGTGCCTGCGTTAAGCATGAACATTATATCTGGATCTTGTTTATTGCGAGACGGTTACTCATTTAAATCAAAGAATAAAGGTTGTTCTATTTATATGAGTAATATCTTTTATGGTCATGCACCCAATGTTTGGGGTTTATTCATATTTAATCTTGATAGTGATGACACACATGTTCATAACATTGATGCCAAAAGATGTAGAGTTGTTAATGATAGTACCACTTTCTTGTGGCACTACCGTTTAGGTCATATTGGTGTAAAACACATGAGGAAGCTCCATGCTGATGGACTTTTGGAGTCACTTGATTTTGAATCACTTGACACATGTGAACCATGCCTGATGGGCAAGATGACTAAAATGCCATTCTCTGGAACAATGGAACGGGCAAGTGACTTGTTGGAAATCATACATACTGATGTGTGCGGTCCAATGAATGTTGCAACGCGCGGTGGATATCGTTACTTTCTCACCTTCACTAATGACTTGAGTAGATATGGGTATATTTACTTGATGAAACACAAGTCTGAAACTTTTGAAAAGTTCAAGCAATTTCAGAGTGAAGTTGAGAATCATTGTAACAAGAAGATTAAATTTCTGCGATCTCATCGAGGAGGTGAATATCTGAGTTATGAGTTTGGCAGCCACTTAAGACAATGTGGAATTGTTTCACAGTTGACACCGCCCGGAACACCACCGCGTAATGGTGTGTCTGAACGTCGTAATCGAACCTTATTAGATACGGTGCGTTCTATGATGTCTCTTGCCGATTTGCCACTATCGTTTTGGGGTTATGCATTAGAGACAGCTGCATTCACTTTAAATAGGGCACCATCAAAATCCGTTGAGACAACGCCATATGAACTGTGGTTTGGCAAAAAGCCGAAGTTGTCGTTTCTTAAAGTTTGGGGATGTGATGCTTATGTCAAAAAGCTTCAGCCTGAAAAGCTGGAACCCAAAGCGGAGAAATGCGTCTTCATAGGATACCCGAAAGAGACAGTCGGGTATACCTTCTATCTCAGATCCGAGGGCAAAGTGTTTGTCGCTAAGAACGGAACATTTCTTGAGAAAGAGTTTCACTCGAAAGAATTGAGTGGGAGGAAAATAGAGCTTGATGAGGTTGTTGAACCTTTACTTCAACCAGAAAGTAGCGCGGCGCAGAAAGATGTTTCTGTGGAACCTACGACGGTAGAAGAGGAAGTTGATGATGATGATCATGAAGCTTCGGATCAAGCTGTTATTGAACCTCGTAGGTCGACAAGGGCGCGTACTACTCCCGAGTGGTACGGCAACCCTGTCTTGGAGGTCATGTTGTTAGACAACAATGAACCTACGAGCTATGGAGGAGCAGTGATGGGCCCAGATTCCGAGAAATGGTTAGAGGCCATGAAATCCGAGATGGGATACATGTATGAAAACAAAGTATGGACTCTAGAAGTACTACCTGAAGGGCGATAGGCCATTCAGAACAAATGGATCTTTAAGAAGAAAACAGACGCGGACGGTAATGTCACCGTCTATAAAGCTCGACTTGTGGCAAAGGGTTTTTCACAAGTTCAAGCAGTTGACTACGATGAGACTTTCTCACCCGTAGCGATGCTTAAGTCTGTCAGAGTCATGTTAGCAATAGCTGCCTATTTCGACTATGAAATTTGGCAGATGGATGTAAAAACAGCGTTCCTCAACGGTTTCCTTGAGGAAGAGTTGTATATGATGCAACCCGAAGGTTTTGTCGATCCAGAGAATGCTGACAAAGTTTGCAAACTCCAGCGATCCATTTATGGACTGGTGCAAGCATCTCAAAGTTGGAATAAGCGCTTTGATCAGGTGATCAAAGCATTTGAGTTTATACAAGTTTAGGAGAAGCTTGTATTTACAAGAAAGTGAGTGGGAGCTCTATAGCGTTTCTAGTATTATATGTGGATGACATATTGCTGATTGGAAACAATATAGAAATGCTGGAAAGTGTGAAGGAATATTTGAACAAGAGTTTTTCAATGAAGGACCTAGGAGAAGCTGCTTTCATATTAGGCATTAAGATCTATAGAGATAGATCGAGACGCTTAATAGAATTTTCACAGAGCACATACCTTGATAAAGTTTTGAAGAAGTTCAAAATGGAACAGTCCAAGAAGGGGTTCTTGCCTGTATTACAAGGTGTGAAGTTGAGTAAGACTCAATGCCCAGTAACTGCAGAAGGTAGAGAAAAGATGAGTGTCATCCCCTATGCTTCAGCCATAGGCTCTATCATGTATGCAATGCTGTGCACAAGACCCGATGTCAGCCTTGCCATAAGTATGGCCAGAAGGTTTCAAAGTGATCCTGGAATGGAGCACTGGCAAGCGGTCAAGAATATCCTTAAGTACCTGAAAAGGACTAAGTAAATGTTTCTCGTTTATGGAGGTGATGAAGAGCTCGTCGTAAAGGGTTACATCGATGCAAGCTTTGACACTTATCCGAACGACTCTAAGTTGCAAACCAGATACGTATTTATTCTTAACGGGGGAGCGGTAAGCTGGTGCAGTTCCAAGCAAAGCGTGGTAGCTGATTCTACGTGCGAAGCGGAATACATCGCAGCCTCGGAGGCAAGGAACAAAGGTGTCTGGATGAAGCAGTTCATGACAGATCTTGGAGTAGTGCCCAGTGCACTGAATCCAATGAACCTGTTCTGTGACAACACTGGTGCCATTGCTTTGGCCAAGGAACCAAGGTTTCACAAGAGGACCAGACACATAAAGCGACGCTTCAACTCCATCCGTGATTACATCTTGGAGAAAGACATAAATATTTGCAAAGTGCACATGGATCTGAATGTTGCCGACCCATTGACTAAACCTCTTCCAAGGGCTAAACATGATCAACACCAGAACTGCATGGGTGTTCGATTCATTACAATGTAAATCACATAGTGATGTGAACTAGATTATTGACTCTAGTGCAAGTGGGAGACTGTTGGAAATATGCCCTAGAGGCAATAAATAAAGTGTTTATTATTGTATTTCCTTGTTCATGATAATCGTTTATTATCCATGCTATAATTGTATTAATTGGAAACATGGATACATGTGTGGATACATAGACAAACACAATGTCCCTAGTATGCCTCTAGTGAACGAGCTCGTTTATTGAAAGATGGTTAAAGTTTCCTAGCCATGGACATAAGATGTCATTTGATGACGGGATCACATCATTAGGAGAATGATGTGATTGGACAAGACCCAAACTACAAACATAGCTTATGATCGTGTCAATTTATTGCTACTGTTTTCCGCATGTCAAGTGTATGTTCCTATGACCATGAGATCATGCAACTCACAGATATCGGAGGAGTACCTTGTGTGTATCAAACGTTGCAACGTAACTGGGTGACTATAAAGGTGCTCTACAGATTTCTCCGAGGGTGTCTGTTGAGTTGGCATGGATCAAGGCTGGGATTTGTTACTCCGTGTGACGGAGAGGTATCTCAGGGCCCACACGGTAATACAACATCACAATAAGCCTTGCAAGCAATGTGACTAATTATTGGTCACGGGATCTTGTATTACGGAACGAGTAAAGAGACTTTCCATTAACGTGGTTGAACTAGGTATGGAGATACCGACGATCGAATCTCGGGCAAGTAACATGCCAAAGAACAAAGGGAACATCATACGGGATTAACTGAATCCTTGACATAGAGGTTCGACCGATAAAGATCTTCGTAGAATATGTAGGAACCAATGTGGACATCTAGGTCCCGCCAATGGTTATTGACCGTAGAGGTGCCTCGGTCATGTCTACATAGTTCTCGAACCCGCAGGGTCTGCACACTTAAGGTTTGGTGACGTTTCGGTAGTATAGAGTTATGTATGGTGGTGACTGAAGTTTGTTCGGAGTCCCGGATGAGATCTTGGACATCACGAGGAGCTCCGTAATGGTCCGGAGGTAAAGATTCATATATAGGAAGTCCTGTTTTGGTTGCCGGAAAAGTTCCGGGCTTATCGGTAGTGTACCGGGAGTGCCGGTAGTGTACCGGGAGACCTCCGGGATGGGTATTTCGACCCAAGAGGCTTCATGGGCTGTGGGAGAGTGAATATCAGCCCTTAGTGGGCTGGTGGAAACTCCCACACAAGGCCCATGTGGCTGGAGAAGAAAACCCAAAAGGAAAAAGGTGGCAAAAGGCAAAAAGGAAAAAAAAGGAATGAATCCTAATTCTACTAGGAGTGGAGGAGGTGGACTCCTCCTCTCCTAGGTCGGCCGAAGCCTAGAAGGCTTGGAGGCCAAGCTGCCTCCTCTCCTCCTCTCCTCCTATATACACTGGTGGTATTGAGGGTTTTTTCACTAGATTTTCAGCCACGTGCTACCCGTTCCTCCAGTGCATAGTTTCTCCTCTAGATCGGTTTTCTGCAGTGCTTAGGCGAAGCCCTGCCGGAATTGCTCCACCGCCATCGCCGGAGCAGTGTCAGGCTTCCGGAGAACTCTTCTTCCCCTCCACTCCTTCTTGCTGGATCAAGACGGTGGAGATCGTCATCAAGTTGTACGTGTGCTGAATGCGGAGGTGCCATCCGTTCGGTGCTAGATCGGACGGATCGTGATCAAGTTCGTGGGACGGATCGTGATCGGATCGCGGGACGGATCGTGATTGAATCGCGGGACGGATCGTGATTGGATCATGGGACACACAACGATTTAGATCGCGAAGGCATTCGACTACACCAACCGCGTTTCTTAACGCTTCCCGCTTAGCAATCTACAAGGGTATGTAGATCCACTCTCCCTCTCGTAGATGCTCATCACCATGGATAGATCTTCGTGTGCCTAGGAAATTTTTTGTTTCCCATGCAACGCTCCCCAACATGCGGCTGGGAAGAAAATCCCAAAAGAGAAAAAGGTGGAAAAAGGCAAAAAGGACAAAATAAGGAGGAGTCCTAGTCCTACTAGGATTGGACGAGGAATCATCCTCTCCTCTTGGTTCGGCCGATGCCTAGATGGCTTGGCCCTTGGGCCAAGCCTCCTCCTCTCTTCCTCTTATATATACTAGAGGTTTTAGGGGTTTTGCACTTGATTTTCAGCCACGTGCTACCCATTCCTCTAGTGCATAGTTTCTCCTCTAGATCGGTTTTCTGCAGTGCTTAGGCAAAGCCCTGCCGGAATTGCTCCACCACCATCGCCGTGGCACCATCACGCTGCCGGAGAACTCGTCTATCTCTCCACTCCCTCTTGCTAGATCAAGAAGGCGGAGATCGTCATCAAGATGTACGTGTGCTGAACGCGGAGGTGCCGTTCGTTCGGTGCTTGATCGGGACGGATCATCATTGGATCGCGGGACGCTTGGCGATTTGGATCGCGAAGACGTTCGAGTACACCAACCACGTTTCTTAATGCTTCCCGCTTAGCGATCTACAAGGGTATGTAGATCCACTCTCCCTCTCGTAGATGCACATCGCCATGGATAGGTCTTGCGTGAGCATAGGAATTTTTTTGTTTCCCATGCGACGTTCCCCAGCAGTGGCATCATGAGCTAGGTCTACGTGTAGTTGAGATCTCGAGTAGAACACAAAGTGTTTGTTGGCGTTGATGCTTAGATTTCTTCCTCCCTTGGTCATGTTTTGGTTCAGAGGTATTGTGGGATGAAGCGGCCCGGACCAACATTACTCGTACGCTTACGAGAGACCGGTTCCCTCAAGTGCAACTTGTTGCAAAAGATGGCTGGCGGCTAGCAGTTTCTCCGACTTTAGTTGGATCGGATTCGACAAAGGTGGTCTTTGAGAAGGTTCAAAAGCAACTTATGTATCACCGTTGTGGTTTATGCATAGGTGAGAATTGTTCTTGCTAGATACCCGTAGCAGCCACGTAAAACATGCAACAACAATTAGAGGACGTCTAACTTGTTTTTGCAGGGTTTGTTGTGATGTGATATGGCCAATTACATGATGTGATATATGTGATGTATGAGATGATCATGTGTTGTATAGAATATCACGACTTGCATGTCGATGAGTACGACAACCGGCAAGAGCCATAGGGTTGTCTTTCATTATTGTATGACCTGCGTGTCAATCATTAAGCGATATGTAATGCTTTACTTTATCGCTAAACGGTAGCAATAATAGTACAAGCATGATGGGCGTGACAACCCCGATGGCGACACGTTGATGGAGATCAAGATGATGGAGATCATGGTGTCGTGCCGGTGATGATGGAGATCATGTCGGTGCTTTCAAGATGGAGATCAAAAGCACAAGTTCATGGCCATATCATGTCACTTATGAGTTGCATGTGATGTTAATCCTTTTATGCACCTTGTTTTTCTTAGGACGATGGTAGCATTATAAGGTGATCCCTCACTTAAATTTCAAGATGAATTGTGTTCTCCCCGAGTGCGCACCGTTGTGAAAGTTCGTCGTGTCGAGACACCACGTGATGATCGGGTGTGATAGACTCTACGTTCACATACAATGGGTGCAAGCTAGTGCTGCACATGCAGAACACTTGGGTTAAACTTGACGAGCCTAGCATGTACATACATGGCCTCGGAACACAAGAGACCGAGAGGTCGAACATGAGTCATATAGTAGATATGATCAACATGATGATGTTCACCATTGAAACCACCTCAACTCACGTGATGATCGGACTTGAGTTGGTGAATTTGGATCATGTGACACTCAGATGACTTGAGGGATGTCAATTTGAGTGGGAGCTTTAGTAATTTGATCAACTAAACTCATTATCTTGAACAATAGTCTAAATAAACTTTGCATATTTATGTTGTAGATCAATGGCTCGCGCAGTAGCACCCCTGAATTTTAATGCGTTCCTAGAGAAAGCTAAGTTGAAAGATGATGTAAGTAACTTTGTTGATTGGGCCCATAATCTGAGGATTATCCTCACGGCTTCCCAGAAATCATATAACCTTGATGCACCGCTTGGTGACCAACCAGAAGACATGTCATCCGAAGACGTTAAGAACAATTGGGAGGCATGTTCTGGAGATTACTCAATAGTTCAGTGTGCAATATTGTATGGCTTAGAACCGGGACTTCGAAGACGTTTTGAACGTCATGGAGCATATGAGATGTTCCAGGAGTTGAAGTTTATCTTTCGAAAGAGTGCCCGAATCGAGAGGTATGAGACCTCTGATAAGTTCTATGCTTGCAAGATGGAGGAGAACAGGTCTATCAGTGAACATATACTCAGAATGTCTGGGTATTCAACTCTCTCTTCGATTACCATCGGGATTAGTGATGAACCTGAATAATTGTTATTTAGTGCCTGCGTTAAGCATGAACAATATATCTGGATCTTCTTTATTGCGAGACAGTTACTCATTTAAATCAGAGAATAAAGGTTGTTCTATTTATATGAGTAATATCTTTTATGGTCATGCACCTAATGTGAGGGGTTTATTCATATTGAATGTTGATAGTGATGATACACATGTTCATAACATTGATGCCAAAAGACGTAGAGTTCATAATGATAGTACCACTATCTTGTGGCACTGCCGTTTAGGTCATATTGGTGTAAAACGCATGAGGAAGCTCCATGCTGATGGACTTTTGGAGTCACTTGATTTTGAATCACTTGACACATGTGAACCATGCCTCATGGGCAAGATGACTAAAACGCCGTTCTTGGGAACAATGGAACGGGCAAGTGAATTATTGGAAATCATACATACTGATGTGTGCAGTCCAATGAATGTTACAGAGCGTGGTGGATATCGTTATTTTCTCACCTTCACTGATGACTTAAGTAGATATGGGTATATTTACTTAATGAAACACAAGTCTCAAACGTTTGAAAAGTTCAAGAAATTTTAGAGTGAAGTTGAGAACCATCGTAACAAGAAGATTAAATTCCTGCGATCTGATCGAGGAGGTGAATATCTGAGTTATGAGTTTGGCAGTCACTTAAGACAGTGTGGAATTGTTTCACAATTCACACCGCCCGGAACACCACATCGTAATGGTATGTCCGAACATCGTAACTGAACCTTATTACATATGGTGCGTTCTATGATGTCTCTTGCTCCATCGAAATCCATTGAGACGACGCCATATGAACTATGGTTTGGCAAGAGGCCAAAGTTGTCGTTTCTTAAAGTTTGGGGATGTGATGCTTATGTCAAAAAGCTTCAGCCTGAAAAGCTGGAACCCAAAGCGGAGAAATGCGTCTTCATAGGATACCCGAAAGAGACACTCGGGTATACCTTCTATCTCAGATCCGAAGGCAAAGTGTTTGTCGCTAAGAACGAAACATTTCTTGAGAAATAGTTTCTCTCGAAAGAATTGAGTGGGAGGAAAATAGAGCTTGATGAGGTTATTGAACCTTTACTTCAACCAGAAAGTAGCGTAGCACAGAAAGATGTTTCTGTGGAACCTATGATGGTTGAAGAGGAAGTTAATGATCATGATCATGAAGCTTCAGATCAAGCTACTATTGAACCTCGTAGGTCAACAAGGGCGCATACTACTCCTGGGTGGTACGGCAACCCTGTCTGGGAGGTCATGTTGTTGGACAACAATGAACCTACGAGCTATGGAGGAGCGGTGATGGGCCCGGATTCCGAGAAATGGTTAGAGACCATGAAATCCGAGATGGGATCCATGTATGAAAACAAAATATGGACTTTGGAAGTATTACCTGAAGGGCGAAAGGCCATTCAGAACAAATGGATCTTTAAGAAGAAGACAGACGCGGACGGTAATGTCACCATCTATAAAGCTCGACTTGTGGCAAAGGGTTTTTCACAAGTTCAAGGAGTTGACTACGATGAGACCTTCTCACCCGTAGCAATGCTTAAGTCTGTCAGAATCATGTTGGCCATAGCTGCTTATTTCGACTATGAAATTTGGCATATGGATGTCAAAACAGCGTTCCTCAACGGTTTCCTTGAGGAAGAGTTGTATATGATGCAACCAGAAAGTTTTGTCGATCTAGAGAATGCAGACAAAGTGTGCAAACTCCAGCGATCCATTTATGGGCTGGTGCAAGCATCTCGGGGTTGGAATAAGCGCTTTGATGAGGTGATCAAAGCGTTTGAGTTTATACAAGTTTATGGAGAAGCTTGTATTTACAAGAAAGTGAGTGGGAGCTCTATAGCGTTTCTAATATTATATGTGGATGACATATTGCTTATTGGAAACAATATAGAAATGCTGGAAAGCGTGAAGGAATATTTGAACAAGAGTTTTTCAATGAAGGACCTAGGAGAAGCTGCTTTCATATTAGGCATTAAGATCTATAGAGATAGATCGAGATGCTTAATAGCACTTTCACAGAGCACATACCTTGATAAAGTTTTGAAGAAGTTCAAAATGGATCAGTCCAAGAAGGGGTTCTTGCCTGTGTCACAAGGTGTGAAGTTGAGTAAGACTCAATGCCTAGTGACTACAGAAAATAGAGAAAAGGTGAGTGTCATCCCCTATGCTTCAGCCATAGGCTCTATCATGTATGCAATGCTATGCATAAGACCGATGTCAGCCTTGCCATAAGTATGGCCCGAAGGTTTCAAAGTGATCCTGGAATGGAGCACTGGGCAGCGGTCAAGAATATCCTTAAGTACCTGAAAAGGTCTAAGGAAATGTTTCTCGTTTATTGAGGTGATGAAGAGCTCGTCGTAAAGGGTTACGTCGATACAAGCTTTGACACTAATCTGGATGACTCTAAGTCACAAACCGGACACGTATTTATTCTCAACGGGGGAGCGGTAAGCTGGTGCAGTTCCAAGCAAAGCGTGGTAGCCGATTCTACGTGCGAAGCGAAGTACATCGTAGCCTCGAAGGCAGCGAAGGAAGGGGTCTGGATGAAGCAGTTCATGACAGATCTTGGAGTAGTGCCCGGTGCACTAAATCCAATGAACCTGTTCTGTGACAACACTGGTGCCATTGCTCTGGCCAAGGAACCAAGGTTTCACAAGAGGACCAGACACATAAAGAGACACTTCAACTCCATCCGTGATTACATCAAGGAAAAGGACATAAATATTTGCAAAGTGTACACAGATCTGAATGTTGCAGACCCGTTAACTAAACCTCTTCCAAGGGTTAAACATGATCAACACAAGAACCTCTTCAATTCATTACAATGTAAATCACATAGTGATGTGAACTAGATTATTGACTCTAGTGCAAGTGGGAGACTGTTGGAAATATGCCCTAGAGGCAATAAATAAAGTGTTTATTATTATATTTCCTTGTTCATGATAATCGTTTATTATCCATGCTATACTTGTATTGATTGGAAACACATTACATGTGTGGGTAAATAGACAACACTTTGTCCCTATTATGCCTCTAGTGAACTAGCTCGTTGGTCAAAGATGGTCAAGGTTTCCTACTCATTTGATAACGGGATCACATCATTAATAGAATGATATGATGGACAAGACCCAAACTACAAACGTAGCATATGATCGTGTCAGTTTATTGCTACTGTTTTCTGAATGTCAAGTATATGTTTCTTTGACCATCAGATCATGCAACTCACGGACACCGGAAGAGTGCCTTGTGTGTATCAAACGTTGCAACATAATTGGTTGACTATAAAGGTGCTCTGCCGGTATCTTCGAGGGTGTCTGTTGGGTTGGCATGGATCAAGACTGGGATTTGTTACTCCGTGTGACGGAGAGGTATCTCAGGGCCCACTCGGTAATACAACATCACAATAAGCCTTGCAAGCAATGTGACTAAGTGTTAGTCATGGGATCTTGTATTACAGAACGAGTAAAGAGACTTGCCGGTAACGAGGTTGAACTAGGTATGAAGATACCGACGATCGAATCTCGGGCAAGTAACATACCAAAGAACAAAGGGAACATCATACGGGATTAACTGAATCCTTGACATAGAGGTTCGATCGATAAAGATCTTCGTAGAATGTGTAGGAACAAATATGGGCATCCAGGTCCCGCTATTGGTTATTGACCGCAGAGGTATCTCGGTCATGTCTACATAGTTCTCGAACCCGCAGGGTCTGCACACTTAAGGTTTGGTGACGTTTCGGTAGTATAGGGTTATGCATGGTGGTGACCGAAGGTTGTCCAGAGTCCCAGATGAGATCCCGGACATCACGAGGAGCTCCGAAATGGTCCGGAGGTACAGATTGATATATATAGGAAGTCCTATTTTGGTCACGGGAAAAGTTTCGGGCTCATCGGTACTGTACCGGGAGTGCCGGTAGTGTACCGGGAGACCATCGGGAGGTGTATTTGTCCCAAGAGGCTACCTGGGCTGTAGGACACTGAATACCAGCCGTTAGTGGGCTGGTGGAAGTCCCACACAAGGCCCATGCGGCTGGAAAGAAAAGCCCAAAGAGAAAAAAGTGTAAAAAGGCAAAAAGGCCAAAATAAGGAGGAGTCCTAGTCCTACTAGGATTGGAGGAGGAATCCTCCTCTCCTCTTCATTCGGCCGACACCTAGATGGCTTGGCCCTTGGGTCAAGCCTCCTCCTCTCTTCCTCTTATATATACTAGAGGTTTTAGGGGTTTTGCACTTGATTTTCAGCCACGTGCTACCCATTCCTCTAGTGCATAATTTCTCCTCTAGATTGGTTTTCTTTAGTGCTTAGGCGAAGCCCTGCCAGAATTGCTCCACCACCATCGCCGCGGCGCCGTCATGCTGCCGGAGAAGTCGTCTACCTCTCCGCTCCCTCTTGCTGGATCAAGAAGGCGGATATCGTCATCAAGCTATACGTGTGCTGAACGCGGAGGTGTCGTCCGTTCGGTGCTTGATCGGGATGGATTGTGATTGGATCACGGGATGCTCGGCGTTTTGGATCATGAAGACGTTCGACTACACCAACTGCGTTTCTTAACGCTTCCCACTTAGCAATCTACAAGGGTATGTAGATCCACTCTCCCTCTCGTAGATGCTCATCACCATGGATAGGTCTTGCGTGAGCATAGGAATTTTTTTGTTTCCCATGTGACATTCCCCAACGAGTTTACCATTCAAATTTTTGTAACTTTAGATCAATGTGAAAGTTGTTTCACAACTCACGCCACCTGGAACACCATAGTGTGATGGTGTGTCCGAACGTCATAGTCGTGCTCTATTGGATATGGTGCGTACTATGATGTCTCTTATCTTTTTGCCGCTATCATTTTGGGGTTATGAATTAAAGACAACTACATTCACTTTAAATAGGACACCATCTAATTCCGTTGAGATGACACCGTATGAATTATGGTTTGATAGAAACCTAAGTTGTCATTTCTTAATGTTTGGGGCTGCGACGCTTATGTGAAAAAGGTTTTCACCTAATGAGCTCAAACCCAAAGTAGACAAATGCATATTCATAGAATACCCTAAGAGTAGTTGGGTATACCTTCTATCTTAGATCCGAGTGCAAAGTGTTTGTTGCTAAAACGGGTCCTTTCTCGAGAAAGAGTTTGTCTCGAAAGAATTGAGTGGGAGGAATATAGAACTTGATGAGGTTGTTGAACCTTTATTTCAACCAGAGAGTAGCGCAGTGTAGAAAGATGTTTCTCTAGAGCCTACGATAGTTGAAGAGGAAGTTAATGATGATGATCATGAAGCTTTGGATTAAGTTACTATCGAACCTCATAGGTCGACAAGGACGCATACCGCTCCTGAGTGGTACGACAACCCTGGCTTAGAGGTCATGTTGTTGGACAAGATGAACCTACGAGCTATGGAGAAGCGATGATAGACCCGGATTTCGACAAATGGTTAGAGGCCATAAAATCCGAGAAAGGATCCATGTATGAAAACCAAGTATGGACTTTGGTAGACTTGCCCGTTGAACGGCAGGTCATTGAGTACAAATGGACCTTTAAGATGAAGACATACGCTGATGGTGATTGTCACCATTAATAAAGCTCGACTTGTCACAAAGAATTTTCCGACAAGTTCAAGCAGTTGACTTCGATGATACTTTCTCACTTGTAGCGATGCTAAAGTATGTTGGAATTATGTTACCAGTTGCTCCGTTTTTCAATTATGAAATCTGGCAGATGGATGTTAAAACATCGCTTCCTTCCTTGAGGAAAGGTAGTATGAGATACAACCAAAAGGTTTTGTCAGTCCTAAGGATGCTAAAAGGTATGCAAGCTCCAGTAATCCTTCCATGGGATGGAGCAAGCATCTTGTAGTTGGAATATACACTTTGATGAGGTGATAAAAGTTTTTGAGTCTATACAAAGTTTACGAGAAACTTGTATTTACAATAAAGTGAGTGGGAGCACTATAGAATTTCTGATAAGTATATGTGGATGACATATTGTTGATCGGAAATAATGTAGAATTTTTGGAAAGCATAAACGGTTGTTTGAAAAGTGTTTTTGAAAGGAAGACCTGGATAAAGCTACTTGAATATTGAGCATCGAGATCTATAGATATAGATCGAGATCTATAGATAATATTAGGCGAAGCCCTGCAGGATTAGTTCACCACCACCGACACCACGCCGTTGTGCTGCCAAAGAACTCATCTACCTCTCCGCTCCCTCTTGCTGGATCAAGAAGGCGGAGATCGTCAGCAAGCTATACGTGTGCTGAACGAGGAGGCGTCGTCGGTTTGGCGCTAGATTGGAAGGACCGTGATCATGATCGCGAGACGATTCGTGATTTGATCGCGGGGCAGATCGTGATGTGATCGTGAGATGGATCGTGATTGGATCGCGAGATGGATCGTGATGGGATCGCGGGACGCTCGGCGATTTGGATCGTGAAGACGTTCGACTACATCAATTGTGTTTCTTAACGCTTCCCGCTTAGCGATCTACAAGGATATGTAGATCCACTCTCCCCCTCGTAGATGCTCATCCCCATGGATAGATCTTGCGTGTGCGTAGGAATTTTTTTGTTTCCCATGCAACGTTACTCAACAGTACACCCAAATAAGACTATTTTCCTTAGAAAGTGTATTTATGTGCATACATAGCTATATCTACTCCTATATAGTGTATGAGTATCAACTTATATGGACCGTTGGATCTTTCTTATCGAATAACTAGCATTTAATGTCATTAGCTGAAGGACACTGTGGCTGCAACTACACCGTTGGATAGACAAATCCATCGGTCCATACAACATGGATTCGTAGTGACCCCACCAATGTGGCAGCATGCCCTTCTGAAGAGGCTTCCAACGACGAAAATGGCCTTTTTTAAAACTTAAACACAAAATGAACCCAGATTGAAAAGATTTTAAAATGCTCCATTTTCATGATGCATGACCTCACCAGAAAATATGATGCCCTTGTTATTGGAAATATGCCCTAGAGGCAATAATAAATTAGTTATTCTCATATTTCCTTGTTCATGATAATCGTTTATTATCCATCCTATAATTGTATTGATCGGAGACTTAGATGCATGTGTGGATACATAGACAAAACCATGTCCCTAGTATGCCTCCAATAGACTAGCTCGTTGATCAAACATGGTTAAGGTTTCCTAGCCATGGACATGAGATGTCATTTGAAAAACGGGATCACATCATTAGGAGAATGGTGTGATGGACAAGACCCAAACTACAAATGTAGCATATGATCGTGTCAGTTTATTGCTACTGTTTTTTGCATGTCAAGTATGTGTTCCTACGACCATGAGATCATCCAACTCACGGATACTGGAGGAGTGCCTTGTGTGTATCAAACGTCGCAACGTAACTAGGTGACTATAAAGGTGCTCTACAGGTATCTCCGAGGGTGTGTATTGAGTTGGCATGGATCAAGACTGGAATTTGTTACTCCGTGTGACGGAGAGGTATCTCAGGGCCCACTCGGTAATACAACATCACAATAACCTTGCAAGCAATGTGACTAAGTGTTAGTCACGGGATCTTGTATTACGGAACGAGTAAAGAGACTTGCCGGTAACGAGGTTGAACTAGGTATGGAGATACCGACGATCGAATCTCGGGCAAGTAACATACCGAAGAACAAACGGAACATCATACGGGATTAACTGAATCCTTGACATAGAGGTTCGACCGATAAAGATCTTCGTAGAATATATAGGTACCTATATGAGCATCTAGGTCCCGCTATTGGTTATTGACCGTAGAGGTGTCTCGGTCATGTCTACATAGTTCTCGAACCCGCAGGGTCTGCACACTTAAGGTTCGGTGACGTTTCGGTAGTATAGAGTTATGCATGGTGGTGACCGAAGGTTGTTCGGAGTCCCAGATGAGATCCCGGACGTCATGAGTAGCTCCGGAATGGTCCGGAGGTAAAGATTCATATATACTAAGTCCTATTTTGGTCGCCGGAAAAGTTTCGCACTCACCGGTAGTGTACCGGGAGTGCCGTAGTGTACCGGGAGACCATCGGGAGGGGTATTTCGACCCAAGAGGCTACATGGGTTGTGGAAGCGTAAATACCAGCCCTTAGTGGGCTGGTGGAAGTCCCACACAAGGCCCATGCGGCTGGGAAGAAAAACCCAAAGAGAAAAAGTTAGCAAAAGGCAAAAATAAGGCAAAAATAAGGAGGAGTCCTAGTCCTACTAGGATTGGAGGAGGAATCCTCCAATCCTCCTTGATTCGGCCGACCCAAGAGCTGGTACTTTGAGGGACAATCCTCCTCCTCTCTTCCTATTATATATACTAGAGGCTTTGGGGGTTTTGGCACGAGATTTTCAGCCACGTGCTACCCGTTCCTCAAGTGCATAGTTTCTCCTCAAGATCGGATTTCTGCAGTGCTTAGGCGAAGCCCTGCCGGAATAGCTCCACCACCATCGCCGGAGTGCCGTCACGCTGCCGGAGAACTCCCCTACCTCTTCGCTCCTTCTTGCTGGATCAAGAAGACGGAGATCGTCATCAAGCTATACGTGTGCTGAACGCGGAGGTGTCGTCCGTTCGGCGCTAGATCGGAAGGACCGTGATCAAGATCGCGAGACGGATCGTGATGAGATCGCGGGACGGATCATGATGAGTTCGTGGGACGGATCGTGATTGGATCGCGTGACGGATCGTGATGAGTTCGCGGTACGGATCGTGATTGGATCACACAACAGATCGTGATGAGATCGCGGGACGCTCGACGATTTGGATCGCGAAGACGTTCGACTACAACAACCGCGTTTCTTAACGCTTCCCGCTTAGCAATCTACAAGGGTACATAGATCCACTCTCCCTCTCGTAGATGCTCATCACCATGGATAGATCTTGCGTGTTCGTAGGAATTTTTTTGTTTCCCATGCAACGTTCCCCAATAGTGGCATCATGAGCTAGGTCTATGTGCAGATGAGATCTTGAGTAGAACACAAATAGTTTGTGCGCGTTGATGCTTAGATTGCTTCCTCCCATGGTCGTGTTTTGGTTCAGCGGTATTGGAAGATGAAGCGGCCCAGACCAACATTACTCGTACGCTTACGAGAGACCGGTTCCCTCAACCGCAACTTGTTGCAAGATGGCTTGCGGGTGCTAGTTTCTCTCACTTTAGTTGGATCGGATTCGACAAAGGCGGTCCTTGAGAAGTTTGAAAAGCAACTTATGTATCATGGTTGTGGTTTATGCGTAGGTGAGAATTGTTCTTGCTAGATACCCGTAGCAGCCACGTAAAACATGCTACAACAATTAGACGACGTCTAACTTGTTTTTGCAGGGTATGTTGTGATATGATATGGCCAATTACATGATGAGATATATGTGATGTATGAGATGATCATGTTTTGTATAGAATGTCACGACTTGCATGTCGATGAGTACGGCAACCGGCAGGAGCCATAGGGTTGTCTTTAATTATTTCATGACCTGCGTGTCAATCATTAAGCGCTATGTAATGCTTTAATTTATCGCTAAACGGTAGCAATAGTAGTAGAAGAATGTTGGGCGCGACAACCCCGATGGCGACACGTTGATGGAGATCAAGATGATGGAGATCATGGTGTCTTGCCGGTGACGATGGAAATCATGCCGGTGCTTTCAAGATGGAGATCAAAAGCACAAGTTCATGGCCATATCATGTCACTTATGATTTGCATGTGATGTTAATCCTTTTATGCACCTTGTTTTGCTTAGGACGATGGTAGTATTATAAGGTGATCCCTCACTTAATTTCAAGATAAATTGTGTACTCTCCGAGTGTGCACCGTTGCGAAATTTCGTCGTGTTGAGACACCACGTGATGATCGGGTCTGATAGACTCTACGTTCACATACAAAGGGTGCAAGCCAGTGTTGCACAAGCAGAACACTCGGGTTAAACTTGACGAGCCTAGCATGTATAGACATGGCCTCGGAACACAAGAGACCGAAAGGTCGAACATGAGTCATATAGTAGATATGATCAACATGGTGATGTTCACCATTGAAACCACCTCAACCCACGTGATGATCGGACTTGAGTTGGTGAATTTGGATCAATTATCACTCGAATGACTAGGGGGATGTCAATTTGAGTGGGAGTTCTTAAGTAATATGATTAATTGAACTCATTATCATGAACATAGTCAGTAGTGTCTTTGCAAACTGTGTTGTAGATTACTAGCTCATGCTGTAGCTCCCATGAATTTTTATATGTTCCTTGAGAAATAGAGTTGAAAGATGATGGTAGCAATATTGCGTACTGGCTCTGTGATCTGAGGATTGTCCTCATTGCTGCACAGAAGGCTTATGTCCTTAATGCACCGCTCGGTGCGCCAACCCCTCTAGCGTTGTTTGTAGATGTTGTGAACATCTGACAGACACGTTCTGATAACTACTTGATAGTTTAGTGCGTCATGCATTATGGCTTATAATTGAGGCTCCGAAACGTTTTGAACGTCACAGAACATATGGGATGTTCTAAGAGCTGAAATTAGGATCTCAGGCTCATGCCCGTGTTGCGAGATATGAGATCTCCAACAAGATTCTTTGGCTATAATATGAAAGAGAATAGCTCAATCGTTGAGCATGTGCTCAGATTGTCTGGGTGCTACAATCGCTTGAATCAAGTGGGAGTTTATCTTCCAGATAAGATAGTGATTGATATAGTTCTCCAAGTCACTGTCACTAAGCTACTAGAACTTGGTGATGCACTATAAAATGCCAGGGATAGAAATAATGATCCCTGAGTTGTTCGCGATGTTTGACACCGCGAAGGTAGAAATCAAGAAGGAGCGTCAAGTGTTGATGGTTAGTAAACCACTAGTTTCGAGAAGGGCAGGAGCAAGGAGGGAAAATTTCATGGATAGCAAGTCAGTTGCTGCTCCAGTGAAGCAAGCCAAAGTTGAACCCAAACCCGAGACTAAGTGCTTCGATTATGAGGAGAGCGGTCGCTAAAGCGGAACAACCCTAGATACTTGGTAGATAAGAAGCCTGGCAACATCGACAGAAGTATATTTGATATTCATGTTATTTATGTTTACCTTGCTAGCACTCCTAGTAGCACCTGGGTATTGGATACCAGTTTGGTTGCTAAATGTAAGTAACTCGAAATAAAAGCTACGGAATAAACGGAGCACTAGCTAAGGGTGAGGTGACGATGTGTGTTGGAAATGTTTCCAAGGTTGATGTGATCAACATCGCACGATCTCTCTACCTTCGGGATTAGTGACGAACCTCAATAAATGTTATTTGGTGTTTTGCGTTGAGCATGAACGTGATTAGATTGTGTTTATTGCAACACGGTTATTCATTTAAGTTAGAGAATAATGGTTATTCTGTTTACATGTAATAAGTTCAATGGTCATTCACCCAGTGATAATGGTTTGTTGAATCTTGCTTGTAGTAATACACATGTTCATAACATTGATGCCAAAAGATACAAAGTTAATAATGATAGTACCACATACCTGTGGCACTGCCGCTAAATGTCATATTGGTATAAAGCGCATGAAGAAACTCCATGCTGATGGATCTTTGAACTCATTCGATTTCGAATCGGTTGAGACATGCGAACCATGCCTCTTGGGCAAGATGACGAAGGACCCCATTTTCCGGATTGATGGAGCGGGCAAGTGATTTATTGGAAATGATACATGTGGATGTATGCAATCCAATGAGTCTTGTAGCGTGCGGTGGATATCGTTATTTTCTTACCTTCACTGATGATTTGAGTAGATATAGTGTATATTTACTTAATGAAACACAAAGTCTGAATCGTTTGAAAGGTTCAAACAAATTTAGAGTGAAGTTTGAAGATCATCGTGACGAGAAGATAAAAATGTCTATGATATGATCATGGTGGTGAATATCTGAGTAACGAGTTTGGCATACAACTTTAGACAATATGAAAGTTTTTTCACAACTCACGCCACCTGGAACACCATAGTGTGATGGTGTGGTCGAACGCCATAGTCGTGCTCTATTGGATATGGTGCTTACTATGATGTATCTTATCGCTTTACCACCATCGTTTTGGGGTTATGCATTAGAGACAACTACATTCACTTTAAATAGGGCACCATCTAAATCCGTTGAGATGACACCATGTGAATTATGGTTTGATAGAAACCTAAGCTGTCATTTCTTAATGTTTGGGGCTACGACGTTTGTGTGGAAAATGTTTTCACCTAATGAGCTTGAACCCAAAGCGGACAAATGCATCTTCATAGAATACCCTAAGAACAGTTGGGTGAACATTCTATCTCAGATCCAAGCATAAAGTGTTTGTTGCTAAAACGGGTCCTTTCCCGAGGAAAAGTTTCTCTCGAAAGAATTGAGTGGGAGGAAGATAGAACTTGATGAGGTTGTTGAACCTTTGTTCAACCAGAGAGTAGCGCAATGCAGGAAGATGTTTCTGTGAAGCCTACGTTAGTTGAAGAGGAAGTAAATGATGATGATCATGAAGCTTCGGATCAAGTTACTATCGAACCTCGTAGGTTGACGAGGATGTGTACTGCTCCTGAGCAGTACGACAACCCTGTCTTGGAGGTCATGTTGTTGGACAACGATGAACCTACGAACTATGGAGAAGCAATGATGGCCCTGGTTTCCGACAAATGGTTAGAGGCCATGAAATCCGAGAAAGGATCCATGTATGAAAACCAAGTATAGACTTTGGTGGACTTTCTCGTTGGATGGCAGGTCATTGAGTACAAATGGATCTTTTTAAAATGAAGACAGACACTGATAGTGAATGTCACCATTTATAAAGCTCGACTTGTCGCAGAGAAGTTTCCGACAAGTTCAAGGAGTTGACTACGATGAGACTTTTTCACTCATAGCAATGCTGAAGTCTGTTGGAATGATGTTAGCAGTTGCTGCATTTTTCAATTATGAAATCTGGCGGATGGATGACAAACCATCGTTTCCTTAACAATTTACTTGAGGAAAGGTTGTATGTGATACAACCAGAAGGTTTTGTCAGTTCTAAGGATGCTAAAAGGTGTGCGAGCTCCAGCAATCCATCTAAGGGCTGGAGCAAGCATCTCGGAGTTGGAATATGCACTTTTATGAGGTGATCAAAGTTTTTGAGTCTATACAAAGTTTATGAGAAACTTGTATTTGCAATAAAGTGAGTGGGAGCACTATAGAATTTCTGATGAGTATATGTGGATGCCATATTGTTGATCAAAAATAATGTAGAATTTCTAGAAAGCATAAACGGTTGTTTGAAAAGTGTTTTTCAAAGGAAGACCTGGATAAAGCTACCTAATTGTTGAGCATCAAGATCTATATAGATAGATCAAGATGCTTGATGAGACTTTCAATGAGTACATACCTTGACAAGATTTCGAAAGAGTTCAAAATGGATAAGTCAGAGAAAGAGTTCTCGCCTGATTTGTAAGGTGTGAAGTTGAGTGAGACTCAAAGATCGACAAACGGCAGAAGAAAGAGAAAGGATGAACGTCGTCCCCTATGCCTTAGCCATAGGCTCTGTATAGTATGCCATGCTGTGTACCGCACCTGTGTGTGCCTTGCCATGAGTCCGTCAAGGGGTACAAGAGTGATCCAGGAGTGGATCACTGGACAGCGGTCAAGATTATCCTTAGTAACTAAAAGACTAAGGAGATGTTTCTCGATTATAGAGGTAATAAAGAGTTCGTCGTAAAGAGTTACGTCGATGCAAGCTTTAACACCAATCCGGATGACCCGTAGTAGCAATCTGGATACATATAGTGGAGCAGCCATTTGGAATAGTACCAAGTGGAGTGTGGTAGCAGTGTTCACGGTTTGACATAGAGATTTGCAAAGTACACACGGATCTAAATGTCGCAGACCCATTGACTATAAGACCTCTCTCACTCGCAAAGCATGATTGAGCCCCAGAACTCATTGGGTGTTAGATTCATAACAATGCGCATCACATGGTGATGTGAACTAGATTATTGACTCTAGTGCAAGTGGGAGACTATTGGAAATATGCCCTAGAGGCAATAATAAATTAGTTATTATCATATTTCCTTGTTCATGATAATCGTTTATTATCCATGCTATAATTGTATTGATCGGAGACTTAGATGCATGTGTGGATACATAGACAAAACCATGTCCCTAGTATGCCTCCAATAGACTAGCTCGTTGATCAAAGATGGTTAAGGTTTCCTACCCATGGACATGAGATGTCATTTCAAAACGGGATCACATCATTAGGAGAATGGTGTGATGGACAAGACCCAAACTACAAACGTAGCATATGATCGTGTCACTTTATTGCTACTGTTTTTTGCATGTCAAGTATATGTTCCTATGACCATGAGATCATGCAACTCATGGATACCGGAGGAGTGCCTTGTGTGTATCAAACGTCACAACGTAACTGGGTGACTATAAAGGTGCTCTACAGGTATCTCCGAGGGTGTCTGTTGAGTTGGCATGGATCAAGACTGGAATTTGTTACTCCGTGTGACGGAGAGGTATCTCAGGGCCCACTCGGTAATACAACATCACAATAAGCCTTGCAAGAAATGTGACTAAGTGTTAGTCACGAGATCTTGTATTACGGAACGAGTAAATAGACTTGCCGGTAACGAGGTTGAACTAGGTATGGAGATACCGACGATCGAATCTCGGGCAAATAACATACCGAAGAACAAAGGGAACATCATACGGGGTTAACTGAATCCTTGACATAGAGGTTTGAACGATAAAGATCTTCGTAGAATATGTAGGAACCAATATGGGCATCCAGGTCCCGCTATTGGTTATTGACCGTAGAGGTGTCTCGGTCATGTCTACATAGTTCTCGAACCCGCAGGGTCTGCACACTTAAGGTTCGGTGACGTTTCGGTAGTATAGAGTTATGCATGGTGGTGACCGAAGGTTGTTAGGAGTCCCGAATGAGATCCCGGACGTCACGAGTAGCTCCGGAATGGTCCGTAGGTAAAGATTGATATATAGGAAGTCCTATTTTGGTCGCCGGAAAAGTTTCGGGCTCATCGGTAGTGTACCGGGAGTGCCAGTAGTGTACCGGGAGACCATTGGGAGGGGTATTTCGACCCAAAGGCTACATGGGTTGTGGGAGAGTAAATACCAGACCTTAGTGGGCTGGTGGATGTCCAACACAAGGCCCATGCGGCTGGGAAGAAAAGCCCAAAGAGAAAAAGGTGGAAAAAGGCAAAAATAAGGCAAAAATAAGGAGGAGTCCTAGTCCTACTAGGATTGGAGGAGGAATCCTCCAATCCTCCTTGATTCGGCCAACCCAAGAGCTGGTCCTTTGAGGGCCAAGCCTCCTCCTCTCTTCCTCTTATATATACTAGAGGTTTTAGGGTTTTTGGCACGAGATTTTCAGCCACGTGCTACCCGTTCCTCAAGTGCATAGTTTCTCCTCAAGATCGGATTTCTGCAGTGCTTAGGCGAAGCCTGCCGGAATAGCTCCACCACCATCGTCGGAGCACCATCACACTGTCGGAGAACTCTCCTACCTCTCCGCTCCTTCTTGCTGGATCAAGAAGACGGAGATCGACATCAAGCTGTACGTGTGCTGAACGCGGAGGTGCCGTTCGTTCGGCGCTGGATCGGAAGGACCGTGATCAAGATCGTGAGACGGATCGTGATGAGTTCGCGGGATGGATTGTGATTGGATCGCAGGACGGATCGTGATGAGTTCGCGGGACGGATTGTGATTAGATCACGGGACGGATCGTGATGAGATCGCGGGACGCTCGGCGATTTGGATCGCGAAGACGTTTGACTACACCAACCGCGTTTCTTAACGCTTCCCGCTTAGCGATCTACAAGGGTACGTAGATCCACTCTCCCTCTCAGAGATGCTCATCATCATGGATAGATCTTGCTTGTACGTAGGAATTTTTTTGTTTCCCATGCAACGTTTCCCAACACTTGTCAAGGGCGTCGTGCGTCAGAGCTGAATTGCCACATCAAACATCTCTCGGACGCATGACGCCTCGGACCAAGGAGCCATGCATAGTAGTATGACGCCTTGGCCCAAGGCACCATGCCTTCTAGATTAACAAAATGGCCAACCCCATCTCTTTTTCCCTATTCTTCAACCTGCCTGCCCTCTCTCCTCCTTCCTAATGCTCATTAAATCTAGCGGATCGGAGTTGGATCTCCAGATCGGTGAAATTATCTTCCCCTTCGACCCAAGTATTCTCCCATGTTCCTCCTCCTTTTATTGGTTGAAACCTTTGCATTGTCCCGATTTGGAGAAGCCCTAGGTTATTTTGATGCATTTTCGGTTGCTATGTTTGTAGATGGAGAGAATCATGAATGTTCATCATATGGAAGATGTCGCTTTTGGGAAGGGAGATGTCGAATATGGTGACTCGAAGGAGGTAGTGATGGTGTTTGGCATTAGTCCTAACCTTGTCGAGGTTGTGGTAGAGCTCCGAAGCAAGTTGAATTGGATGGACGAAAGTGATGGAGTTGACTTGATCAGAAGGTGTATTATTGGGTTCGAACAACACATTCACCGAAAGACAATGCCTCTCATCTCCGTGTTTTTGGCACACATATAAGGAGAGTTTGGCTGCCTTACAAGGTAAACCTCTCAAGTTATGACCCGTTCATAGGTCTTTGGGCTTTGATCACCGAGGAATAGAGACTTTAGACCGTATTGCACCCCGAATGAACTATGCAATGGTGTTCATTAATAACCAATAAAGTGCAGAAAATTGCTTTTGTATGTCGAGCTTCATGGAGGACGTTTATTGAAAAATTCAAAATTCATATTTTTACATTTTAAAAGTTTTTAAAAAATACAGATATACATGGAAACATAACACACATGTTTAATTTTTTAGGTCAAAATACTTGAAATGTGGGCTGTGAAAAACAAATCCATGGTTTTTCCAGCACATGATATTGTTCATCATGAAAGTCCATGGATTCATTTATTTTAGATACACCGCATTTGAAGGCATTTCATCCTGAAATTTCACAGACATAAACACTACACACTACATCCTTGTATACTTGTACATTTTTTTTATTGTTTTTCAAATTTTCCAAAAAAAATCGGTCCCATGAAGGCCTATCTCCAAAATGCACCACTCGTAAAGTGACAACTCTCTTTTTCTCTCTATAAAAAGAGTCAGGTAAGAGCATATATAGCCGGGCGCCTCAAATGACCCCTCATATGCCCATGAACGCACCCTGTCAACGATCGGATAGGAGAGAAAAGGAAAAAATGAACCAACCGGACCCCTCATAGCATCCTTATACGCTCGGGCTGCACGCGAACCCTTATATCCATCTCAAATATGCAGAGGATATGAGGGCTCGCGGGCATGCCCGGACGCGTCCGGTCAGTCCGCCGTGTAGGACGCGACCCCACGAGTACCATCTTTTTCTTTTCTTTATTCATTATTTTCTTTCTTTTTTTTTCTCTCCATTAATTATGTGCAAGTGACCGAACGCACGAGAAAAAAAAGAAATGTGACTATGCAAACGAACAAATAAGGAACATGCCCGATCATTGATCGAACGCGTCCGCAAACGTTTAGGAAGTCATATTGGCAATATCCGGCTATAGATGTTCTAACTCAAGTTAAAGGATGAGCATTTAAGCTCTATTCACTAGCACAACAAACTATCCATCCAAGAAATTAAGAAAAACATTCTGCAGTAGTTTGGCAGCCGTTAATAAAAATGTGTGTCGAGTGAATGCGACGGGGGCCCAGCTGTCAGCATCACATGGAAAATCCTTCGTAGTACAAGTTGTGATCTCCAAGCAGATAATAAAAAACAGAAATTAATAAACCTCGCTTAAACCTCGTTGGTTCGGTCGACCGATGCTGCTCCCGCACCGGAGACCCAGCCACCGTCTTCTCCGGCAGCCGACGTCCCCGTCACCGTCCCCATCCCATAAGCCGCCGCCGCCGTCGCCCCGCCGCCGCGGCCCTCCTGCGGAGGCTCCGCCACCACCGCGCCGCCGGGCCCCTCCCCTCGACCCGTCGGCCTACGCGGGCCTCCTCCGGGCAGCGTCGAGGGGGCGGTCGCTGCCGCTGGCCAGGCTGACCCACTCCCACATGCTCCGCGCCGGATTCCATCCGGGCCTCTTCCTCCGCAACAACCTCCTCGCTGCATACTGCCGCGGCGGCGACATGCGCCACGCCCGCCTCCTGTTCGACGGAATGCCGCGCCGGGACGCCGTGTCCTGGAACACCCTCATCGCGGGATACTCCAGCCAGGGTGGGTCCTCCGCACGCCTCGCGCTCGCAGCCTTCCGGGACGCGCGGGGCGGCGGCGTCCGGGCGGACAGGTTCACCTACGCCACGGTGCTGGCTGCGTGCGGCAGGGCCGGGGACTGGAGGCACGGCCGGGTGGCGCACGGGCTGGCCGTGGTGAGCGGGCTGGCGCAGGATGCGTTCCTGACCAACTCCATCATCGACATGTATGCCAAGTGCGGGATGATTGACGAGGTGAGGCTGGTGTTTGACCGGGCTGAGGAGCGGGACGAGGCGTCGTGGAACCTGCTGCTGTCTGCATACGTGCGCATGGGGTGGCCGGAGGTGGCCGTGCACGTGCTCGTATGGATGCACCGGTCAGGGGTCAAGCTGGATAGCTTTGCCTTGGGCGGGATCCTCAAGGCTTGCTCCGAGCTCCAGGGCTCCGAGGATGTCCGGAGGATGCTGCATGGCTGTGTGGTTAAGGTTGGTTTGGACTTGAATATGTTCGTCGGGAGTGCCATGGTGGATATGTATGCCAAGAACGGTGGACTTGACGAGGCGATCAAGGTGTTTGACTGCATCCCGAATCAGAATGCGGTGGTGTACGGTGCCATGATTGCGGGGTTTGCTCGCTTAGGTAATGACCCTTGCCCCGAGGTTAGAATCGAAGCTGTCAGGCTTTTCTCAGACTTGCTCCGGATGAGTGTAAAACCATCCAGGTTTACTTTCAAGAGTGTGCTCGAAGTCTGCAATTTGACCAGCGCGGTGTACTGTGGGAGGCTGATACATGCTCATGTTATATTCAGTGGGTTTCAGGATGATGAGTTCATAGCAAATGCGCTGATCAAATTGTACTCCAAAGCACAGTCAGTAAGTGACAGCCTGAGATGCTTCCATATGACTCCCAGGCAAGATGTCGTCACATGGACATCCATGATTACAGCATTCACGCAGGATGAGAATTTTGAGAAGGCACTAGGCCTGTTCCTAGAGTTTCTTTCTGTTGGAAAAGTGCCCGACCAGTTCACTTTATCGAGTGTGATGAATGCCTGTGCTGCTCTGAGTCTACCAGCAACCTGTAAGCAGATACACTGTTATACGGTCAAATCTGGACTCGCTCAGTTCACTGTGTGCGCCAATTCTCAGATTTCTATGTATAGGAATATAGGTGATGTTGAGGCTTCAAAGAAGACATTTGAGCAGATTACATGTCTGGATATATTCTCATGGTCTGCAATGGTTTTGAGCTACGCAGTCCATGGCCATGAAGGCGAGGCTCTAGTGCTCCTGGAGAAGATGAAGGATTGTGGTGTCGTGATAAATGATATTTCTTTTCTTGCCGTTCTCATTGCTTGCAGCCAGCAGGGGCTGGCAGATGAAGGTTTCAGGTACATACTCTTTCAAAGTAATGATTGACCTGCCTGTTTTGTTGTTTCTCAAAAAGTCCTTTGTCTACCTCCTGTGAATTTTCAGTATCCTCATGTGTATTATATATGCCAGTAGCAAACTTATGAAGGACCTTTCTAATTTACATTAAATGTTCAACATTCAAGTCATCCTACACAGAAAATATATGCCATCTTAAGGGAGATATGATAGTCTGGAAATTGTGTTGTGCAATGAACATAGCTAAGTCTAGCTCCAAAAATCGATTTGCCAAATGCCCCACATTCTTGCTCTTGCTTAGTAAGCTTAAAAGACATGTTACATTAGCTATTTACTTGCGCCAAACCTAGGGGTTACCTATATTGTGATATCATACCTACCCTCCAGATAGGAAATTGTAGCTTGCGTTCAGTTTCTCATGTGAACTATATTTATACCTTTCCGAATTACCAATTTCCAGGGACTGGTAAGATCATCAGACTTGAAGTAACACCGCCAATGCCGGTCCCAAGCCCGGATGCAAAAGGTGGAGGGTTCAAGTTTGACATACCTTTCCTGAACAAAATTGTGTATGCTCAGAACTAAAGCCTATGATGCTAATTGAAGAATGTGCTATAAAGGAACGTTAGAAATAGGGAAGTCTCCTCTATTTCTGGCACTTCTATCCAGCTTCTCAACAATGTTCTCAATTCATCAAGTATCTGCCTTTTTTGTAATGCAGGCACTATGAGAGCATGTTATCAGATTATGGCTGTTCCCCAAATACGAAGCACAAAGCTTGCGTAGTTGACCTCCTTGGCCGTGTTGGTAAGATATCTGAGGCTGAAGATTTCATAATGGGGTCTGGATCAGAAAATGACCCAATACTTTGGCATGCACTGTTGCGTGCATGCAGAATCCATGGGGACAAAGAGAGGGGTATAAAAACCGGAGAGAAATTAAGGGAACTCGAGCCCTTCGCTGTTACTTCATATGTGGTTCTGTACAACCTCTACATGGATGCGGGCAAAATCTCATTGGCTATGAAGACGAGAGGCCTAATGAGAGAGCGAGGCATGAGTAAGGAAGCTGGGATTAGTTGGGCCGAGTTTGGGGGATCCATCCATCATTTTACTGATGGAAATAACTCCTGCCCACACAATAATGCAGTTCACGCCAGATTAGAAGAATTGTTGGTCAGTGTGAAACAGAAGACCGAGCATGGTGGAACGGACATTTGGGAATTAGGATTCCAGAGTAGAAAGGATGGCGAGACCTCACTTGCCAGACATGGTGAACTACTGGGTGTGGCTCTTGGGCTGTCTACTTTGCCATCTGCTGCTCCTGTAACAGTTATGAAGAACCAGAGGATATCCTGGGAAAGCCATGAAACACTGAAGTTGCTATCGGCAAGGGAAAACAGGGGAATAATTGTCAGAGATCTGACTCATTTTCATCGTTTTTATCAAGGTTCGTGCTCTTGCAGAGACTACTGGTAGACATAAGTGATTTATAACCTTGGGAGTACAAACCTCAGAAGGGTCAGCGGAACAGTTTGGCCATTCTTGCAGCTGAGGTTGAAACTGGTGTCTTGGCAGTTGGGATCGGAGGAATGAGAGGATTACGGTAAAGGGTACAGTGGCATTCCACTGAACCGAAGCTGTGTCATTCCACTGAACAGAAGCTGTGTACATGCAGCATACGATTGTGCTTGATGATGTCCAACTCCAGCCACGCATCACTTTGTGATTAAGCGTCACACGTCTCGAGCTGTTCATCTCTGCTGAAACCGTGGGATTGCTGGACATGTGAAGGCAGAGCTGCTTCCCTGCATCTCAGCTAGAACTGTGGCTTAATTATATATACTTGGGCATTTTGTGAGCAAAATGTGCTGACCTGAACAGCCGGCATCTGCTGTTTTTGTTCCACGGTCTAAGCTGAGACCCATGCATCTGCAGCACGTACACTGTGGTCACACTGCTGTAGAAGCTGTGGTCAGAAGTGTTCATATTGAGAAGTTCCTGATGGGGAGAAAAGCTCATTGCGAAACGAATGATGTGCTACACTCTCACCAAGATGAAAGATACGCTGAGAATTTATTTTTTGCACAGGCTGACGTAGGTTACAGGTATAGTTGCAAACACATGCTATGTTTATGCAAGTACCTTATGATATTTTTACATAGCTGTTGCAGCTGAAATTGCATTTATACACACTTGTGCTCAATCACAGAAATTCTAATAATAAAATCCTTGGTATACATTCATGTTTTAGATCCAAATGCAGGAGTTTTTACTGATTCAAAATACATATCATTCTCTTCAGACTTAAGAAACAAAAGTCATACATAATAAAATGAAAATAATCTCCTTAAGTCAGAACTATTTAGCCTCTCACCTTTTAGGGTGAAGTTGGTGTTTCTTGATTCTGCCGACAATTGTTAAAACCGTTTACCTGCCAGTTTATTAGTTTGGTGATCTGTGTTAGAACAGGGTTGTGCTGTCTGTAGTTACCATATTTTATAGTGGCTTCTTTGCTTATTTCCCTCTTGTCTATATGTACTGGCTCTTGGCCCTATTCAATACAGAAAGCTCATTTCATAATAATATGGTCTCCGGTGAGAGTTTCATGCTCAATGAGGGCGCTGGCTAGCACATGAAGCTCCTTACTGTATGGTGTGAGGATCGTTTTCGCATTCTTGTAAGCCTTGTCCATTAGCTGATTCACCTCCTCATCGACCTAGGCAGTCTTCTGCCCCCTCATGGTCATCCTCTTCCCACCACGACTTTAAACAAGGGCCTGGGGGGAGGGGGGGGGGTGCCAAGCTTAGCCCTGGAAACCATAACACCTATAACACACAGAGGATTATACTAAAATACTAGTAGGTATTTTTTTTTGCACCTATAATACACATAACACCCCCACTAGATCCTCCCCTGTCGCCGCCACAATCGTCATCATCGTAGGAAACAAGGTCTATTGCCAGCTGCGTCGCCTGACTTAGATCAGCCAATGCACCAGCAGCCATCTCGCTCTCACCAAGCTGAAGAACACTTTTTTTTCCTAGACTGACCAAGCTTAATAACTCGGTAAGAAGCACAAGCTGACATAGGTTAGCAGGTATAGTTACAAACACATGATACGTTTATCCAAAGCACCTAATGACATCTTTATACAGGCTTTTGCAGCTGGGAAAATGTATGTAGCTAGGACTGAAATTGCAATTATTTATCATTATGCTCAGTGACAGAAATCCTATTCAACTCTGAAATACAGATCACAGGGGGCGAAGGGGTGGGGGGTTGTCAAATTCATGTTTGAGATTCATAGCAGCAGTTTTTTTATGATTCAAACGCACATATGTAAAAGTGCAAAACACTTCAGACTTTTGTGAAACTAAAGGTCAGAGACATCCAGAACCGTACGTCTCCTTTGCATCTGTTGGCATGCAGCTAAAGGATTTAAAGAAGAAAAATCTTGTTAGGACAAAACTGTTTTGCTTCTCTGTTATTTTGTCATTTAATAGTTGACGATACAAGCTCATCTATCTGGTCTCCGGTGAGAGTTCCATGCTCAAGAAGGGCATTATTGGCTAGCACATGAAGCTCCTTGCTGTGCGCCGTGACAATCTCCTTCACGTTCTTGTAAGCCTTGCCAAGCAATTCTTTCACCACCTCATCGGCCAGGGCCATCGTATGCCCACTCGGAGTCGCTGCCTTCCCGCCGCCACCATCACTGTCATTGCCGTAGGAAACATGTCCGACCTGCTCGCTCATACCATACTTGGTGACCATATCTTTCGCTAGTTTAGTCGCCTTGCTTAGATCAGACACGGCGCCAGAGCTCACCTCGCTGTTTCCAAATATAAGCTCCTCGGCTACCCTGCCTCCCATGAGTATGTCCAATTTGGCCAGCATCTTCTTCCTTGAGACTTTGTAAACATCTTCTTCCTCTGGCAGCTGTGTCACCATGCCGAGAGTGTTCCCCCTCGGGACAATGGTAGCCTTGTGGATGGAGCGAGCACTGTCCGTGTGCATAGCAACAAGGGCCCTTCCTCCCGCGTGGTATGCAGTCATCTTTCTGCAGTCATCAGGTAACACTGCCGATTTGCGCTCGCTACCCATCATGATCTTGTTCTTGGCGTATTCAATGTGATCCATCGTAACAGCTTCTGCTCCATCCTTGGCAGCCTTGAGAGCAGCAATGTTTACCAGGTTTGTAAGGTCTGCACCTGAGGATCCCGGTGTTCCCATCGCCATGGTCATCAGATCCACATCCTTGGCTTTGACCTGAAAAGAAGGATAAAAGAGAAGGTCAAAGTCTCGCATTGAGGACTACAGAGACGCCTCATGTTTGTCGACAGGGTATGTACCTTTGCCATACAAGCCTTGAGGATCTGTCGTCGGCCCTCGACATCTGGCCTAGGAACCTGAACATGACGGTCAAAACGCCCAGGTCTAATAGCAGCCTTATCTAATGACTGGGGAAAATTGGTCGCCACAAGAATGATGATCCCGTCATTCTGCTTGAAGCCATCCATCTCAACAAGCAGCTGGTTCAAGGTCTGCTTCTGCGATCTCGAATCACGGGAGCTCCTGGTTCCAGCAACGGCATCGATTACATCGATGAATATTATGCAAGGGGATTGCTTCTTTGCTGCATCGAAGAGCTCCCTCACTCTTTGAGCCCTGACACCCACATATCGCTTGTCGAATTCGCTGCCGTTGCACGCAAAGAATGGGACGTTGGCTTCCCCGGCCATAGCCCTCGCCACCATGGTCTTCCCTGTGCCCGGTGGGCCAGCAAGCAGGACGCCCTTTGGAAGCTTGCCACCAAGGCGCGTGAAATGCTGCGTCAGGTTAACAACTACGTAGATCAGCGTCAAGAAAGAAAAGGAGATCACGCAGGGGTTTGTTATTTGATGATGGCGATGTGTGTCTCTCACCTTGGGATCTCTTAGGTACTGAACAATGTCCTCGAGCTCAGCCTTGGCTTCGTCGACTCCCTTGACATGACGGAATCTCGTGGTTGATTTCACGGACACAGCTTCGAATCTGTTTTTCTTTCTCTTGGCAGCATCACTGGAGTCTGGAGTTGGGTGCTTGAATCCTGGGGTTTACCCTCCGATTCGTCGACCGGAACCCTATCGACAGGGATTTCGGTGCCTTGCTTATCCAGTCTGTCAACCAGAGCATTGCCGGCATAGATGACAATGCCAATGGCTGCAAAGGTCCGCAGGGTAGGCGTAGGCCAGAGCTCCTTGCGCAATTCGCCTTTCAACCCTGGCGTGGTAGCTCTTGCTGCATGCGAAAACAAACAAATTGCGTGTGGTTGACGGCTGGGATATATAATCCGAAAGAATAACAAAGGTTAAGTGAAAGAAAACGCGCGAGCGGCTAACCTGCAGTATGCAACTCAAGGGTGATGAGGGCTTTTAGGTAGTCGGAGAGAGCTGGAGACTGCGCCGGATTCTGGAGACCGTGATCCGTATCTCCGCTGTAGGTTTCCGCCTGCATCAAGCATGCACCAAGTGTATCAGAGGTTTTACAGAAGGAAACCTACATAATCATTTCCTCCATGGCAATGGGCAATGGCAGCAGCCAACCATCAGGCCGGACGTAGAAAACTGAAAACGGTGCTAGTTATTTTTCCCTTTTCTTTTGCGTGTCATCCTTTCCCAGGGTTCATGCTAATCTTCTGTCTGTCTGTTGGGTAGTTGGCAGTTGCTAGGCAAGTATATCGATCTAAAGCTATATATAGGTCTACAATACATACATGCGCCAGTGGTTTTTGCAGCAGGTACCCTGGAGGAAGGAGCAGCCGCCGCCGCCGCCGCACCGTAAACCTGCCTTGCCGCCTGCGACAGAAACCCGCGCAGAAATCAAGATGACAGGAGAAGATAATCTTATGGCTGCCAGCCCCAAAATCACTGTGAAAGAAACGCCGGAGGACAGCGCGCTGCGGTTTCAGGCAGCTTTGGTAAACCATCGGTCAGGTACGTACATAAACATACATACCAAAAGGAAACGAAAGGCTGATGAAGTTGGACCAACAAGGCGAAATTCATGCATGCTTTGGTTGCTGGTGATATATAGGAGTAGATGAAGAAGATATGGAAACAAGGAAGAAATACGTACGTAACCCTGGAGAGGGCGCGAGTTTCGGCCTGGTTACCTGTCGTCCATGGATCACATCATGTGGTGTCTATCTATCTGTGCAGTCCGGCTCTACCATGTACCAAGACCTGCGGGATCCGTGCAGCGGTGCAGGCAAAGGAGACACGCTCCCTCCATCTGTGCAAGCCCGTGGCCGTCAAACCATGTCGACGCGGATGGCGGCCACTGATATGAAACGAAGCGCGCGGCCATGGCTACTACTACGTCGGTGCGCCGGCGCTTTTGGTCCTCGGATCGGAGTTCCCGGACGATCTCCTCATCGTCATCTACAGCATGGCCGCCTCCCCGATAGCTGGCTGGACTTTATGGTATTAGCACATTAAATTGTCCTAAGAACATAGTTTTCCATGGGAGTAGAAGAAAAGAAGAAATGCAAGACAAATAATAGAGATGTGTGCATTTTATAGACATATTGTAGTCTTATAAATTGCTGACAGATACTCCCTCCGTCCCAATATAAGTGTCGCAGAGATCATCGACACTTATTTTGGGACGGAGGGAGTTTTTTTTTTTTTAATATTGCACCTATGTTGCGTCCCACACTTTTTTTTTTCAAACCATGCAGGAGAGCTTGATTTATTATATCCGTCCTTTTACAGTACATCAAGTCTATTCAGGCCGTCCATTTATGTGGTTGGAGGGTCCAGATAAACCAATACTAAAACCATGGTTTGAAATAGCGAATATAGCGTCCGCTATTGCGTCAGTAATGGCGCGAATATAGCGTCTGCTATTGCGTCAGTAATAGCGGTAGCACAATAGCGATCGCCATCACTCAAATTAAATGTCATTACTTTTTTCCATGTTCTAGTGATATAAACAATAACCTGGTGTATTTATAAATCCGCTATGTGGACATATCACCCGCTATCCACATTCCGGAACCCAATCCACTACCAGCCCGCTATCCGCATTCCGTTACACGAAACCCAATCCGCTACCAGCGCGCTATTCGCTATTTAAAACCATGACTAGAACAGATTTTGAGTAGTATATTGGTTACTTAAGGGCATTTTAGGTAGTTCACTCTGTTCAAAGTAAGAAAGATCAGAACTATCACTTAATAAGGAATTACGAATATACCCTAGAGAAAAAAAAAACCGGATCAACAAAATACTACCACTATTTTGTATGAGCTCTTTCACGGTACCCTGTGATAATTCCCCAAATATAATGGTAACGACTGATCTATACTGCTCCCATTTGTCAATGGAATCACGAGCGGTATGATTTGCACCGATTCGCTCCGTCCTCCAATATACAATCGTGGGATCATTTTAGGAAGTACTAGCAAAACGACCCATGCGTTATAGCGGGAGAAAATAATAATAATCTCCAATGGTCATGATCACATTTTGCTGCATCACCAAGATACACTATCACTCTTATTTTCATGAAATTGTGAACAAGTTTTGAAAATCATGATTTTTTTTAAACTCGTGAACATATTTGAAATCATGAATTTTTTTCAAATACGCAAACATTTTCTAAAATCAGAAACATTTTTGAATTAATGAACAGTTTAGACTATTTTCAAATATAATTTTTGAAAATGTGAACATTTTTCAAACATGTTTCTCGAATCGGTGAACATGTCTAGAGTCGAATAATTATTTTTTGAAATTAGTGGAACAATTTTCGAAATTCATGATTTTTAAAAATATGTGATCCCCATGCAAAATGATCCAGAGCTTTCATTTGTACTCAGGAAGAACATTTGGATCGACAGATTTCAATAATAACAAATCTTTGACCAGGAAACACTATGCGTGACAGAAATATCAGTTTTAGATCCAGAGCAGGAGTCAAGTGATTCAAATTTCAACACACAATATACAAAACTCAATGCATTCCCTCCGGCTAAATAGACTTGGCAAAACCAAAATCACAGAAATTCAGACCATACAGCTTTTTTTTCCATTTTTATGTGCATGGAACTAAAGAATCAAAACAAGAAGAAAAATACTCGTGATTATGAGGAAGACGATGCTCCCTGAGTATGCTAAATATTGTTAAAAAAACCATTTATCTTTACTTGGCGATACTAGCCGCTTGATCTGGTCTCCAGTGAGAGTTCCATGACAAATGAGGGCATCGGCTAGCACATGAAGCTCCTTACTGTGAGCCATCACAATCTTTTTCGCGTTCTTGTAAGCTTTGCCCAGTAATTCTTTCACCTCCTCATCAGCCAGGGCTACTGTATGCCCGCTCCAGGTTGCCGTCTTCATCCCACTGTCGCTGCTGTAGGACACAAGGCCAACACGCTGGCTCATACCATACTTGGTGACCATGTCTGTCGCCAACTGAGTCGCCTCCCTTAGATCAGCTCTCTCCGAATATAAGCTCCTCAGCCACCCTGCCTCCCATGAGGATGTCCAATTTCGCCAGCATCTTCTTCCTTGAGATTTTATACTCGTCTTCTTCCTTTGGAAGCTTCCTCTGTAAGCTGGGTCACCATGCCGAGAGCGTTCCCCCTCGGGACAATGGTGGCCTTGTAGATAGGGCGAGCATCATCTGTGTGGATAGCAACAAGGGCCCGCCCTCCTACGTGGTATGCACTCATCCTCCTGCAGTTATCAGGTATCACAGCCGCTTTTCGCTCGCTGCCCATCATGATCTTCTCCTTGGCATATTCAACATGATCCATCGTAACAGCTTCTGCCCCATCCTTGGCAGCCTTCAGAGCAGCAAAATTCACCAACTTTGTATCTGCACCTGAAAATCCCGGTGTCCCCTTTGCAAGGATCATCAGATCCATACCCTTGGCTTCGACCTGAAAAAAGGAATCACAGAGAAAGGATTGTAATGTCTGCACCTGAAAATCTCAGTGCCCCCCCCACCAGGAACAATCATAGAGAAAGCACCTGGAAAATTAACCAAAGTCTTGCATTGAACATTACAAGGACGCGTTATCTTTCTGGACAAAGTAAGTACCTTTGACATACAAGCCTCGAGGATATGCCACCGGCCCATGAGATCTGGATTAGGAACCTGGACATGACGATCAAAACGTCCAGGT
Organism: Hordeum marinum; assembly: GCA_022496015.1. Classification (NCBI taxonomy): domain Eukaryota; kingdom Viridiplantae; phylum Streptophyta; class Magnoliopsida; order Poales; family Poaceae; genus Hordeum; species Hordeum marinum. The sequence goes on from CM039676.1 coordinate 502,947,630, forward strand.
CTAGTAACGGCTTTATCTAGTGACTCCGGGAAGTTGGTCGCTGCAAGAATGATGATCCCATCATTCTGCTTGAATCCATCCATCTCAACAAGCAGCTGGTTCAGGGTCTGCCTCCTCCATGTTGCATCTTCTGGGTTTCTATGATCAGCAATGGCATCGACTTCATCCATGAATATTATGCAAGGGGATCGCTGCTTTGCTGCACCGAAGAGCTCCCTCACTCTTTTAGCCCCGAGACCAATCCACTTCTCCTCGAAGTTGCTGCCGCTGCATGCGAAAGAATGGGACGCCGGCTTCCCCGGCTACAGCCCTCGCCAACATGGTCTTCCCTGTGCCCGGTGGGCCAACAAGCAGAACGCCCTTCGGAAACTTGCCACCAAGGCGTGTGAAATTCTGCCAATTAGTTAAGCATGCTAGGTTAAGAATTTAATCAGAATCAAAGAAACAAAAAGGATAGTGAATTGAAACAAAAAGCATGGTATGTCAATTGATGATGGCGATGTCTCTCACCTTGGGATATCTTAGGTAGTGAACTATGTCCTCGAGCTCAGCTTTGGCTTCGTCAACTCCCCTGACATCATGGAATCTCGTGGTTGAATTCATGGACACGTCGTTCACGACATCAAAACGACCAGTCTCGGCGCCACCACAATTGGTGCTTGAATCTGTGGCTGAATTGGCAGTTCATGCTGCAGGTAGCCTGAATGAAGGGACATAAGCCGCCGCCGCCGCCGCCGCCTCATTGTAAATTGCATTCGCCGATCCACAGTTTGCAAGATGCCTTGTAGCCTGTGACACAAATACACGCGAGGATTAAGACGACCGGCAAATACGATCCTATTCAAGGACGGTGACAACAATCATGGAAGCAGCGGAATCGGCAACCCGTAAATCTAAGTGGCACTTTCAGCATAGCTGAGCATCAAGTTAAGAACATATAAGCAGAATCTTTGTGTCCCTTTGGAGTGGAACGGACTCCTCGACCCCAAGATTCGAAGAAGAGAACATTAAGGAAAAAACGAAACATTTACCCTGGAGAGAGCGAGCCGGCAAGCCATGGAGAGGGACTAGGAAGAATCGCTCGAATCTACGGTCTGTCTCGGCGATTTTGGGTCTGCTTTCCGCCGTCTCGTGGTATCTGTCGTCGCTAATCGCTAGTGGAATTTGTAGACGGGGCGCGCGGTATTTAGCTTCGCCCAGCACTCATAGTCCGACTCTACTGCTACCCGCATATATCCTGTTGTGCGTCGATTAGGACATGCCGCTAAGGCGGGAATGAACCCCACCAAAACTCGGAATCGGAAACATACACCGTGTTGGACAGCAAAATTCACCTGCGATGCGAGTGCGACGGCGCGCGTGCGGGTCCGGCGGCGGCCGGGAGCGGAGCAGGACGACCAGCACGCCGCGACGCCGGCTGCCTGCCGGATATGGGCCGAGCCTCCACACGGGCACGGAGGACGCCGGCCGGCCGGCCGTCACGACCATCGTTCCGCCGGTCTGGCTCCGGCCGCCCGGCCGGATCTGCGCGCCGTTCGAGGTGGTGGCGTTGGCTGTTCCGCCAAGGCACAGAGCCACGGACACGGGCCGAGCTAAGTGCGACTTTCGCACAGCCCATTTGGAACAGCCTTTGTTGCCAAAGTAGAAGAAAAAACTGTGCACAAGTTAGCCCAGCTTGAAAATTTGAAAATATTAATAATTTATTTTTTCATGTCAAGAAAATAATAGCCAAAACAAATATGCATACACGTATCGATATGATATGCAAGGAAAAAAGACAACATGAGGATATGATAATAGCAGACAGTATATACAACATGTAAATTATGGTTGTGTGCTTCGTTTGAGCCAAGGGTTGCGGATAATCCTCCTTTTTGAAATTAAAGGATATCTCGGGTGAAAGAGCATTTATCTCTCTAATTGTTTTGATAATTGATGACAATGCTATTTGCAGACTAATCGTGTGCATTAAGTATTTTAGATACTCTTATATATGTGGCACAAGACGTTTATTCCCCTGGGTGATAGAATAGTGAAGACGGGTTCCCGACGTTCCCTTTCGGTTATCTTGAGTCATAGGAAATTCATACTATCAAGAGAGGGTCATGTTGGAAATTCATACTCCCAATTATACACAACTGCATATGCACCCATTTTCCCTTCCCGCAACATGGAGGTCAACTTGTTTTCCTTGGGCAACTTTATTGCACCCAAACGGTAGTACCGCTTGGTTCCATGGTAGTACCACTTATGCGGTACCGTCGTTGTGGACAATCACAGCCACTACCACTTGGAGGAGTCCTCCGCGCAACTTGCGGTTGCCCGTTTTTAATTAGCTGTAGTACCACTTAAGCAGTACTACTGCTTCTAGTACCGTTGGAAGGATTTCTTCCGTGCACGATTTTGTTGCCCATATTGCCTATCTGGTAGTTGGACGGAGTACCGCGTGAGCGGTACTTCCACGCTAGTACCGCCCCACTACCGTTAGATCCTCTGTTACTATGACTTATAGCGGTACTATCGCTTGGCAGGACAGTAGTACCGCTCCGACGACACTACCATTAATGTATTTATGTACTCGTAGGCAACAGACTATAACTACAACACTAAATGGTAGTACCACTACCCTGAACGGTGGTACCGCTTGTATGTGATTTGTGGGCAAAAAACGGTTGTATTTGTCCCCACCTATATAAAGGGGGTCTTCTTCCTCATGAAATCTCACCTCTTGAAGGAGACAAGGTAGTGGATTTGGACCATCACAACCATGGGGAGGAGCTCCCTTTGCTTCTTCCTTTCAACCTTCCTCTTCTTCCCTTTCACTCTTGTTTTTTTCTATGTTCTCCCAGATTGAGATGGTTTTCGTTCCACATGCTTGTGGTGGCTGGACAGAGGGTAAAGCCCATTCACTCATGTGCAAAGTCCAAAATAACTAGAGGTCATAACCCTAATGGGTAATTGATAACCCACAAGTATAGGGGATCAATTGTAGGCTTTCTCGATAAGTAAGAGTGTCGAACCCAACGAGGAGCTAAAGGTAGAACAAATATCCCCTCAAGTTCTATCGGCCATCGATACAACTCTACGCACGCTTAACGTTCGCTTTACCTAGAACAAGTATGAAACTAGAAGTACTTTGTAAGTGTGATAGGATAGGTTTGCAAGATAATAAAGAGCACGTACATAAAAACTAGGGGCTGCTAAGATAAAGTAACAATTAAGTTAGTTTAACGAGTGTGGAAAAGTGGGTGTAGGAGTTGCGGAATTGTCCCTAGGCAATCGATAACTAGACCAGTCATCATTATTGTAATTTTATATGAGGGAGAGGCATAAGCTAACATGCTTTCTCTACTTGGATCATATGCACTTATGATTAGAACTCTAGAAAGCATCCGCAACTACGAAATATCATTAAGGTAAAACCAAACCATTATCAAGTCCTCTTTACTCCCATATGCAACAACCCACCTACTCGGGTTTATGCTTCTGTCACTCAAGCAACCCACCATAGGCGAATCATGAACACATTGCAACACCCTACAGTGAAGATCCCTCATGCTTGCGCGACACAGAGAGCATCATAGGACAACACCAATAATAAAACATGCAACTCAAACCAATCATGATCATCAATCAACCCATAGGACAAAAAAAATCTACTCACACATCATAGGATGGCAACACATCATTGGATAATAATATGAAGCATAAAGCACCATGTTCAAGTAGAGGGCACAACGAGTTGTGGGAGAGTGGACCGCTGTAGATAGATAGGGGAAGGTGATGGAGGTGTTGGTGAAGATGACGGAGTTGTTGGAGTAGATCGCCGTCACGATGATGGCCCCGACGGCGTTCCTGTGCCACCGGGAGAGAGGGGGAGAGAGCCCCCTCCTTATTTTTCTTCCTTGACCTCCCTGGAGAAGGGTTTTCCCTCTGGTCCATGGCCTCCATGGAGACGGAGGGGCGAGATCCCCTCCGAGATGGGATCTCTCTCTCTCTCTCTCTCTCTCTCTCTCTCTGTTTCTTTCTGTTTCTGCGCTCCCAGATTTTGGCCTTTTGTCGTTTCTTAAATATCTGGAGATCTGTAACTCCGATCGGGCTAAAAATTTGAGGGGACCTTTATCCAAAGAATAGCTTTCTTGCGGCCAAAGGACAGCTCCAACCGACCTAAGGGGTGGCCACAAGCCTGCCAGGCGCGACCAGGGGGTGGGCCGCACCTAGCAGGCTTGCCACCTCCTCGGGCATCATCTCGCGTTTATTCTTTTTCCCAAAAATTACATATATTCCCAAAAAAATCTCAATAAGTTTTTATCTCATTTGGACATCATTTGGTATGGATACTCTACGAAACAAAAAACATGCAACAAACAAGAACTGACACTGGGCACTGGATCAATATGTTAGTCCCAAAATGGTATAAAAGGTTGCCAAAAGTATATGAAAGTTGTAGAATATTGGCATGAAATAATCAAAAATTATAGATACGACGGAGACGTATCAGCATCCCCAAGCTTAATTCCTGCTCGTCCTCGAGTAGGTAAGTGATAACAAAGATAATTTTTGATGTGGAATGCTACCTAGCATAATCTTGTTCATATAATCTAATCATGGCATGAATATTAAGACACGAGTGATTCAAAGCAATAGTCTATCGTTTGACATTAAGACAATAATACTTCAAGCATACTAATAAAGCAAGTGTGTCTCTTCAAAATATAATGGCAAAAGAAAGTTATCCCTACAATATCATATTGTTTGGCTATTCTTCGTATTCCCCACACAAAGTATTTATATCATGCACAACCCGGCTGACAAGTCAAGCAATTGTTTCACACCTTTTATGTTCTCAAACTTTTTCAACTCTCACGCAATACATGACGTGAGCCATGGATATAACACTATAGGTGGAATAGAATATGGTGGAGGTTGTGAAGAAAAAGGAGAAGATAGTCTCACATCAACGAGGCGTATCAACGGGCTATGGAGATGCCCATTAATAGATATTAATGTAAGTGAGTAGGGATTTCCATGCAACGGATGCACTAGAGCTATAAGTGTATGAAAGCACAAAAAGAAACTAAGTGGGTGTGCATCCAACTTGCTTGCTCATGAAGATCTAGGGCAATTTGAGGAAGCCCATCCTTGGAATATACAAGCCAAGTTATATAATGAAAAATTCCCACTAGTATATGAAAGTGACAAAATACGAGACTCTCTATCATGAAGATTATGGTGCTACTTTGAAGCACAAGCGCGGAAAAAAAATTAGCATTGTCCCTTCTCTCTTTTCTCTCTTTTTTTATTTTTTAATTTTTGGTGGGCATCTAAGGCCTTTTTTTTGGGCTTCGCTGGCCTCTTTTATTTTCATAAAGTTTGGAGTCTCATCCCAACTTGTGAGGGAATCATAGCTTCCATCATTCTTTCTTCACATGGGAGAATGCTCTAATAATGATGGTCATCACACTTTTATTTACTTACAACTCAAGAATTATAACTCGATATCTATAACAAAATATGACTCTATATGAATGCCTCCGGCGGTGTACCGGGATATGCAATGATCTAGCATAGCAAATGACATCAAAAAATGGACAAGCCATGAAAACATCATGCTAGCTATCTTACGATCATGCAAAGCAATATGACAATGATGGTGCATGTCATAATAAACAGAACAGTGGAAGTTGCATGGCAATATATCTCGGAATGGATATGGAAATGTCATAATAGGTAGGTATGGTGGCTGTTTTGAGGAAGGATATATGGTGGGTGTAATGCACCGGCGAAAGTTGCGCGGTACAAGAAAGGGTAGCAAAGGTGGAAGGGTGAGAGTGCGTATAATCCATGGACTCACATTTGTCATAAAGAACTCAAATACTTATTGCAAAAGTCTATTAGTCATTGAAGCAAAGTATTAGACGCATTCTCCTAGGAGAGAGGTTGGTAGGAGTTAACCATCGCATGCTCCCGACCCTCACACAAAGGTTGACAATCAATAAACAAATCATGCTCCGACTTCTTTACATAACGGTTCACCATACGTTCATGCTACGGGAATCACAAACCTTTACACAAGTATTTAAACCAATCCACAATTACTCACTAGCATGACTCTAATATCACCATCTTTATATCGCAAAACTATTGCAAGGAATCAAACACATCATACTTAGTGATCTACAAGTTTTATGTAGGATTTTATGACTAACCATGTGAATGACCAACTCCCGTTAACTCTCTAAATAGATATAAGTGAATCATGAGAGTTTAATTCTTTCTAAAAAAGATATGCCCACGCTCTAACAAATATAAGTGAAGCAAAAGAGAATTCTACAAATGTCGGTTTTCTATGTGTAGAGAAACAGGCAATCCAAACTTCAAATGATATAGGTGAAGCACACGAAGCATTCTATAAAGCCGTACTCAAAAGATATAAGTGAGGTTCCAAGAGCCTTTTATAAATAAACCAAGGAATTTCTCATACCAGCATGGTGCATTATTAAAATAAAAATAAAAATCACACGACACTCCAAGATTTACGCATATCATGTGACTAATAAAAATATAGCTCCAAGTAAAATTACCGATGGTCGTTAGAAGAAAGAGGGGTTGCCTAGGCATCCCCAATCTATGTTTCTTGGGAGTCCTTGTATTTTACATTGGGGAGCCTCCCAATCTTAGCCTCTTTCCACTCCTTATTCCTTCATCCATCGTGATCTCACCCAAAACTTGAAAACTTCAATCACACAAAACTTAACAAAACCCTCGTGAGATCCATTAGTATAATAAAGCAAATTACCACCTTAAGTACTGTTGCCAACCAATTCATATTTTGTTTTTTAATTTTAGCTACTGTATTATAATTTCTTTATGGCTTATACCAACGATAAAATCGATAGTTTCATCAAAACTAGCAAAACAATGCATCAAAAACATAAGCTGTCTTAAACAGGACAGTCTGTAGCAATCTGAACATTCACCATACTTCTCTAACTCTTAAAATTCTGAAAAATTAGGAAAAATAATAAAATAATTGCATATAAGTACTTTGTAAAAATTTCAGAAGTTTTGACATTCCAGTAAAAAATGTAAATTCACGCACTACAGCCAAAGTTTCTGTTTTTGCACTGCACACACCAAACAAGCAATCTAATCATCCTAAAAGTAATTCTTGGCACATTATCTTTATAATACAATAGATTTGTACAAGGGGATAATTATTTTTGTTGAAAAGTTTCTGTAATCAAGATTCACAAAGTTTCCATGGGCATGAACAAAGTTCAAGGCTAGCCCCCACTTCAACGTTGCTCGTCTTTCTCACTTCTTTTCTTGTTTGAAAAAGTTTTAAGTTCCCCACTTTATGTTTTTGTTTTTAAACTATATAAAAGCACACAAGAGAATACAATTACTCTCTAAAACTTCCGGGTTGTCTCCCTGACAGCGCTTTCTTTAAAGCCATTAAGGTAGGCATATAGTGCTCAAGTAATGGATCCACCCGGATCCCAAGGTATATCAAAGCCAATTTTAATTAGCAATGCTTTGTAATTAAGTAGTGATCACAAAGTGATATAAATCATGCAGCAACGAAGTCTAACTCTCTTCCTATGCATCGGCATGTCATAAAAGAACAATTCATGCACACAAAGTAAAGGCCAATGCATAGTATAAACAGTTTCTTGCAATTTTATCATCTTGGAAACATAGAGAAGAGGAGATGTAGTTCCTCTCTCATAATAATTGCAAGTAGGAGCAAAAAGCACAAGCATATTATATTTATCAAAACTATCATGTGCAATAGGAAAACGCAACCCATCAATATAATCCTTAATAAGCGCAAACTTCTCCGATATAGTGTAGTTTGGAGAATTCAAAAGATAATAGGACTATCATATGTGGGTGCAATAGCAACAATTTCATGCTAAACATAAGGAACTATAGTAAGTTCATCTCATAAGCATAATTCATATTGGCTGTTGGGAGACGTAGTAGTAAATCAAAATTTTCCTACGTGTCACCAAGATCTATCTATGGAGAAACCAGCAACGAGAGGGGAGAGATTGCATCTTCATACCTTTGAAGATCGCTAAGCGGAAGCGTTGCTAGAACGCGGTTGATGGAGTCGTACTCGCAGCGATTCAGATCGCGGTAGATCCGATCAAGTGCCGAACGGACGGCACCTCCGCGTTCAACACACGTGCAGCCCGGTGACGTCTCCTACGCCTTGATCCAGCAAGGAGGGAGGAGAGGTTGAGGGAGAGCTCCGGCAGCACGACGGCGTGGTGGCGGTGGAGCTGTGTGGTACTCCGACAGAGCTTCGCTAAGCGCTACGGAGAACGAGGGGAGGAGGAGGTAGGGCTGCACCAGAGAGAGAGGGAGAACCGTGTGTTGTGCAGCCCCAAATACCTCCACTATATATAGGAGAGAGGGAGGAGGGGTGGCTGCGCCCTAGGGTTCCACCCTAGGGGTGGCGGCAGCCACCAGATGCCATCTGGCCGGCGGCTAGGGCAAGGGAGAGGTGGGGCGCCCTAGGGTGGGCCTTAAGGCCCATCTAAGCCTAGGGTTTGCCCCCCTCCACCTTTGCTACGCCTTGGGCTGGGGTGGGAGGCGCACCAGCCCACCTAGGGGCTGGCTCCCTCCCACTCTTAGCCCACGGAACCTTCCGGGGCAGGTGGGCCCACTTGGTGGACCCCCGGAACCCTTCCGGTGGTCCCGGTACACTACCGGTGACACCCGGAACACTTCCGGTAACCAAATCCTCACTTCCTATATATCAATCTTCGTCTCCGGACCATTCCGGGACTCCTCGTGACGTCCGGGATCTCATCCGGGACTCCGAACAACCTTCGGTAACCACGTACACTATTTCCCTATAACCCTAGCGTCATCGAACCTTAAGTGTGTAGACCCTACGGGTTCGGGAGACACGTAGACATGACCGAGACACCTCTCCGGCCAATAACCAACAGCGGGATCTGGATACCCATGTTGGCTCCCACGTACCCCACGATGATCTCATCGGATGAACCACGATGTCAGGGATTCAATCAATCCCGTATACAATTCCCTTTGTCTATCGGTATGGTACTTGCCCGAGATTCGATCGTCGGTATCCCCATACCTTGTTCAATCTCGTTACCGGCAAGTCTCTTTACTCGTTCCGTAATACATCATCCCGTGACTAACTCCTTAGTCACATTGAGCTCATAATGATGATGTCTTACTGAGTGGGCCCAGAGATACCTCTCCGTCGCACGGAGTGACAAATCCCAGTCTCGATTCGTGTCAACCCAACAGACACTTTCGGAGATACCCGTAGCGTACCTTTATAGCCACCCAGTTACGTTGTGACGTTTGGCACACCCAAAGCATTCCTACGGTATCCGGGAGTTACACAATCTCATGGTCTAAGGAAATGACACTTGACATTGAAAAGCTTTAGCAAACGAACTACACGATCTTGTGCTATGCTTAGGATTGGGTCTTGTCCATCACATCATTCTCCTAATGATGTGATCCCGTTATCAACGACATCCAATGTCCATGGTCATGAAACCGAGACCATCTATTGATCAACGAGCTAGCCAACTAGAGGCTCACTAGGGACACGTTGTGGTCTATGTATTCACACATGTATTACGGTTTCCGGTTAAAACAATTATAGCATGAACAATAGACAATTATCATGAACTAGGAAATACAATAATAACCATTTTATTATTGCCTCTAGGGCATATTTCCAACAGTCTCCCACTTGCACTAGAGTCAATAATCTAGTTACATTGTGATGAATCGAACACCCATAGCATTCTGGTGTTGATCATGTTTTGCTCGTGAGAGAGGTTTAGTCAATGGATCTGCGACATTCAGATCCGTATGCACTTTACAAATATCTATGTCTCCCTCCTGAATGTAATCACGGATGGAGTTGAAGCGGCGCTTGATGTGTCTTGTCTTCTTGTGAAACCTGGGCTCCTTCGCAAGGGCAATAGCTCCAGTGTTGTCACAGAGTAGAGTCATCGGGCCCGACGCATTCGGAATCACTCCTAGGTCAGTGATGAACTCCTTCATCCAGACTCCCTCCTTTGCTGCTTCCGAAGCAGCTATGTACTCCGCTTCACATGTAGATGCTGCCACGACGCTTTGCTTGCTGCTGCTCCAGCTCACTGCCCCTCCATTCATAATATACACGTATCCGGTTTGCGACTTGGAGTCGTCCGGATCTGTGTCGAAGCTAGCATCGACGTAACCCTTTACGACGAGCTCTTCGGCACCTCCATAAACGACAAACATGTCCTTTGTCCTTTTCAGGTACTTCAGGATATTCTTGACCGCTGTCCAGTGTTCCGCTCCGGGATCACTTTGGTACCTCCCTACCAAACTTATGGCAAGGTTCACATCAGGTCTGGTACACAGCATGGCATACATGATAGAGCCTATGGCTGAAGCATAGGGGATGGCACTCATCTCTTCTCTATCCTTTGCCGTGGTCGGGCATTGAGTCGTACTCAATCTCACACCTTGCAACACAGGCAAGAACCCCTTCTTGGACTGATCCATATTGAACTTCTTCAATATCTTTTCAAGGTATGTGCTTTGTGAAAGACCAATGAGGCGTTTTGATCTATCTCTATAGATCTTAATACCTAATATGTAAGCAGCTTCTCCAAGGTCCTTCATTGAAAAACACTTATTCAAGTAGGCCTTGATACTTTCCAAGAGTTCTATATTATTTCCCATTATCAGCATGTCATCCACATACAGTATAAGAAATGCTATAGAGCTCCCACTCACTTTCTTGTAAATACAGGGTTCTCCATAAACCTGTACAAACCCAAATGCTTTAATCACCTCATTAAAGCGAATGTTCCAACTCCGAGATGCTTGCACCAGCCCATAGATGGAGCGCTGGAGCTTGCATACCTTGTTAGCATCTTTAGGATCGACAAAACCTTCCGGCTGCATCATATACAGTTCTTCCTTGAGGAAGCCATTAAGGAATGCCGTTTTGACGTCCATTTGCCAGATTTCATAATCATAAAATGCGGCAACTGCTAACATGATTCGGACAGACTTCAGCATCGCTACGGGTGAGAAAGTCTCATCGTAGTCAACTCCTTGAACTTGTCGATAACCCTTAGCGACAAGCCGAGCTTTATAGGCGGTCACATTACCGTCTGCGTCAGTCTTCTTCTTAAAGATCCATTTATTTTCAATGGCTCGCTTATCATCAGGCAAGTCCACCAAAGTCCATACTTTGTTCTCATACATGGATCCTATCTCGGATTTCATGGCCTCAAGCCATTTGTCGGAATTCGGGCCCGCCATCGCTTCTTCATAGTTCGAAGGTTCACCGTTGTCCAACAACATGATCTCTAGGACAGGATTACCGTACCACTCTGGTGCGGAACGTGTCCTAGTGGACCTTCGAGTAGCAACTTGATCTGATGTTTCATGATCATCATCATTAACTTCCTCTCTAGCCGGTGTAGGCTCCACAGAAACAACTTCCTGTGCTGCGCTACTCTCCGGTTCGAGTGAAGGTACAATTACCTCATCAAGTTCCATTTTCCTCCCACTTACTTCTTTCGAGAGAAACTCTTTCTCGAGAAAGGATCCATTCTTGGCAACAAAGACTTTGCCTTCGGATCGTAGGTAGAAGGTATACCCAATAGTCTCTTTGGGATATCCTATGAAGACGCACTTTTCCGCTTTGGGTTCGAGCTTCTCAGGTTGAAGTTTCTTCACATAAGCATCGCAACCCCAAACTTTTAGAAACGACAGCTTAGGTTTCTTTCCAAACCATAATTCATACGGTGTCGTCTCAACGGATTTAGACGGTGCCCTATTTAAAGTGAACGCGGCAGTCTCTAATGCATATCCCCAAAATGATAGCGGTAAGTCGGTAAGAGACATCATAGATCGCACCTATCCAATAGAGTGCGATTACGATGTTCAGACACACCATTTCGCTGAGGTGTGCCTGGCGGCGTGAGCTGTGAAACAATTCCACATTTCCTAAGGTGCGTGTCAAACTCGTGACTTAAATATTCTCCGCCACGATCAGATCGTAGGCATTTTATTTTCCTGTCACGTTGATTCTCGACCTCACTCTGAAATTCCTTGAACCTTTCAAAGGTTTCAGACTTGTGTTTCATTAAGTAGACATACCCATATCTGCTCAAGTCATCAGTGAGGGTGAGAACATAACGGTAGCCACCGCGAGCCTCGACACTCATTGGACCGCATACATCGGTATGTATTATCTCCAACAAGTCAGTTGCTCGCTCCATTGTTCCGGAGAACGGAGTTTTGGTCATCTTGCCCATGAGGCATGGTTCGCATGTGTCAAATGATTCGAAATCAAGTGACTCCAAAAGTCCATCAGCATGGAGCTTCTTCATGCGTTTGACACCAATATGGCCAAGACGGCAGTGCCACATGTAAGTGGGACTATCGTTATCAACTTTACACTTTTTGGTACTCACACTATGGACATGTGTAACATCACGTTCGAGATTCATCAAAAATAAACCATTGACCAGCGGGGCATGAGCATAGAACATTTCTCTCATATAAATAGAACAACCATTATTCTCGGATTTAAAAGAGTAGCCATCTCGTATCAAGCGAGATCCAGATACAATGTTCATGCTCAAAGCTGGTACTAAATAACAATTATTAAGGTTTAAAACTAATCCCGAAGGTAGATGTAGAGGTAGCGTGCCGACGGCGATCACATCGACCTTGGAACCATTCCCGACGCGCATCGTCACCTCGTCCTTTGCCAACCTTCGCTTATTCCGCAGCTCCTGCTTGGAGTTACAAATGTGAGCAACTGCACCGGTATCAAATACCCAGGAGCTACTACGAGCGCTGGTTAGGTACACATCAATAACAAGTATATCACATATACCTTTAACGTTGCCGACCTTCTTATCCGCTAAGTACTTGGGGCAGTTCCGCTTCCAGTGACCCGTACCCTTACAATAGAAACACTCAGTCTCAAGCTTGGGTCCATTCTTGTTCTTCTTCTTCCCGACAACTTGCTTACCGGGCGCGGCAACAACTTTGCCGTCCTTCTTGAAGTTCTTCTTACCCTTGCCTTTCTTGAAACTAGTGGTCTTGTTTACCATCAACACTTGATGCTCCTTTCTGATCTCGACCTCTGCTGATTTGAGCATCGAGTACAACTCAGGAATGGACTTCTCCATCCCCTGCATGTTGTAGTTCATCACAAAGCTTTTGTAGCTAGGTGGAAGCGACTGGAGGATTCTGTCAATGACTGAGTCATCCGGGAGTTTAACTCCCAGCTGAGTCAAGCGGTTGTGAAGCCCAGACATCTTGAGGATGTGCTCACTAACAGAACTGTTCTCCTCCATCTTACAGCTGAAGAACTTGTCAGAGATGTCATATCTCTCGACTCGGGCATGAGCTTGGAAAACCAGTTTCAGCTCTTGGAACATCTCATATGCTCCGTGTTGCTCAAAACGCTTTTGGAGCCCCGATTCTAAACTGTAAAGCATGCCGCACTGAACAAGAGAGTAATCATCGCAGCGTGACTGCCAAGCGTTCGTAACGTCTTGGTCCGCTGGGAGAATGGGTGGGTCACCTAGCGGTGCATCAAGGACATACAATCTCTTGGAAGCTATGAGGATGATCCTCAAGCCACGGACCCAGTCCGTATAGTTGCTTCCATCATCTTTCAGCTTGGTTTTCTCTAGGAACGCGTTGAAATTGAGGTTGACATTTGCGTTGGCCATTGGATCTACAATATAGATATTAAAGGCAATTTTAGACTAAGTTCATGATAATCGAGTTCACATAATCAAATTATTCAATGAACTCCCACTCAGATAGACATCTCTCTAGTCATCTAAGTGACACATGATCCATGTCAACTAGCCCGTGTCCGATCATCACGTGAGACAGACTAGTCATCCATGGTGAACATCTCCATGTTGATCGTATCTTCTATACGACTCATGTTCGACCTTTCGGTCTTCCGTGTTCTGAGGCCATGTCTGTACATGCTAGGCTCGTCAAGTCAACCTAAGTGTTTCGCGTGTGTAAATCTGGCTTACACCCGTTGTATGCGAACGTTAGAACCTATCACACCCGATCATCACGTGGTGCTTCGGAACAACGATCCTTAGCAACGGTGCACAGTTAGGGTGAACACTTCTCTTGAAATTTTATTGAGAGATCATCTTATTTACTACCGTCGTTTTAAGCAAATAAGATGTAAACATGATAAACATCACATGCAATCAATATAGTGACATGATATGGCCAATATCATCTTGCTCCTATGATCTCCATCTTCGGGGCACCATGATCATCATTGTCACCGGCATGAAACCATGATCTCCATCATCATGATCTCCATCATTGTGTCTTCATGAGGTTGTCTCGCCAACTATTGCTTCTACTTCTATGGCTAACGCTTAGCAATAAAGTAAAGTAATTACATGGCGTTTGTGATTGACTCGTAGGTCATACAATAAATAAGACAACTCCTATGGCTCCTGCCGGTTGTCATAGTCATCGACATGCAAGTCGTGAACCCTATTACAAGAACATGATCAATCTCATACATCACAATGCATCACATCACATCCTTCTGGCCATATCACATCACAAGGCATATGCTGCAAAAACAAGTTAGACGTTCTCTAATTTGTAGTTGCAAGTTTTTTATGTGGTTGCTATAGGTTTCTAGCAAGAACGTTTCTTACCTACGCCAAAACCACAACGTGATATGCCAATTGCTATTTACCCTTCATAAGGACCCTTTTCATCGAATCCAATCCGACTAAGGTGGGAGAGACAGACACCCGCTAGCCACCTTATGCAACTAGTGCATGTCAGGCGGTGGAACCGGTCTCACGTAAGCGTACGTGTAAGGTTGGTCCGGGCCGCTTCATCCCACAATACCGTCGAATCAAGATAAGACTAGTAACGGCAAGCATATTAACAAAATTGACGCCCACAACTGCTTTGTGTTCTACTCGTGCATAGATTCTACGCATAGACCTAGCTCATGATGCCACTGTTGGGAGACGTAGTAGTAAATCAAAATTTTCCTACGTGTCACCAAGATCTATCTATGGAGAAACTAGCAACGAGAGGGGAGAGATTGCATCTTCATACCTTTGAAGATCGCTAAGCGGAAGCGTTGCTAGAACGCGGTTGATGGAGTCGTACTCGCAGCGATTCAGATCGCGGTAGATCCGATCAAGTGCCGAACGGACGGCACCTCCGCGTTCAACACACGTGCAGCCCAGTGACGTCTCCTACTCCTTGATCCAGCAAGGAGGGAGGAGAGGTTGAGGGAGAGCTCCGGCAGCACGACGGCGTGGTGGCGGTGGAGCTGTGTGGTACTCCGACAGAGCTTCGCTAAGCGCTACGGAGAACGAGGGGAGGAGGAGGTAGGGCTGCACCAGAGAGAGAGGGAGAACCGTGTGTTGTGCAGCCCCAAATACCTCCACTATATATAGGAGAGAGGGAGGAGGGGTGGCTGCGCCCTAGGGTTCCACCCTAGGGGTGGCGGCAGCCACCAGATGCCATCTGGCCGGCGGCTAGGGCAAGGGAGAGGTGGGGCGCCCTAGGGTGGGCCTTAAGGCCCATCTAAGCCTAGGGTTTGCCCCCCTCCACCTTTGCCACGCCTTGGGCTGGGGTGGGAGGCGCACCAGCCCACCTAGGGGCTGGCTCCCTCCCACTCTTAGCCCACGGAACCTTCCGGGGCAGGTGGGCCCACTTGGTGGACCCCCGGAACCCTTCCGGTGGTCCCGGTACACTACCGGTGACACCCGGAACACTTCCGGTAACCAAATCCTCACTTCCTATATATCAATCTTCGTCTCCGGACCATTCCGGGACTCCTCGTGACGTCCGGGATCTCATCCGGGACTCCGAACAACCTTCGGTAACCACGTACACTATTTCCCTATAACCCTAGCGTCATCGAACCTTAAGCGTGTAGACCCTACGGGTTCGGGAGACACGTAGACATGACCGAGACACCTCTCCGGCCAATAACCAACAGCGGGATCTGGATACCCATGTTGGCTCCCACGTACTCCACGATGATCTCATCGGATGAACCACGATGTCAGGGATTCAATCAATCCCGTATACAATTCCCTTTGTCTATCGGTATGGTACTTGCCCGAGATTCGATCGTCGGTATCCCCATACCTTGTTCAATCTCGTTACCGGCAAGTCTCTTTACTCGTTCCGTAATACATCATCCCGTGACTAACTCCTTAGTCACATTGAGCTCATAATGATGATGTCTTACCGAGTGGGCCCAGAGATACCTCTCCGTCGCACGGAGTGACAAATCCCAGTCTCGATTCGTGTCAACCCAACAGACACTTTCGGAGATACCCGTAGCGTACCTTTATAGCCACCCAGTTACGTTGTGACGTTTGGCACACCCAAAGCATTCCTACGGTATCCGGGAGTTACACAATCTCATGGTCTAAGGAAATGACACTTGACATTGAAAAGCTTTAGCAAACGAACTACACGATCTTGTGCTATGCTTAGGATTGGGTCTTGTCCATCACATCATTCTCCTAATGATGTGATCCCGTTATCAACGACATCCAATGTCCATGGTCATGAAACCGAGACCATCTATTGATCAACGAGCTAGCCAACTAGAGGCTCACTAGGGACACGTTGTGGTCTATGTATTCACACATGTATTACGGTTTCCGGTTAACACAATTATAGCATGAACAATAGACAATTATCATGAACTAGGAAATACAATAATAACCATTTTATTATTGCCTCTAGGGCATATTTCCAACATTGGCATCATGGCCACAAGCATAGCAAGCATCAAGTTCATCAAAAAGGGATATTTGAAACGAACCCAAGGGATCATAGCAATTATCATAGCGTTCATCCTTAAGTAGGAATAAAGGGAAATTAAACAATGTATGAGTTGAAGAGTCACTCTCATTAGAAGGTGGGCACGGGTAGCTAGCCCGCTCTTCCTCCTTTTGTTCTTCGCTCTCCTCCTCATCTTTTTCATCCAATGAGCTCACAATGTCATCAATTTCTTCTTCCATAGATTCCTGCAAAATATTAGTCTCTTCTTGGATAGCGGAGACATTCTCAATAAATTGATCAATATGGGCATTATATTCATAATTGGCATAACAGTAACGAAGCATAGCCAAATTTTGGGATCGGTAAACAACATCATCATAATCTTCATACTTTTCAAACAAAGCTTCAATTTCATAAGCACCCTTAAAAGCAAGAAACTCTTCTATTTATTTCACATCATAATAATCATATATACCATTAGCATAAGAAGCCAAGGTTTCATTATCATTAAATTTACATGAAAAGGGAAGGTGTTTAGCCTTCATCCTAGAGCAATAAGTAATATTATATCTCAAGCATAGATTCCAAGCATACCATTTCAACATATGAATTTGATCCCATAACAGTTTCCCTTTTTGAGTCAAGCGATAATACCTAAAGTATTCAAGTTGATAAAACGTGTATCCCATTATATAATTGAATGTGGTTTTCTCAGGATTACTAAAGTAGTGCATAATATCTTTCACATAATGAGCATCGAGGGTTTTAGGAGGTTCCCCATCTCCATGAGTAGCAAGTACACCTATTTTTTCGTATTTCGTGTTCCATATCCATAACTAAATATAGATAAAAACTTAGAACAGGAAATAAAATCTACTTAGTGATCACGCAAACAAGCACACACGAGAATATTCACCCCACTCTATTGCTCCCCGGCAACGACGCCGGAAAAAGGTCTTAATAACCCACAAGTATAGGGGATCAAATGCAACCTTTCTCGATAAGTAAGAGTGTCGAACCCAAGTTCTATAGACCACTGATACTACTCTACGCACGCTTAACGTTTGCTTTACCAAGAACAAGTATGAAACTAGAAGTACTTTGTAGGTGTGATAGGATAGGTTTGCAAGTTAATAAAGACCACGTAAAAAAACTAGGGTCTGCTAATATAAAGTAACAATTAAGTTAGTTTAACGAGTGTGGAAAAGTGGGTGTAGGAGTTGTCGAATTGTCCCTAGGCAATCGATAACTAGACCGGTCATCATTATTGCAATTTTATATGAGAGAGAGGCATAAGCTAACAAAGTTTCTCTACTTGGATCATATGCACTTATGGTTGGAACTCTAGAAAGCATCTGTGACTACTAAAGATCATTAATGTAAAACCCAACCATAGCATTGTAAGGTATAAAGTCCTCTTTACTCTCATATGCAACAACCCACCTACTCGGGTTTATGTTTCTGTCAGTCAAGCAACCCATTGCAACACCCTACAGTGAGAATACCTTACGCTTGTGCGACACGGAGAGCACCATAGGACATCACCAATAATAAAACATGCAACTCAAACCAATCATGATTATCAATCAACACATAGGACAACAAAAATCTACTCAGACATCATAGGATAGCAACACATCATTGGATAATAATATGAAGCATAAAGCACCATGTTCAAATAGAGGGCACAGAGGGTTGCGGGAAGTGGACCATTGTAGATAGATGGGAGAACATGATTAAGGTGTTGGTGAAGATGACGGAGTTGTTGGAGTAGATCGACGTCATGATGATGGCCCCGGCGGTGTTTCGGTGCCATCGGGAGAGAGGGGGAGAGAGCCCCCCTCCTTATTCTTCTTCCTTGACGTCCCCCTAGATGGGAGAAGGGTTTACCCTCTCGTCCATGGCCTCCATGGTGGCAGAGGGGCGAGAGACCCTCCGAGATTGGATCTCTCTCTCTATTTCCTTCCGTTTTTGCGCTCCTAGATTCTGGCCTTTCACCATTTCTTAAATATCCGGATATCCATAACTCCGATCAGGCTGAAATTTTGAGGGGATATTCATCCATAAATTATATTTCTTGCGGCCAAAGAACAGATCCAACCAAGCTAATGGGTAGCCACAAGCCTGCCAGGCGCGGCCAGGTGGGTGGGCCGCGCCTAGAAGGCTTGCCACCTCCTCGGGCATCGTCTCACGTTGATTTGTTCTCCCAAAAATCACATATATTCCAAAAAAATCTCCGTAAGTTTTTATCGCATTTGGACTTCGTTTGGTATTGATATTCCACGAAACAAAAAACATGCAACAAACAGGAACTGGCACTGGACACTGGATCAATATGTTAGTCCCAAAAATAGTATAAAAAGTTGCCAAAAGTATATGAAAGTTGTAAAATAAAAAATTATAGATACGATGGAGTCGTATCAGTAATGTGCTTTTGCACTCCTTTGGGATGCCTAAAATGCTTTAAATAGTCATCTCCTCACAACCCACATGAGAAGGATGTCCTAACAAACTTGTGGGCTATATGAAGCTTTCGACGCAAGGCAACCTATGAGGGCGTCTACCAGAGCCCATACGACACACATTTTTATCGTGACATATTTAAGGGAGATTGAATCACTATGGAGTCCTAATGTACGTACCAAGTAGTAAGGAGAGGACCAAGACCAACTTGTTGGATTCCTCCACCCGTTGGACATATGAAGATAAATGTTGACGCGACAGTGGCGAGGGCTAGAGGCCATGTCGGGTGCTGCAGTATGTCGAGACTAGCTGGAAATATTTTCTTAGTTATGGAGGTGATAAAGAGTTCGTCTAAAGGGTTACATCGATGCAAGCTTTGCCACCAATCCGGATGACTCTGAGTAGCAATCCGGATATGTATAGTGGAGCAGACAATTGGAATAGCTCCAAGTGAGGCATAGTAGCAGCATCTACAGTATGACTTAGAGAATTGCAAAAGTATACACGGATCTGAATGTTGGAGACCCATTGACTAAAACCTCTCTCAGAAGCAAAACATGATCAAACCCCAGAACTCATTGGGTGTTAATCACATGGTGATGTGAACTAGATTATTGACTCTAGTGCAAGTGGGAGACTATTGGAAATATGCCCTAGAGGCAATAATAAATTGGTTATTATCATATTTTATTGTTCATGATAATCATTTATTATCGATGCTATAATTGTATTGATTGGAAACTCATATACATGTGTGGATACATAGAAAACACAGTGTCCGTAGTGAGCCTCTACTAGACTAGCTCGTTGATCAAAGATGGTTAAGGTTTCCTAACAATAGACATGAGTTGTCATTTGATAACGGGGTCACATCATTAGGAGGAGGATGTGATGGACAAGACCCAACTGTAAGCATAACATTTGATCGTATTTGTTTATTACTACTGCTTCCTTCATGTCAAGTATTTGTTCCTATGACCATGAGATCATACAACTCCCTCAAACCGAAGGAATGCCTTGTGTGTATCAAATGTCACAACATAACTAGGTGATCATAAATATGCTCTACAGGATTCTCCGAGGGTGTCTGTTGGGTTGGCATGGATCGAGACTAGGATTTGTCACTCCGTTTAACGGAGATGTATCTCTGGGCCCACTCGGTAATACAACATCACAAGAAGCTTGCAAGAAATGTGACTAAGGAGTTAGTCACGGGATCTTATATTATGGAACGAGTAAAGAGACTTGCCGGTACAGAGATTTAAATAGTTATGGACATACCGATGATCGAATCTCGGGCAAATAACATACCGCTTGACAAAGTGAATTGCATACGATATTGATTGAATCCTTGTCAACGTGGTTCGACCGATGAGATCTTCGTGGAATATTTAGGAACCAATATGGGCATCCAGGTGCTGCTATTGGTTAGTGACCAGAGAGGTGTCGTAGTCATGTCTACATGATTCTCGAACCCGTAGGGTCCGTACACTTAACGTTCGGTGATGCTAGAGTAGTATTGGGATATGTACATTGGTGACCGAATGTTATTAGGAGTCCTGGATGAGATCCCAGATGTCACGAGGAGCTCCAGAATGGTCCGGAGGAAAAGATTTATATATGTGAAGTCATATTTAGGGTTCTGAAAAAATGTTTGGGATTTTTTGGTATTGTACTAGGAAGCTTCTAGAAGGTTCCTGAGTGGAGCCACTGTCGGTGTCAAAACTGGCAGATCTCGTAGTAGGGGTCCTAAGCTAGGAGTCTTGGAGCGATGGCAACATGAACACAAGATTTTACCCCGGTTCGGGCTCTCTCAAGGAGATGATACCCTACGTCCTGCTTTTGATTGTATTGATATGGAGATAGTACATAGTACAAATATCTACCACGAGATTATAGTAATGAATATAAGATTTTCTAGTGACTAGCCTAGCCTTGGTTTATATAATGTATCAGAGGCCTAGGGTTTAGAAGAGTCCTTGTCTTGTGCACCAAGTCTTGTGGAGTCTTTCTTGTATGCGTCATTGGCTGCCTGAAGTGGCCCATTAGTGAACCACCATGGGGGTCCTCGGCCCGATCCACTGGTCGGGAGAGGATGTGGTGAGTACCCCCTAGTCTATGACACCATGAGTAGCCCCCTGAACCGGCCTTCAAGATGGGGACGCTCCTCGGTTCTTTCAAACTGTTCTTCATCTTTGGTCGTCGGTCTTGAAAACAGGTTCAACAAATCTTCCCATGTCCGATCTTGAGGATTGCCGAGCTGAATCCGAAGAGTTTACATGTCGGGCATCCGAGGAGCCCCTTTAAGTTATCGGCCTTTATCAATGCCTTGTAATTTTTTACACCACACCTGGGTTTTGAAGTGTTTCCCGTGCGGCGGCGTCCTCTTGCATCCGAGCTCCAACACCGAACTACATCCGACGTGTCTTTTCACAACCGAGCTCCAACACTATTCGGCATTCAAGGTATCCTCTTGCGTCCGAGCTCCAACATCGTACTGCATCCGAGGTGTCTTTTTGTAGTCGAGTTCCAGCACTATTCGGCATTCAACGTGTCATAGATCACATTGGCCTCTGAAAATTTGAAGGAGTCGATCCGATTTTAAATACCGGAATTAGTCTTTTATGGAGCCAGCATTCACATCCGAGCTTTATGCCAGACTACTTCTGAGGCGTCTCCCACCTTGAGCTTTATGCCAGACTACTTCCGAGCTCCAACATCGGACTACATCTGAGCTCCAACGATGATTAGTGTCCGAGGTGTCATAAATTACCTCGGTCTTTAAAAAATTGAAAGAATTCAGCCAAGCTTAATGTCAGAAATGCTCTCTATGGAGCCAGCCACTTCCGCCCGAGCTTTATGCCGGACTGCTTCCGAGGTGGTGCACCACCCTGACCGTGGGCTGATTTTTTATGGATATTTTCGATTGGTGCAATTTATTCGCTGCAGAGATATATACCCAGTAGCCCTAAAGGTGTGTGTCGGTCTATAACCCGAGATGCACCTGAAGGAAAAAATAATAATCAAAATAAAACCACCAATCCCAGTAGCCCCTGAGACTTAGTTCGATTTGCAAAATCGGCCTGAGGATCAAGTTGTTACTCAATGGCATACGTTGAGGATAGAAACACGATACGTAGTAGTTTCCGAGACTCGGGTTGGGTGCGGTCGGCCAACCTAAGGATCGAATCTCCTCGGAAACCACATTGCACTTTGGATTTGCCGCATTGAATATATAATGCAGTAGCCCCCAAGCCTTAGTATAGGCACGAGTGGTCGAATTAAGGATCGAAATTTGTTATTCACAAACTTTGTAACTTTTGACACAATTTATGTGTAATGATTCTATGTATCCAAGTACTTTGCATCAATAATGCTTGGATCCGCATTGTACAAGACTTTGTTGACCGAACATCGGTTTCAACATGCTTGGCCAGTAGCCGAGGAGTGTTTTTCCAACTTTATAAAGCCTTTATAAGGACAAAGATTTGTGACAAACAAGGCAATCTGGCCGTACTATTTTATAAACAAAGGTACGTGGAGAGATATGGTATATTACTATTATCGTAAGAAACATCTTCTGGCAAAAATAGTTACTTTATAAGTTCCTTTTCGCAGGATATCATGTTGACCATGATCGTGAAACCTTAACTCCAATAAATGTAGGAGGAAAATATTGAGGATTTAGTTTGGGGAATGTTCCCGAACATTGTGGTCCTTAATGAACCAAATTTTTGACTTCTGTCGTTGCCGACCAATTATTTCTTATGATGGCTAGCTTTCGGCTTCACCTAGTCCGAGGTTCTAACTGGATGACCCGGAAGTAACAATCACAGAGGTGCTCCATTTACCCCCTAGCCGAACAATCGGGGACGTAGGGGGTAAGCACAGGAGCCAGGCAACTCAGCTTGGCCAAAATCTGAAGTCAAATTGTTGCATATCTATGGCCTTATGACGATGATTACGGAAGGCAACACTTGCATATTGAATACAAATGCTTTTATGCTATATGATATTTTGACTCATGACTCCTTTGTGACTGTTTATCATTTGAGAGTGCCCCATCGTCGGCTTCTTCCCCTTTGTAGATGCTACTGCAGGGTGTTTTTGTAGTAACAAGACAACCCTTAGCCGACGTCTCGATGCCCGGAGGTAGTTGTGTTAGCGGAAACAAGGCAATCAGACATCTAGGCTTTATAACTTTCACTTAGTCATAGGAGCTTAAAGTTTGGGAGGCTAGTTACTAGACCCCGGTTAGTGTTTGGCATCAGCCGAGGTCAAGCCATTAACACTTTGGCCAAATTTATGAAAGGCCCACGGGGTAACCTCTATCGGTCTATAGTTTGACAGAGTCATTTGATCGCTGACCAGTTTGCGCTCATTGTGACAGTTAGTTTTTGGCTTTCTCCATTGAGGTACTTGACCAATTTAAATCGGGAGTACAATCGCAATAGTTCTCCCTTTGCACACCTAGCCGAACAAAGCGGAATGTAGGAGGCAATCATAGGAGCAATTCAACCCAACTATTGACAAAAGACACAATTCGAAACTAATGCATATAGAGCAATACCTGAGATGCCGAGGTGGAGATCGGAAGGGAAGATGCCAAACAACGGGTCAGAAAAGATTTCCCGAGCTGAATTATTACATAGGGCACCTCAGTCAAGACGATGTCCCTCCTCCTAAAAAACATACAAATAGCTTAAAAGTGCAATAAGATCGAAAAGCAAAAAAACTTATGTAAAAACTTTAATGTTCGAACTATATCAAGTGTTTTGGTGCCAATCCGAAAATTGGTCTTAAAATTAACACGTGCTTCGGTCGTGCTTTAACATGATACATCCAATTTCTCAGACTTCAAGAGGGGCAGCCTTTGTCTTCAACCTCCATATCCCGAGGGTGGATGTTTCTCTAAGGCCTATTTTAGCGAACTAAACTCAAGTGGCTTTAGAGAGAAACTAGGCTACCCGGCTATTGACCAAACACTCGTATCGAAAAATGGAGTAGTTGAAAATGACTTTGTGGCGATTAAGAAGAAAACACAGTTATTATAAAACGGCTCATACAAATTCAAGAGCCCCGGTTGAATCGAGTAAATATTTTTTTTAACAAATAAAGTTTTTTGTTTAAGAAAAAGTATAATGTTTGGTTGCACTGAACATAAAGTAAAATTTCAAAGAGAGCTGAGCACGAAAATGACTTAGCTGGTTAACATGCTCGGTGTCGTTCGGGGTTGTGGCGGTATGAAGATGCAGTCCTTGTTTTGGCCAATGTACCAGCCCCCAAGCCCTAGGTAATCGAGCGAAGAGCTCGGATCGAGAAGTGGCAACGCAACACGGTTGTTGTGGCAAGGTGAAGCCCCCTATCCGGCCGAGGAGACAGAGTAGTTCGACAATGTGATGGCGAATCCCCTAGTTCTCATGGGAAAAGGAAGTGTTTTAACAAACAAACTTTTTTATTTGACATAAATATAATGCTTGGTCAAACCAAACAAAAATTGAAAATTGAAAAAAGTTGAGCATGAAATCGACTTAGCTGGTTAATGTGCTCGGTCTGACATGTACCGAGGTTGTAGCGGGTCAAGGCCCCAACCCCCAAACCGGTCATGAGATAGTCAACGAAGAGCTCAGCTTGAGGAAGTGATAACACAACACTTCTGAAGGGCCAAGGAGAAACCCCCGGTTCAGCCGAGGAGACGGAGTAGTTCGGCAACGTGATGGCGAAGCCCCCACATGAGTCGACCATGTTGACGGCACAATTTTGTTGATGAAGGCGGGACGACAATGTAGGCATGCCATGGTGACCGCGTCACACAACCGAATTTGATTACCCATGCACACAATATAGTGCAAGCCAAGAGTAATAACAAATAAAGGTAATAATATAAAAAAATTCTTCTACTTGGTTAATTTAAGTGAAGTTAATATTGAAAGGAATAGGGCCTGGGCACCAAGGTGGTTTAGCAAAATGTTCGGCTCAACGAAGTGGCGACGCTACACGGTCGATGTGGCGAGTTGAAGTCCCTGGTCTAGCTAACATGGCAATGTTGGTTGTTTGGTGACGCCGAAGTTTCTGGAGCAGGTTCATGAAGAGATGGCGAAGGCCCCGGTCTAGCCGAGGTGACGTAGTAGTTCGGTAAGGTGGCACTAGAGCCACCTTTCAGCCGACGTGTCGAGGCAGGTCGGCGTGTTGAACGTCGGCTTGAAGAAGCGATGACGCAGAGATGCCGACGCAGGTCAAAATTTGTGACGCGATCAATGCTGGCTTAATGAAGCAACGACGCGCCCGACTCGTGTAACCCTTGGGAGACAAGATTATCCGGAGGTTATGCAGCCCTCGCGATGCTGAACTCTTTGTCGGATCGCCGAGGTGTTGATCCGATGAGATTAACCTTGGCTGGACAAAGTGATGATCTGTTTAGTGCTGGTCGGCAGCCATGGAACTATGTTGTCGGGCTGGTTTGACACCAGCGTAATGGTGAAGATTTCCTTGAAAAGGGCTTAAAATATATGGGCATGTGTTTTAGAACAACACATAATACATTAAAATAAGTTACTTCAAAACGGATGTCCAAAACCCCGTTTATGAAGAAATGTGAAGTCGGGTCGGATTTGTTTTCGCGAAGAAAATAGATGCAAAATTCGTGGTACTCATTGGATGTTTCCAGAGTTTGGACGGTCGGATCGGACTGAAATTATGAGGGGTGATCACAATAGGAATTCCATAGCCGGTGAATGGTCGGATTTTCCAACGGATGTTCGAGCTAGATACTGGACACCTCGCCCTAAACTCATTC
The DNA here is from genome assembly GCA_022496015.1 of Hordeum marinum. Lineage (NCBI taxonomy): Eukaryota > Viridiplantae > Streptophyta > Magnoliopsida > Poales > Poaceae > Hordeum > Hordeum marinum. The sequence goes on from CM039676.1 coordinate 502,973,734, forward strand.
AGATTCCTGTCCAGTAGCCGAGAGGGATCCAGTATATCAGGGATTGCCAGAGATTCCTCCATCGGAACACGACGAAACTTTTCAGAGTTGTTTTAGATACAATTCTGCACAATCCGACCGAAGCAATCGTCGAAGCGATGCTCGAGGAGGAGGGGACGACGAATACGAGTTGCTGTCCAGGAAAACTGCGCAGTTGCCTGAGGACGATGTTATCATCAAGCCCCCGAGCTCCATGGATGATTCCCCGTGATCTTGATAGAGATCGGAGATGATGATGATGAAAGTATCCGTCCGATCTTAATGATCCGACGTGGAGCTTAGTCCTTTGTCCAGCCGAGGTGGCTAGTCGAGCCGGCGACGAAGCTTCCGACATCGATAACCAAGCTCATCTCCGACGCGTAGGAAAGCACCCCATCATGTGTTGGGGAACGTCGCATGGGAAACAAAAACTTTCCTACGCACACGCAAACCTATCCATGGTGATGAGCATCTACGAGAGGGAGAGTGGATCTACGTACCTTTGTAGATCGCTAAGCGGGAAGCGTTAAGAAACGCGGTTGGTGTAGTCGAACTTCTTCGCGATCCAAATCGCCGAGCGTCCCGCGATCCGATCACGAACCGTCCCGCGAACCAATCACGAACCGTCCCACGATCTCGTCACGATCCGTCCCACGATCCAATCACGAACGTCTCGTGGCCTTGATCACGATCCTTCCGATCTAGTACCGAACGGACGGCACCTCCGCGTTCAGCACACGTGCAGCTTGATGACGATCTCCACCGTCTTGATCCAGCAAGAGGGGTGGAGAGGAGAGAGAGTTCACCGGCAGCGTGACGGTGCTCCGGTGATGGTGGTGGAGCAATTCCGGCAGGGCTTCGCCTAAGCACTGCGGAACTACGATCTAGAGGAGAAACTATGCACCGGTGGAACGGGTAGCACGTGGCCGGAAATTCTGTCCAAAAACCACCCAATCCACTAGTATATATAGGAGGAGAGGAGAGGAGAGGCATCCAAGGCCTTTGGGTCGGCCGAAATAGGAGGTGGGAGCAATCCTACTTCACCTCCAATCCTAGTTGGAGTAGGATTCCCTCCTATTGGCTGATTTTCCACTTTTTGCTTTAGGACTTTCTCTCCTGCGCCATGGGCCTTTGTGGCTGTTTTCCCAGCCCACTAAGGGCTGGTTATTATTCTCCCACAGCCCATGGACCTCTTGGGGTCGAAATATCCCTCCCGGAGGTCCCCCGGTACACTACCGGCACTCCCGGTACACTACCGATACTCCCGGTACACTACCGATGAGCCCGAAACTTTTCCGGCGACCAAACTGGGACATCCTATATATGAATCTTTACCTCCGGACCATTCCGGAGCTCCTCGTGACGTCTGGGATCTCATCCGGGACTCCGAACAACCTTCGGTCACCACCATACATAACTCTATACTACCGAAACGTCACCGAACCTTAAGTGTGCAGACCCTGCGGGTTCGAGAACTATGTAGACATGACCGAGACACCTCTACGGCCAATAACCAATGGCGGGACCTGGATGTCCACATTGGTTCCTACATATTCTACGAAGATCTTATCGGTTGAACCTCTATGTCAAGGATTCAGTTAGTCCCGTATAACGTTCCCTTTGTTCTTCGGCATGTTACTTGCCCGAGATTCGATCGTCGGTATCTCTATACCTAGTTCAATCTCGTTACCGGCAAGTCTCTTTACTCGTTCCGTAATGCAAGATCCCGCAACTAACAATTAGTCACATTGCTTTCAAGGCTTATTGTGATGTTGCATTACCGAGTGGGCCCCGAGATACCTCTCCGTCACACGGAGTAACAAATCCGAGTCTCGATCCATGGCAACTCAACAGACACCATCGGAGATACCTGTAGAGCACCTTTATAGTCACCCAGTTACGTTGCGACGTTTGATACACACAAGGCACTCCTTCGATATCCGTGAGGTGCATGATCTCATGGTCATAGGAACATATACTTTGACATGCAGAAAACAGTAGCAATAAACTGACACGATCATATGCTACGTTTGTAGTTTGGGTCTTGTCCATCACATCAGTCTCCTAATGATGTGATCCCTTTATCAAATGACATCACATGTCAATGGCTAGGAAACCCTGACCATCTTTGATAAACGAGCTAGTTCACTAGAGGCATACTAGGGACATAGTGTTTGTCTATTTATCCACACATGCAATGTGTTTCCGATCACTACAGTTATAGCATGGATAATAAACGATTATCATGAACAAGGAAATATAATAAAAACACTTTATATATTGCCTCTAGGGCATATTTCCAACAGTCTCCCACTTGCACTAGAGTCAATAATCTAGTTCACATCACTATGTGATTTACATGGTAATGAATCGAACACCCATACAGTTCTGGTGTTGATCATGTTTAGCCCTTGGAAGAGGTTTAGTCAACGGGTCTGCAACATTCAGATCCGTGTGCACTTTGCAAATATTTATGTCCTTCTCCTCGATGTAGAACCGGATGGAGTTGAAGCGTCGCTTTATGTGTCTGGTCCTCTTGTGAAACCTTGGTTCCTTGGCTAGAGCAATGGCACCAGTGTTGTCACAGAACAGATTTATTGGATTCAGTGCACTAGGCACTACTCCAAGATCTGTCATGAACTGCTTCATCCAGACACCTTCCTTCGCTGCCTCCGAGGCTGCGATGTACTCCGCTTCGCACGTAGAATCAGCTACCACGCTTTGCTTGGAACTGCACCAGCTTACCGCTCCCCCGTTAAGAATAAATACGTATCCGGTTTGCGATTTAGAATCGTCCGGATCAGTGTCAAAGCTTGCATCGACGTAACCCTTTACGACGAGCTCTTCATCACCTCCATAAATGAGAAACATGTCCTTAGTCCTGTTAAGGTACTTAAGGATATTCTTGACCGCTTGCCAGTGCTCCATTCCAGGATCACTTTGAAACCTTCCAGCCATACTTATGGCAAGGCTGACATTGGGTCTTGTGCACAGCATTGTATACATGATAGAGCCTATGGCTGAAGCATAGGGGATGACGCTCATCTTTTCTTTATCTTCTGCAGTCACTGGGCATTGAGTCTTACTCAACTTCACACCTTGCAACACAGGCAAAGAACCCCTTCTTGGCCTGTTCCATTTTGAACTTCTTCAAAACTTTATCAAGGTATGTGCTCTGTGAAAGTGCTATTAAGCGTCTAGACCTATCTCTATAGATCTTAATGCCTAATATGAAAGCAGCTTCTCCTAGGTCCTTCATTGAAAAACTCTTATTCAAATATTCCTTCACGCTTTCCAGCATTTCTATATCGTTTCCGATCAGCAATATGTCATCCACATATAACACTAGAAACGCTACAGAGCTCCCACTCACTTTCTTGTAAATACAAGCTTCTCCATAAACTTGTATAAACCCAAACGCTTTGATCACCTCATCAAAGCGTTTATTCCAACTCCGAGATGCTTGCACCAGTCCATAAATGGATCGCTGGAGTTTGCAAACTTTGTCAGCATTCTCTAGATCGACAAAACCTTCGGGTTGCATCATATACAACTCTTCCTCAAGGAAACCGTTGAGGAACGCCGTTTTGACGTCCATCTGCCAAATTTCATAGTCGAAATAAGCAACTATTGCCAACATGATTCTAACAGACTTAAGCATCGCTACGGGTGAGAAAGTCCCATCGTAGTCAACTCCTTGAACTTGTGAAAAACCCTTTGCCACAAGTCGAGCTTTATAGACGGTGACATTACCGTCCGCGTCCGTCTTCTTCTTATAGATCCATTTGTTCTGAATGGCCTTTCGCCCTTCAGGTAATACTTCCAAAGTCCATACTTTGTTTTCATACATGGATCCCATCTCAGATTGCATGGCCTCTAACCATTTCTCGGAATCCGGGCCCATCACTGCTCCTCCATAGCTCGTAGGTTCATTGTTGTCCAACAACATGACCTCTAAGACAGGGTTGCCGTACCACTCGGGAGTAGTATGCGTCCTTGTCGACCTACAAGGTTCAATAGCAGCTTGATCCGGAGCTTCATGATCATCATCATTAACTTCCTCTTCTACCGTTGTAGGTTCCACAGAAACATCTTTCTGTGCTGCGCTACTCTCTGGTTGAAGTAAAGGTTCAATAACCTCATCAAGCTCTATTTTCCTCCCACTCAATTCTTTCGAGAGAAACTCTTTCTCAAGAAATGTTCCGTTCTTAGCGACAAACACTTTGCCCTCGGATCTGAGATAGAAGGTATACCCGACTGTCTCTTTCGGGTATCCTATGAAGACGCACTTTTCCGCTTTGGGTTCCAGCTTTTCAGGCTGAAGCTTTTTGACATAAGCATCACATCCCCAAACTTTAAGAAACGACAACTTCGGCTTTTTGCCAAATCACAGTTCATATGGCGTCGTCTCAACGGATTTTGATGGTGCCCTATTTAAAGTGAATGCAGCTGTCTCTAATGCATAACCCCAAAACGATAGTGGCAAATCGGCAAGAGACATCATAGAACGCACCATATCCAATAAGGTCCGATTACGACGTTCAGACACACCATTACGCTGTGGTGTTCCGGGCGGTGTCAACTGTGAAACAATTCCACACTGTCTTAAGTGATTGCCAAACTCATAACTCAGATATTCACCTCCTCGATCAGATCGAAGAAATTTAATCTTCTTGTTACGATGATTCTCAACTTCACTCTGAAATTGCTTGAACTTTTCAAATGTTTCAGACTTGTGCTTCATCAAGTAAATATACCCATATCTACTCAAGTCATCAGTGAAGGTGAGAAAATAACGATAACCACCGCGCGCTTCGACATTCATTGGACCGCACACATCAGTATGTATGATTTCCAATAAGTCACTCGCCCGTTCCATTGTTCCAGAGAACGGCGTTTTGGTCATGTTGCCCATAAGGCATGGTTCACATGTGTCAAGTGATTCAAAATCAAGTGACTCCAAAAGTCCATCAGCATGGAGCTTCCTCATGCGTTTTACACCAATATGACCTAAACGGCAGTGCCACAAGAAAGTGGTACTATCATTAACCACTCTACATCTTTTGGCATCAATGTTATGAACATGTGTGTCATCACTATCAATATTCAATATGAATAAACCCCTAACATTGGGTGCATGACCATAAAAGATATTACTCATATAAATAGAACAACCTTTATTCTCTGATTTAAATGAGTAACCGTCTCGCAATAAACAAGATCCAGATATAATGTTCATGCTTAACGCAGGCACTAAATAACAATTATTTAGGTTCATCACTAATCCTGATGGTAATCGAAGAGAGAGCGTGCCGACGGCGATCACATCAACCTTGGAACCATTTCCCACGCGCATCGTCACTTCGTCCTTTGCCAGTCTTCGTTTATTCTGTAGTTCCTGTTTTGAGTTGCAAATGTGAGCAACCCAACCGGTATCAAATACCCAGGCACTACTAAGAGAACTAGTAAGGTACACATCAATAACATGTATATCATATATACCTTGTTTGTCGTTGGCCGCCTTCTTGCCAGCCAGGTACTTGGGGCAGTTCCGCTTCCAGTGACCAGTTCCTTTGCAATGAAAGCACTCAGTTTCTGGCTTAGGTCCATGCTTAGGCTTCTTTGTAGGAGTAGCAACTGCTTTGCCATCCTTCTTGGTTTTACCCTTCTTGCCTTTGCCTTTGCCGTTTTTCTTGAAACTAGTGGTTTTATTGACCATCAACACTTGATGTTCTTTCTGGATTTCAGACTCAGCGACTTTCAGCATCGCAAACAGCTCGGCGACTGACTTGTTCATCCCGTGCATGTTATAGTTCATCACAAAGCTCTTGTAACTAGGTGGCAGCGATTGAAGAACTCTATCAATGATCGCCTCCGGCGGAAGGGTAATTCCCAACTCCGCTAGACGGTTTGAGTACCCAGACATTCTGAGTATGTGCTCACTAATAGACCCGTTCTCCTCCATCTTGCAAGCATAGAATTTATCGGAGGTCTCATACCTCTCGATCCGGGCATTCTTCTGAAAGATAAACTTCAACTCCTAGAACATCTCATATGCCCCATGACGTTCAAAACGTCTTTGAAGTCCCGGTTCTAAGCCATACAATATTGCACACTGAACTATTGAGTAGTCTCCAGCACGAGCCTCCCAAGCGTTCTTAACGTCTTCGGAGGTCATGTCTTCTGGCTGGTCACCAAGCGGTGCATCAAGGACATATGACTTCTGGGAAGCCGTGAGGATAATCCTCAGATTACGGGCCCAGTCAACAGAGTTACTTCCATCATCTTTCAATTTAGCTTTCTCTAGGAACGCATTAAAATTCAGGGGTGCTACTGCGCGAGCCATTGATCTACAACATAAATATGCAAAGGTTACTTAGACTATTGTTCAAGATAATGAGTTTAGTTATTCAAATTACTAAAGCTCCCACTCAAATTGACATCCCTCAGGTCATCTGAGTGTCACATGATCCAAATTCACCAACTCAAGTCCGATCATCACGTGAGTTAAGGTGGCTTCAATGGTGAACATCATTATGTTGATCATATCTACTATATGACTCATGTTCGACCTTTCGGTCTCTTGTGTTCCGAGGCCATGTCTGTACATGCTAGGCTCGTCAAGTTTAACCCGAGTGTTCTGCACGTGCAAATCTGGCTTGCACCCGTTGTATGTGAACGTAGAGTCTATCACACCCGATCATCACGTGGTGTCTCGACACGACGAACTTTCGCAACGGTGCACACTCGGGGAGAACACAGTTCATCTTGAAATTTAAGTGAGGGATCACCTTATAATGCTACCGTCGTACTAAGCAAAACAAGGTGCATAAAAGGATTAACATCTCATGCAATTCATAAGTGACATGATATGGCTATCAACTTGTGTTTAAGATCTCCATCTTTGAAACACCGGCATGATCTCCATCGTCACCGGCATGACACCATGATCTCCATCATCTTGATCTCCATCAACGTGTCGCCATCGGGGTTGTCACGCCCTGGATGCTTCTACTACTATTGCTACCGTAGCGACAAAGTAAAGCATTACATAGCACTTAATGATTGACACGCAGGTCATACAATAATTAAAGACAACCCTATGGCTCCTGCCGGTTGTCGTAATCACCGACATGCAAGTCGTGATAATCTATACATCACATGATCATCTCATACATCACATATATCTCATCATGTAATTGGCCATATCATATCACAACATACCCTGCAAAAACAAGTTAGACGTCCTCTAATTGTTGTTGCATGTTTTACGTGGCTGCTATGGGTATCTAGCAAGAACGATTCTCGCCTACGTATAAACCACAACGGTGATACATAGATTGCTTTTCAACCTTCTCAAGGACCGCCTTTGTCGGATTCGATCCAACTAAAGTGAGAGAAACTGTCACCCGCAAGCCATCTAAGCAACAAGTTGCGTCGAGGGAACCGGTCTCTCGTAAGCGTACGAGTAATGTTGGTCCGGGCCGCTTCATCTCACAATCCCGCTGAACCAAAATCCAACCAAGGGAGGAAGCAATCTAAGCATCAACGCCCACAAACCTTTTGTGTTCTACTCGAGATCTCATCGAACCATCAACCTAGCTCTGATACCACTGTTGGGGAACGTCGCATGGGAAACAAAAATTTTCCTACGCACACGCAAACCTATCCATGGTGATGAGCATCTACGAGAGGGAGATTGGATCTACGTACCCTTGTAGATCGCTAAGCGGGAAGCGTTAAGAAACGCGGTTGGTGTAGTCGAACTTCTTCGCGATCCAAATCGCCGAGCATCCCGCGATCCAATCACGAACCGTCCCGCGAACCAATCACGAACCGTCCCACGATCTCGTCATGATCCGTCCCACGATCCAATCACGAACGTCTCGTGGCCTTGATCACGATCCTTCCGATCTAGTACCGAACGGACGGCACCTCCGCGTTCAGCACACGTGCAGCTTGATGACGATCTCCACCGTCTTGATCCAGAAAGAGGGGTGGAGAGGAGAGAGAGTTCACCGGCAGCGTGACGGCGCGCCGGTGATGGTGGTGGAGCAATTCCGGTAGGGCTTCGCCTAAGCACTGCGGAACTACGATCTAGAGGAGAAACTATGCACCGGTGGAACGGGTAGCACGTGGCCGGAAATTCTATCCAAAAACCACCCAATCCACTAGTATATATAGGAGGAGAGGAGAGGAGAGGCAGCCAAGGCCTTTGGGTCGGCCGAAATAGGAGGTGGGAGCAATCCTACTTCACCTCCAATCCTAGTTGGAGTAGGATTCCCTCCTATTGGCTGATTTTCCACCTTTTGCTTTAGGACTTTCTCTCCTGCGCCATGGGCCTTTGTGGCTGTTTTCCCAGCCCACTAAGGGCTGGTTATTATTCTCCCACAGCCCATGGACCTCTTGGGGTCGAAATACCCCTCCCGGAGGTCCCCCGGTACACTACCGGCACTCCCGGTACACTACCGATACTCCCGGTACACTACCGATGAGCCCGAAACTTTTCCGGCGACCAAACTGGGACATCCTATATATGAATCTTTACCTCCAGACCATTCCGGAGCTCCTCGTGACGTCCGGGATATCATCCGGGACTCCGAACAACCTTCGGTCACCACCATACATAACTCTATACTACCGAAACGTCACCGAACCTTAAGTGTGCAGACCCTGCGGGTTCGAGAACTATGTAGACATGACCGAGACACCTCTACGGCCAATAACCAATGGCGGGACCTGGATGTCCACATTGGTTCCTACATATTCTACGAAGATCTTATCGGTTGAACCTCTATGTCAAGGATTCAGTTAGTCCCGTATAGCGTTCCCTTTGTTCTTCGGCATGTTACTTGCCCGAGATTCGATCGTCGGTATCTCTATACCTAGTTCAATCTCGTTACCGGCAAGTCTCTTTACTCGTTACGTAATGCAAGATCCCACAACTAACAATTAGTCACATTGCTTGCAAGGCTTATTGTGATGTTGCATTACCGAGTGGGCCCCGAGATACCTCTCCGTCACACGGAGTAACAAATCCCAGTCTCGATCCATGCCAACTCAACAGACACCATCGGAGATACCTGTAGAGCACCTTTATAGTCACCCAGTTACATTGCGACGTTTGATACACACAAGGCACTCCTTCGATATCCGTGATTTGCATGATCTCATGGTCATAGGAACATATACTTTGACATGCAGAAAACAGTAGCAATAAACTGACACGATCATATGCTACGTTTGTAGTTTGGGTCTTGTCCATCACATCAGTATCCTAATGATGTGATCCCTTTATCAAATGACATCACATGTCAATGGCTAGGAAACCCTGACCATCTTTGATCAACGAGCTAGTTCACTAGAGGCATACTAGGGACATAGTGTTTGTCTATTTATCCACACATGCAATGTGTTTCCGATCACTACAGTTATAGCATGGATAATAAACGATTATCATGAACAAGGAAATATAATAAAAACACTTTATATATTGCCTCTAGGGCATATTTCCAACATCATGAGTGCTAGTAGGCTCTCAAGGAAAGCACCAATGTCGGTGTCAAAACCAGTGGATCTCCTAGTAGTGGTCCTAAGCTAGGCGTCAAGGAGATAATACCATATGTCCTGCTTTTGATTGTATTGATATGTGGATAGTACATACTACAAGTATGTACCACGAGATTATTGTAATGAATATCAGATTTTCTATTGACTAGCCTGGCCTCAGTTTATATAATGTACCAGAGGCCTAGGGTTTAGAAGATTCATTGTCTTGTGTGCCAAGTCTTGTGGATGCTTTCTTGTATGCGTCATGGGCTGCCCGAAGTGGCCCATTAGTGAACCACGATGTGGGGTCCTCAACCCGACCCACTGGTCGGGAGACGACATGGTGAGTACACCCTAGTCCAGGACACCGTCAGCCACCCTGCATGAGTACCCACATGGAAGTGGTTAGTGGGGAAAGGCCCCACACCCCTGGTCTAGGCGCATCAAGATCCCCCCTTAAAAGGAATAGGATCATATCCCGAAAGGATAAGATCAAGATCCCTAAAAAAGGGGGATAGTGATCCCTGGGGAAGGAAAGGAAGGATTTCCTTCCCCCCCTTGACCAACGACCCTAGGGCTTGGAGGGCAAGCCACCAGCCCCTCCCATGCCTATATAAAGGTGGGGAGGTACAAGGGGGCTGGAGCTCCTTCCACGGCCGTGGCCCTCCTCCCGTCTCTCCCGTTTATTCCTTGTACGTTGTTTCGGAGGCGCTTGGCAAAGCCCTGCTGGCACTGCGGCAGCACCATATCCACCATGTCGTCATGCTGGTTGAGATACCATCTACTTCCGCTCTCTCTCTTGCTAGATCAACTAGGGGGAGACATCATCGAGCTTCACATGTGCTAAACACGGAGGTGCCGCCTGTTCGGCGCTAAATCGGATCGGATTGCGATTGGATCTTGAAGAGTACGACTACATAAACCGTGTTAGATATGCTTACACTTAGCAATCTACAAGGGTATGTAGATGCACTCACCCTCTCGTAGCTATACATCTCCATGGATAGAACTTGCGTGTGCGTAGGATTTTTTTGTTTCACATGCAATGTTCCCCAACATTCGTGAGGCAACATTGGCCGATGACTTGAAGCCACCATTCTGGTTGACATGGAACATCTCGACCCTCTCGTAGAAGTTGGCATCGATCGAGAAAAGAGTTTCCACGGCGATGGGCTCAGTGCGGACATCGAACGCAGAGATGATGGGTTGGTAGTCCAAGTCAAGACCGGTGATGATGAAGGAGATGAGCCCCCCTCCCAAAGGGGTTTGCCTGCTGCCACGAGCTCATCGGAGAGGGATTGCATGTGACCTAAGTATGTCTAGGACGAGAGGGACCCCTTCTGGGCGTTGGTGAGGGCAGCACGAAGATTGTTGTCCTTGGACAACAAGACACCATAAAACATGGTTGCCAAGGCCGACTATATCGCATGTGACGTCTTGAGCGACGCAACGTGAACAAGGACTTCCTTGGACACACTGCACAAGATATAAGCAACACTTTGTTGATCTTGGACAAGCCAGGGGGTATAGGTAGGGTTAGGGATGACCTGGTCCTTGCCGTCTTTGTATTTGTTGGTGATGGTCTTAGGAGGCTCCTCGATGGTGTTGTCGATGTAGCCATACAAGCCAACGCACATTATTTGGGATCTCTCTTGGGATTTCCGAAGAACATAGTTCGACCTAGTAAGCGGCTCAAAGGTCTTGTAGTTGAGGCTAGATTGGATGGTTGATACGTCTCCAATGTATCTACTTTTCCTAACACTTTTGCCCTTGTTTTGGACTCTAATTTGCATGATTTGAATGAAACTAACCTGGACTGACGCTATTTTCAGCAGAACTACCATGGTGTTATTTTTGTGTAGAAATAAAAGTTCTCGGAATGGAAAAAAATTAGAGATTTATTTTGGAATATTTAAGGAATTATGGAGCCAAAAACTACCTGAGAGGGGGCCCAAGGTGCCCATGCTCCACCAGGGCGCGCGAGGCCCCCCTGGCATGGCCTGGTGGAGGGTGGACACCTCGTGGGTCCCCATCCCTAATTCCAATGCTATGAATTCACAATTCTCCAAAAAAATCAGAGAGAAGGTTTTACCTAGTTTCACGATGCGGAGCCGCCGCCACCTCCTGTTCTTCACCAGGAGGCCAAATCTGGAGTCCGTTTGGGGCTCCAGAGAGGGGAATCTCCCGTCTTCGTCATCATCAACCCTTATCCATCGCCAATTCCATGATTCTCCCCATCGGGAGTGAGTAATTCCTTCATAGGCTTGTTGGTTGGTGAGGAGTTGGATGAGATTCATCATGTGATCGAGTTAAGTTTGTTAGGGCTTGATCCCTCCACTATGTTGTAAGATTAATGTTGCTATGACTTTGCCATGCTTAATGCTTGTCACTAGGGCCCGAGTGCCATGATTTCAGATCTGAACCATTTATGTTATCATCTTTATATCTATGTTCTTGATCCGATCTTGCCTAGTCATATGCACCTATTATGTTTTATGATCCGTCAACCCCATAGTGACAATATTTGGGATACTTCACGGTGATGACCGTAGTTTGAGGAGTTCATGTATTCACTAAGTGCTAATGCTTTGTTCCAGTTATCTATTAAAAGGAGGCCTTAATATCCCTTAGTTTCCTTATGGACCCTGTTGCCACGGGAGGGTATGCAAGTTCTTTTCCATAAGCACGTATGACTATATATGGAATACATCCCTACATTATGTTAACGAACTGGAGCTAGTTCTGTGTCCCCCTATGTTACGACTGTTATATGATGAATATCATCCAACGAATACTACGATCCAGTGCCTATGATCTTTTCACATATTGTTCTTGCTAAGTTACTATTTGTTGCTGCTACTGTTACACTTGCTATAAAATCACTGCCGCTATTGTTACCGCTACTGTTACTGTCACCACTTATATCAAACTATCATATTACTATGCTACTGATCACTCTGCTGCAGATATTTATCTCCATGTGTGGTTGAATTGACAACTGAACTGCTAATACTCTCAAATATTCTTTGCCTCCCATTGTGTCGAATCTATAAATTTGGGTTGAATACTCTACCCTCGAAAACTGTTGCGATCCCCTATACTTGTGGGTTATCAAGACCTTTTCTGGCGCATTTGCGGGGGAGCATAGCTATATTTGCTGAGTCACTTGATATTAGTTGACCACTATGAAGAATCTGAAGGATACTAAAACCAAGATTTTTTTCTCTAAGATGAGGGGAGGTAAGGAACTGTTATCACACTCTGCACTTGATTCACCCTCCGTTATGAGTAAGCTTGCAACACCACCACATGCTATTAATCCTGATATTGATGGTGCTACTTCTCCTATGAATGATGCTTATGATGATGCTAGTACCATGCTTGATGAAACTGTGCCATTAGGCGAATTTCTTGATGAACAAATTGCTAGAGCTAAGGAGAATGAAATTATTGAAACTGTTGAATCTGCTAAAACTGATGAGAACTTTGAAACTGATGATTATGAAACACCTAATAGGCCTAGATCTCCTAGATTTGAAATGCCTAAGATACCTGAAGGTTATACTTTAGATGGAGAAATAGGTAGAGAGATTCTTGCTTGTAAGGATAGAAATGATGTTAAGAAATTACTATGCAAGTATAAGGAAAAGACTTTTAATGCTAAAATGAATAGTGACCCTAAGTTTGTTACTTCATCTCTTTTTGTTACCGATAAGGATTATGAATTCTCTGTCAACCCAGAGTTAATTACTTTGGTTGAATCTAATCCTTTTCATGGCTATGAAACTGAAACTGTCCTAGCACACCTTACTAAGCTGAATGATATAGCCACCCTATTTGCTCATGATGAGAAGAGTCGCTACTATTATATTCTTAAACTATTTCCATTCTCATTAAAGGGTGATGCTAAGATATGGTACAATACTCTTACTCGTGGTTGTGTGAGTAGTCCCTATGATATGATTTACTACTTCTCTGAAAAATATTTTCCTGCTCATAAGAAACAAGCTGCCTTACAGGGAATATTTAACTTTGAGCAAATTGAAGAGGAGAGTCTTCCACAAGCTTGGGGGAGGCTTCTCCAATTTCTTAATGCTTTGCATGATCATCCTCTTAAGAAACATGAAATACTTGATATCTTCTATCATGGACTAACTGATGCTTCGAGGGACTCCCTAGATAGTTGTGTTGGTTGTGTTTTCAGGGAACGAACTCTTGAACAAGTTGAGGAACTATTAAATAATATATTGAAGAACTATGATGATTGGACTCTCCATGAACCACCAATTGAACACACTCCAAAGAATATGGGTATCTTATTTCTTAGTCCTAAAGATATGCAAGAGACAAAGAAATGTATGAAGGAAAAGGGTATTAAAGCCGAGGATGTCAAGAATTTACCACCTATTGAAGAAATACATGGACTCAACACACCACCACCTCCACAGGTGGTAGAGGTAAATTCTTTATTAAAGTTTGATGAAGGTGATATCCCTTACAATAAACATCCTAGTCAATGCTTATATGAGTTTGATAACTACATTATTAAACAAGAGCACTTCAATGCAAATGTTCTAAAACACTTGAAATATAATTCTGATATGGTTGCTCGCTTGAGTGACTTGTTATTTGGAATTAGTAATGATGTTAGAGGTGTAGGAAAACATGCCTCTATGGTTGAAACTCGGTTAGAACAAGTTGCTAAATCTAAAAGAGAATTGCTTGATGAAATGAATAATAATATGAATGATCATGCTATTAGAGTAGTAACTAGAGGAGGTAAAATGACCCAAGAACTTGTTTATCCTAAAGGTCTTCCTACAAGAATTGAACAAGACTCTCAAGGAATTAATGCTGATACACCTAGTCCTTCTAAGAAGAAAAATAAAAATAAAAATGATAGGACTTTGCATGCTTCTAGTGAACCTAAGATAGAAAAAACCTCCTGATGATACTAATGATGTTTCTTTTTCTGATGCTAAAACTCAATCTGGTAACGAACATCCACCAAGTGATAATGATAATGATAGTGATGTTCATGAGGATACTCAACCTAGCAATGATAAAGAACCAGATAATGATGTAGAGATAGAACCTGTTGCTGATCTTGATAACCCACAACCTAAAAATAAACGATATGATAAAAAAGACTTTGTGGCTAGAAAACATGGTAAAGAAACAAAACCATGGGTTTAGAAACCCATGCCTTTCCCACCTAAAACATCTAAGAAAAAGTATGACGAGGAGTTTGAACGCTTTGCTGAAATGATTAGGCCAGTCTTTTTGCGTACCTGCTTAACATATATCTTAATGATGCGTCCCTATGGTAAGTACATGAAAGACATCATCACCAATAAAAGGAAGATACCTGAAGTAGAAATCTCCACCATTCTTGCTAATTATTCTTTTAAGGATGGAGTACCTAAAAACTTGGAGATCCTGGAATACCAAGTATACCTTGCTCCATCAAAAGAAATAATGTCAAAACTTCTTTGTGTGATTTAGGAGATGGTGTTAGTGTTATGCCTTTCTTTTTATATAAAAGACTTGATTTGAATAAACTCACACCTACTAAAATATCATTGCAAATTACTGACAAATCAACAGCCATACCTATAGGTATTTGTGAGGATGTGCCCGTTGTTGTTGCAAATGTTATTGTCTTAACGAGCTTTGTTATTCTTGAGATGCCCAAGGATAAAAATATGTCGATTATCCTTGGTAGACCCTTTTTGAATACTGCACGGTCTGTTATTGATTGCAATAAAAGCAAGGTCACTTTTCATATCAATGGTAATGAGCATATGGTACACTTTCCGAAGAAACAATTCCAAGTAAATGGTGTGAATGTTATTGAAAATTCTTCAACACTCATTATTGGAAGCTTCCAATTACCTCTACCTACTGTCAAAAAATATGATATTATTATGGTTGGGGATATGCCTATTTCCATTGAGGTAACCTTGTGTTTTACGAAAGTTCTTTGGTTTCATGCTAATTGAAAGTTGTTGTTAATAAGATTTGATCAACCTTATTAATGAATCATTTTCGAGAGGTATGAAGTTGATGAAATCAGTAGATGCAACCCGCTATGTCCACCTTTAATTTTGTGTTTTCCTAGTTAAATAAAATAAGATGCCACATTTTTCCAGTTTTCTGTTTTTTTGTGCAATAAAAAATGGCCCAAAAATAGGAGTTCTCAGAATGCCCTAAAAATTTAACATGAATTTTTTCTAATTATTTATGAATTTCTGGGACAAATAATACCAGAGGGCGGGTGCACCAGGTGGCCATGCTCCACTAGGGCGTGATAGACCCCCTGATGCGGCTTGGTAGAGGGTGGGCCCCTGGTGGGTCCCCTCATTTATCTCTTCAGCCCATGTCATCTCCTGCCTCCTGAAAAAAATAAGCATTGCTCTCTCCCTCATGTTCTTTCTCAAGAACTCGTGGATTTCGATCTCTTTGCTCAAATCTCTATTTCCGAAATTGTTTTAGGGGATTGCTTCTCAGTATGTAACTCTCCCATTGCTCAAATTATTTATTGATTTAGTGGTTTATTTTCATAATAATTAGCTACTCTTGGTGCTTCTATTGATGAGCTTGCATGTTTAATTCTTAGAGTTCTAAGTAGTTTGAATGCTTGATATGACCTCTATGCATCCCTAGAAGTAGTTGCTATCAATCTTATTTAGTTTTGTTAACAATTTGTTGTGGACTAAAAAATTTGTAAATTTTATTTGTAGAAAGTAAGATGAATTTCTTTAGGAAGTATTCCTCCAAGATGAATGCCAAGGGAGTTATTGAGGAGTCGTCTGATAGTGACCTACACATTCCGAGGAAGGAAGAAGTGCGTCCGTGTGAATGGAAACATATTCCCTTTATAGAGGAAGACGATTTCTATCAAGAATTTTCTCAATTTATTGACAATGCTGGGTTGACCAACTTCCTCACAGATAAGTGTGACCAGTATCACATCCTCACAAATTACTTTCTACAAGGTTTTAATTTCCTAAGTAGGAATAACCCTCCTGAGTTGCAATTTAATCTATATGCTGAAAACTACAAAATACCATTAACCGACTTTTGTGACATATGCTTGATTCCTTCTAATGCGGAATTAAGAGAGCCTAGACCAATAGAGTTTGAGGATTTTCTCCTCACCTTAATAGTGGGCGACGATAGAGGCGTGTCGAACACCACAAGCACTAGTTTTCAGTTTCCTTCTCCGCACTACTTTGCTATATTCATTTCTAAGTGTTTAACTTCTAAGGAAAAGGTCGGTGCATTCAGTGCTCCGGACCTTTCTATTTTGCGATGTGCAATATATAATGATCACACCTTTCGCCTAGGAGCTATTGTTGCACGACGACTACAACTTAACAAGAGTAAGGGCAAGATACATGGTGGCATTTATGCTACTCACTTAGCAGGTGGTTTAGGAGTTCAGATACGCCCTCTTGATTATCTTTTTCCCAAGGTTTATATAGACTACAAGTGGGCGTGGATTATTGATGCCATTGTGTCGTGGATTATCATTTTAATTGTCGGTGTTCACGCTCTTTCATTGTATTATCCATGCTAGACTTATTCTTCTAGTTTTCTTATTGTGTCGTGGATTTATGACGGCAGATGTCCGGGTGAACGGACTTGGATTCGAGGCCATCGCTAACGTGGTAGACTCAAAGGGGTTGTTCGGGACGAAGGACACGGTTTACCTAGGTTCAGCCCCTCAAGGTGAGGTAATAGCCTACATCCTGCTTGTGTTTGTATTGCTCGTTGTATCGATTACAAGGGAGCTAAAGCTTGACCTAGTTCTCGATCACCTGATCTCTAAGTCGCCCTGGGTCTTGCCCTTATATAGGGGGTCAAGACCATGGGTTACACAAGTCTGTGACCGACTCTCATTACATGTTCGAGTCTGCCTCTATCTTCTCTTATCTATCCTGTCCGAGCCGCTTGGGGGGCTTACACGCTCGGGTCTTCTCATCCGGGCCACCTCGCGGCCCATCCTGCGAGCCACTATTCTTGTTGGGCCCTCCATTCATGACGGCTCACTCTTGGGCTGGCCATGACCCGTCCAGTTTAACCCGGAGCCTACCAGGGCGGGTCTCACCGTGGGGTTATATCCCCAACATTAGGCCCCAGGTTGATTTGAGCTTGCTCACTTCATCCTCTTCTTCTGTTTCTTGGTGAGTCACCCAGTGATGACCCGCCATGACATCATGTGGGCCTTGCCGAAAAGATCCGCTGACGTACCAACAAATCGCGTATTAAATGGTCAGCCCGAAAATCGAGGCGTCCGCCTCGGCCGGACAATTTCTGTCGCCTGGATTTTCGTGCCTGTCCGTTTTTCCTTTTCAATTGGGCCGCTATGAACTGTCATTTCCTTCTTCCCGCTCGCGCTTCCATTTTCCTCTCCTCCGACGCTTCCGCTCCTGCTCCGGTGCCGTCCTCGTCTCGCCGTCGACTGGCCCCTGCATCACCCTGTTGCGAACCAGAGCTCATCTCGCGCTCGTCATCTCGTCGCCAGTAAGTCCTCTTCCCGTAGATCCATAGCCGTCTCCGGTAGGGCTTCTAGGAAACTTTGCCGCCGCCGTCGTGTTTAGCGCTCGCACTCCATTGCTGCCGGTCGTGCCTTGTCGTACGGACTCCGGGCCGTCACTCGCCTTCACGGAGCCGCTACGTAATAAGCGGTCAACAAGAACGCATAGATCGATCCTCGCTCCGCTTCTCATTTGGGTCCCATCTGCTTCACCTGTTCGTCCTTAGGTCTTGACATACAAGCATTTATCCTATTTTTGTAGATCCGTTCTTTTAGCTGAGCTTTGCGAAACCTGTTTCATGGGACTTAGCCGATTTTCACTCCGCTCCTTTTCTTTGTTGTCCCGCCAGGCCTCTTCGGCTCTCATCAGCCGGACCATGGCATATCATTTGCAGAACCCTTAAAATTGTAAGCCATCATAGACACTTGTTTTGCTCCTGACTCGCCATACTTTTAACTTGCACAGTCTTTTAAGCCGCCAGCATGTCTCGCGCTTCCAACTCGTGCAACTGGGTCGGGTCTTGCATCACAAAGGAGTTTTTGTTGGATTTTCTTCACGCGAGTACTCTTCCTCCCAAGGAAGTCATTAGCTGGCGAGTCCTGGGTGATGAAACACGGCCCACTCCTCAAGAAGGCGAAGTGGTGGTCTTCTCTGACCATATCGAACGAGGATTCGTGCCTCCCGGCTCGAAGTTCTTTCGTGACATCCTTCACTGCTACAAGCTTCACCCCCAAGACTTGGCCCCCAACTCCATCTCAAATATATGCAATTTCCAAGTGCTCTGTGAAGCCTATCTGCAAGCCAGGCCGTCCGTGGGGTTATTTTGAGAGTTTTTCTACACCAACCGGCAAACTGAAGTGAAAGCCGGTCCAAGTCTAGAGCTTGGCGATATCTCCATCCAACAGCGTAGAGATATTATGTTTCCAGCCACGCAGATGCCAAGTCACCCCAAAGACTGGAACAAGACTTGGTTCTATTGCAAGGACACCTCTCCTGAGAATGAGCGTCCATTGCCGGGTTATCGTCCTTCCCGGCTCAAAACAACTTCAGAGCTTCCTGGCCGGTTATCAGCTTCAGAGCGTGCATGGTACGAGCCGGCTCATGCCAAGATCAAGGCCCTCATGGCCAATGGTTTAACCGGACTGGACTTGATCCGCTGCTGGATTTCTTGGTGGATTATGCCCTTCAGTCATAGAAGCCGGATCATGTGTGAATACGAAGGCAAATATGATAGTTCCTTATGCTTCGGCTGATCCACACTATCAGAAGATGACATTACCACCGTCATCCGGAGCCTTGTCCATGAAGCTTCCGGATCATGAAGCGCCATTGGCCTGGCTCCTTTTAACGCCAAGAATCTGGCTCCAGATGTAAGGTGACTCTTCCCCTGTTTTTACTTTATACTTTTCTGACTCATTATCGTTTAACCGGTTTACTTTTCCAGGCCACCTCTGATTTCTGGAAGAGAGAATATGTTCCTCCCTTGAAGAAGCCCAAGAAGAAAACTCTGGCTAAGAAGTCTAAGAAGACCACCCCACAAGAAGAATGGTTTGAGTTGCCGCCGTCCTCCGACTCAGAGGTAAACTTTGGCCGCTTTCTGCCATTTTGTTATCTTATTTTACTTACCCTTGTTTTACTCATAGGATAATGTTGAAACAAGCCATGCCAACACCCCTGAGCTAATCTATATTTCTTCCGGCTCAGAATATTTTGTCCCCCGGAAGCTGCGGCAGGTTATTAAAAAGGTTCCTCTTTCTCATCCTCTCGCTTATCTGGCTCCCGATTTTCTTTTGAAGAAGCAACAACAGACTGAGCATTGCCAGCCCGGGGCGCCGGTTCTTCTCAACTGATGTCCGGCTTTCCAAACTCACCAGCTCCAAAGAAACGCCCCGCAGAGGTATGTATCTTCATTTAGTTAATTTCACTTTACATCCTTGACTGTGTCTCATCTTTTCTTTGCCTTGTCTCTCAGAAATCACCATCTTCCGGTGACTCTTCAGCGACCGCTTTGCCGCCTCCCAAGATTAACCCGCTGTAAATATTTTCCACTATGACCTTTGACTTTTTGAGCCGCCATAGAATCATTTGGATTCTAATCCTCACACTTTCCAGTGCTCAAGCCAAGTGCCAGAAGACCAACATGTCCTCCCCTGGCCCTGCTGCCCCAGAGCCGGAGCCTTCGAAGCCGGATGAGTCGCAGCCGGCTGAAGATATGCTAGCCGCTTCTGCTGAACCGGATGCTGATGACATTGTCCCAGACAGTCCATTGAAGAGTCCTGCTAAGCCGCCGAGTTCTGCCCAGGCAGCCAAGGACACGACTAACCCTGAAGTTGAAATCGCTGGCGCCGGGTTGCATTCTCCCCTGGCTCACGTGCTGACCAAGCAGGGTGAAACAGCTGAAGCTTCCAGGAAGCTTGACTTTGAACCTTCTTCCTTGGAGAAGATGTCAGCTAAGGAGCTTCATGCTGGCTATATGACCCGCCTATACACCAGCCGAGACCTGGAGCTTCAACTGGTTAACCTCATGAAGCGGAAGTATGAGGTATTCTTTTCCTCCTTACATCCCTACATAGCCCCCAAGTGCCGGTTTAATTATATTGAACCGAGGCTTTGCTTAGCTGCTTTTTAGATAAAATTATTCTGTAGAAGGTAATCAGAAGAGCCGTTATTAGCCCCCAAGGCCCTGCTCAAACTTGTCTTTGAGTCGGGACTCCTGAAAAGATATTTTTTTAGAGCTAGATGGTAGCCCCCAAGGGCCGGCTCAAACTTGTTCAAAGTTGAGTCGGGGCTTCCCAGAAGATATTTTGAAGAGAGCTTAATAGTAGCCCCCTAGGGCCGGCTCAAACTTGTTCAAAGTTGAGTCGGAGCTTCTCAGAAGATATGTTGAAAAGAGCTTAATAGTAGCCCCCAAGGGCCGGCTCAAACTTGTTCAAAGTTGAGTCGGGACTTCTGAAAAACATTAGCCCCCAAGTGTCATGCATATTGCTTGCAATCTGTTTGAGACTTGTTCGTCTTATTCTCTGCTTTGAAATGTTTGCAGGAATCCTTGACTGAAGTCGGGTCACAACTGGCCGGCTTGAAGACCAACTTGGCTGATCAATAGGCTGCTCGGAGCGCCACCGATGAGAGATGCCGGCTCTTGACCGAAGAGCTGGTTAAAGTTAAGGCGGAGTTCGCTGCTTTCAAAGAGTCCGTCATGTTTGATAAGGCCACGCTTACTAAATGGGTGGATGATGTTGACCAGCGGTTGATGATCGTCTCTGACGAGTTGCAGTCCCTGAAACGTCACATCACCAAGATGACAACCACCCTCTTCGGTGAGCTCCTTGATAAGTTTTCCTTAATTGCAGTTATTACATCTGAACTGGCGACTCATCACAAAAACCTCCGGCTCATACAGGTCCTAGAAGCCGCCAACTGGCGTTTGATAGCTTATTACCTCTCAAAGCTATCTACACCCTGGCGGAGCAGCTGTACTGCGGTGCGATGTTTACCATCAAATCTGTACAGTACAAGGAAAAGATCCCTTCTAATATCAAAGGGGTCTTGGAACTTTTCTCCACCATGCCAAAGCAGATTGCCGAGTTGAAGAAATCAGCCGCCCACCAGGGGGCGACCGTAGGCATAAGCCGGGCTCTGGCCTTTGCGCCGGATCTTACTCCGGGTGATATGATGGAAGGCTTCCCCTCCAAGAGGGATGACGGCTTTGAATTCACAGAAGCTGACTACATCCGGTGCGTCAAGGACTCCAGATATCTAGCCTCCATCTTAGCGGAAGAGGTTGACCTGAATACTTACCAGGCGGCTTATGATGCTGACCAGAAGAGGATTCGTGGCCCGCTCTATGAATGGAAGGACTTGACACCCGCCCGTAGTAAGGACCTCTTCGCTTCTGCTCTTGACACGTCTCCCTTCTTTGAGGAAGGGAATTTTGCAGCTCTAGCTGACTGCAACTGGAACATGGATAACCTTCAGATCCAAGCGTCCGAAGAGCCGGAGCAGCATGAGCCGGAGGCCAGTTGACTTTGCTCCACTTTGTAATAGTCGGCTCTCATAGTAGAGGACTTGAAAAACTTGATCCACACTTTTGGGCTCTACATAGAGCGTTTGTACATGTCCTGTGATATTTGTTGTGTTGATCTTGAGAAAAATCCCGGCTTTCAAAATGCCATCTTCTTTTTACGCGTTCCGGTTAATGATTTCCGTCGGCTGTCTCTTATTCTTGGGTCGAGAGTCGGCCAAAAGACTTTATGATTTCCGTCCGCGGCTAATCATGTCAATCGGAGATTTGTAGCATAAGGCTAGTTAACAAGCATTATGAGTTGTACCCGAAGGTAATAATACAGTGTAAACGCTGGCGGATAGGCGTTAGAAGCTGTACCCAAAGGTAAGAAGCCGCCCTCGCCGCGGCTAATTTCTTTAGCCGGATTTTGTGCTAGAAGGCCGTCTCATAAACATTACGAGCTATACCCGGAGCTAATAATACAGCGTAAACACTGGCGGATAGGTGTTAGAAGCTGTACCCGAAGGTAAGAAGCCGCCCTCGCCATGACTCATTTTTCTGAGCCAATTTTTACGGTGCTCGACACCGGCGGATAGGCGTTAGAAGCTGTACCCGAAGGTAAGAAGCCGCCCTCGCCACGGCTCATTTGCCTGAGCCGATTTGTACGGCGTACGACGCCGGCGGGTAGGCGTTAGAAGCTGTACCCGAAGGTAAGAAGCCGCCCCTCGCCACGATTCATTTTTCTGAGCCGGTTTTTTCATTTTTTTCAATGATATTTCTTTATATAATTACGACATGAAGAATGATAGTATACAATGAAGGTTCTCTACACCCTTAAGTGAAATAAGGCCGGAGATGCGCGATGTTCCACGGCCGGCGGGTCTCCTGACCCGCCGTATGTGAGTCATCTCGGATATCGACGAGGTAATATGACCCATTGTTGAAATTTCTGCTGACCACAAAAGGCCCTTCCCATGGAGGAGAGAGCTTATGCATATTCGTCTGGTCCTAAATCAGCCGGAGCACTAAGGCGCCCTCCTGGAACGTCCGAGTCTTGACCCTGCGGCTGTGATAGCGATGCAAGTCTTGCTGATAAATTGCCGACCGAGCCGCTGCTAGCTCTCGCGCCTCTTCCAGAGCATCCAACGCGTCTTGACGTGCCGTCTCATTGTCCGTCTCAACATAAGCCGCCACCCTTGGCGAGTCATGCCGGATGTCACTGGGCAAAACTGCCTCGGCCCCGTATACCATAAAGAAAGGCGTGAAACCCGTGGATCTGTTAGGAGTGGTCCTGATGCTCCATAAGACAGAGGGTAATTCCTCTACCCAACACCCGGGAGTCCGCTGAAAAGGAACCATAAGCCGTGGTTTAATCCCTCTTAGAATTTCCTGATTGGCACGCTCCGCCTGACCATTGGATTGTGGATGTGCAATGGCTCAAACATCAAGCCGGATATGCTCTTCGTCACAAAAAAAATTCATAGCCCCCTTGGACAGATTTGTACCATTATCAGTGATGATGCTATGCGGGTAACCAAAACGGTAGATCAATTTTTTGATGAATAAAACCGTCGTAGCCGCATCACATTTGCTGACCGGTTCTGCCTCTACCCACTTGGTAAACTTGTCTACCGCTACCAGGAGGTGTGTTTTCTTATCCTTGGATCTCTTGAAAGGTCCCACCATGTCAAGCCCCCAGATCGCAAACGGCCAAGTAATTGGTATCATCCTCAATTCCTGAGCCGGAACATGAGCTCGTCGGCCAAACTTCTGCCAGCCATCGCACTTACGGACTAGGTCCTCTACGTCTTTATGAGCCGTCAACCAGAAGAACCCGTGTCGGAAAGCCTTGGCTACCAAAGACTTCGAACCGGCATGGAGCCCACAATCGCCAGCATGAATTTCATTCAAAATTTGCCGGCCCTCCTCTGGTGAGACACAACGTTGGAAGACTCCTGTCATGCTGCATTTATGCAACTCACCATTGACTATGGTCATTGACTTAGAACGTCGGGTGACCTTTCTGGCTAGGTCTTCATCCTCAGGTAACTCGCCCCGGGTTGAATAGGCCAAATAAGGAATAGTCCAATCTGGGATAGCATGTAGAGCCGCCACTAGTTCAGCCTCCGGGTCAGGAACAATCAACTCTTCTTATGAAGGTGTCTTGACAGTCGGATGGTATAAGACGTCCAGAAAGACATTGGGTGGCACCGGCTTTCACTGAGAGCCTAACCGTGATAAAGCATCAGCCGCCTCATTCCTGCGACGATCAATGTGATCTACCTGATATCCTTTGAAGTGAACTGCAATAATATCAACCGCCTGACGATAAGCCACCATCCGCGGGTCCTTGGAATCCCAAGTGCCAGAAACTTGCTG
The DNA here is from genome assembly GCA_022496015.1 of Hordeum marinum. Taxonomy (NCBI): domain Eukaryota; kingdom Viridiplantae; phylum Streptophyta; class Magnoliopsida; order Poales; family Poaceae; genus Hordeum; species Hordeum marinum. Next base: position 502,998,226 of record CM039676.1, read on the forward strand.
AGCCACCGGATCTGAGTCGCCCAAACACCTGAGTCGGCTCAAGTTCATCTCCTTGGCTAACCGAAGACCATGAAGCAAAGCTTCATATTCAGCTGCATTGCTGGTGCAGGGGAACATCAATCGGAGAACATAACAAAACTTATCACCCTTGGGGGATGTCATAAGAACTCCTGCCCCTGATCCCTCTAATTGCTTGGACCCGTCAAAGTGTATAGTCCAGTATGTGTTATCCGGCTTTTCCTCGGGAGCCTGACACTCCGTCCAATCATTTATGAAATCCACAAGGGCTTGGGACTTGATAGCTGTTCGAGGCACATATTTCACATTGAAAGGTCCCAGTTCCAATGCCCACTTAGCAATTCTTCCTGTGGCTTCTCTGTTCCAGATAATATCCCCAAGCGGAGCAGAACTTACCAAGTTATCTGATGGCCTAAGAAGTAGTGTTTTAACTTGCGGTTGGCCATGAAAACCCCATATACCAGCTTCTGCCAATGTGGATACCTTTGTTTAGACTGTGCCAGGACCGCACTAATATAATAAACCGGTCTTTGCACTGGATATTCCTTTCCGGCCTCCTTGCGTTCGACCATGATTGCAACATTCACCGCTCGGTTATTAGCTGCCACATAAAGGAGTAACGGCTCTTTTTTAGCCGGAGAGGCCAGCACCGGTGGCTTAGTGAGCTGTTTCTTAAGCGCCTCGAGTGATTCACCCGCCGCTTTACTCCAAACAAATTTGTCTGTCTTTTTCATCATTGATATAAAGGAACAACCTTCTCTCCAAGACGGCTTATGAACCGGCTCAACGCAGCAATCCGCCCTGCCAAGCGCTGGACATCATTAATGCAAGCCGGCTCCCCTAGAGAGGTAATAGCTTTGATTTTATCCGGGTTAGCCTCGATACCACATTCAGAGACCAGGAAACCCAAAAGCTTGCCCGCTGGAACACCAAAGACACACTTGGTCGGGTTAAGCATCATCTTATAGACCCGGAGATTATCAAAAGTTTCCTTCAAATCTTCCAAGAGAGTCTCCTTATTTGTGGATTTGACCACGATGTCATCTACATAAGCATGAACATTACGGCCAATCTGACTGTGAAGGCAGTCCTGCACGCATCGCTGGTAAGTCGCCTGGGCACTTTTGAGCCCGAAAGGCATAGAGAAATAGCAAAATGCCCCAAAGGGTGTAATAAAAGTCGTCTTCTCCTAGTCTTTAACTGCCATCTTGATTTGATGATAACCTAAGTACGCATCCAGGAAACACAAACTTTCACACCCCGCCGTAGCATCAATGATCTGATCAATACGAGGGAGAGCAAAAGGATCAGCCGGACAAGCTTTGTTAAGGTCCATGTAGTCCACACACATACGCATGTGCCATTCTTTTTAAGTACTAGCACACCGGGTTAGCCAACAATTCCGGGTGAAAAACTTCAACGATGAAGCCCACTGCCAAGAGCCGGGCAACTTCTTCACCAATAGCCTTACGCCTCTCCTCATTGAACCGCCGCAAAAATTGTTTAATCGGCTTAAACTTTGGATCCACATTAAGGTTGTGCTCAGCGAACTCTCTCGTACACCCGGCATGTCAGAAGGTTTCCATGCGAAGATGTCCCGATTCTCACGGATGAATTCGATCAGCGCGCTTTCCTATTTGGGATCCATGTGAGCTCCAATGATAAACTGCTTAGATGAATCGCCCGGACTGAAATCTACGGTCTCGGTATCATCCGCTGAAAACTTGAGGGGCGGCTCCGCCTCTGTGGTGGGCTTTTTCAGTAGGGTCATATCCTCCGGATCAACATTCTCCTTATAGAACTTAAGCCGCATCTCCTTCTTCACACTCAATAGCTGTATTTTAGTTGCCATGAACGGTATGGTACCATTTAAGCCGGGCATCTTGAGCTGTAAGTAAACATAGCAGGGCCTAGCCATGAACTTAGCATAAGCCGACAGTCCAAACACGCATGATAAGGACTCTTGATCTTGACCACCTCGAACCATAAGGATTCCACCCTGTAATTGTACTCATCGCCAAAGGCCACTTCCAGCGAAATCTTGCCCACCGGACGTGCCGACTTACCCGGAACCACACCATGAAAGACGATGGATGAAGGTTTTAAATCCTTGTCAAGCAATTTCATCCGCCGGAAGGTGTCATAATAAAGGATGTTTATACTGCTTCCGCCATCCATAAGCACCTTCTTCACCATGTATCCGCCCACTTTGGGGGCTACAACCAAAGCCAGCCGCCCCGGGTCATCAACCCGCGGTGGGTGATCCTCTCAGCTCCAGGTTATGTCATATTCAGACCACTTTAAGTATCGCGGAAGAGCTGACGCAACCGTATTGACTGCCCGCTTTCGCAACTTCTGGTCCCGCTTATTGAGACCTATTGTAATAACGTGGTACTGCCTGGAGCTGAGCTGCTTCGGATTACTCTGGAAACCAGACTGATTATGTTGTTGTTGTTGATTGTTGTTGCCAGGATGCGGCTGGTATCCTCCTTGATTATGCTGACCCGACTGACTGGACCCTGAGCCGCCAGATCCAAACCCACCTCCTGATTCGCCATGTCCTGAACTGCCTGGCGGACCACCATCTCGATTATTAGGTTGCGTGAAATATTGCTTGTACTTCTGCATGAAATTGCAATTCTCCCATGTGTGGCTTGCCGGCTTATCAGGTAGACTGTGATTTGGACAAGGTCGCTTAAGCAATTCCTCTATGTTCGTAGAGGAGATATCCTTGCTAAAGGGCGGTCTGAACCTCCTATTGCCTTTAGGGTAATTCTGCTGAGTGTTTGCATTAGCCACCAGCTCTGACCCGCCTCTGGATTCTTGGGCTTGCCCTGGCTACCATTGTTTGACGCGCCCTTGCCTTGATTGCCCTTCTTACCTTGACCTGCTTTCTCATCATCAGAACCTGGATCTTTCGTGCTGTCAGAGTCGGCATATTTCGTGAGAGCCCTCATGAGCTCTCCCATGTCCTGCCACGTGCGTTTGAGCTGGCCAAGTTTCTGCTCAGAGGAACAAAGTGGCAATTCTTCTCCAAGATCAATATTGCTTGAGCCGCCGTAATCTGCTCTGAGGAGTGGATGATCGTCAAGACCCGCCGCACCCAATGATGGGCCGACTCATTTTTCCTGTTGGACACAGTGATCAAGATCCACAATGGTCATAGGCTGCTTGCACGTCCTTGAAAGTTTTTAATGAACCGGGTCCGAAGCTCTGCCCATGATTGATAGTATTAGGTGGTACCCCTTTAGCCACGTGCGAGCCGGGCCTTCAAGCATCATGAATGAAATACTTGGCATAAACTGCCTCACTGACATCCAACATATCCATGCCAGTTCAGAACTATCCACCCAGGCCTCCGGAGGTAAATCAGCGGTATAATTTGGGACCTTGCAGGGACCTTTGAAGTATTTCGGCAGCCGTTCGTTCTGCACAGCCGGTGACAAACATGGCAGCCCTGCCGTCCTGGAGTTCACTCCTGCCCCTACCGAAGCGGAAGGTGCAGGCTCCTGGTGAGCCGGCCTAGCTGGCGCGTCTTGCGGGCTTCCCGCATGGTTTACAAATGCTGACGTGTCTCTACCCCCGGCCGGTGACCCGTTGGAATCACTCTGTGCCGGTTGCTACTGGAACCCGCTGGCGACTCGTAGCGCCGGCTAAGCTGCGGCTAGCGAGAGGGGTTGAATGAACACGGCTCCGGCTATGGGTGTATTTTTCCTCCTGGGCTACGGCCGTCTGCAGGTACCCGATGGCGTTCCGCACCTCCTCTGCAAAGGGTGCTTCGTTCGGGATAGGAATAGTCCTCAAGCTGGGTGACAGCCGCCACCATATTCTCGGCCGAGTTGGAATAATGACCCTGCTGGCATCCGGAAAACCACCAGGTGAAGCTTGGTTTAGCCGGGCCGTATGAGTCGCTGGTCGCTCCGTCCGGCGGCTCTCGGGTGCGTCGTTACTCGCATCGCACCAGGAGTATTGAAGAGGTTCCTTGCTTCATAGCGCTCCGGTAGACGGGACTGATGCCTCCTCCGATGAAACCGTTGCTGCTGATATCTGCTCTAGCCCCAAGACGGAAAGCATCTGCCTTGATGCGCTCCGCCTCTTCCTCCATTTGGATTTTTCGCTCAGCCATCCTTCATTGTTCCTCTGTCATCCGGCCTTGATCCTTGCGATTTCTAAGTTTCGATCTGCTTGGTTATCAGGTGTGATCTCAGCGGCCATTAAATCCGCGAGCTCGTCCTCAGCTCCACAAGAACTTGAGCCGGCGGCGGCGGGTTATCACCCGAGGGTGGCGGCTCCCGCGGCCGTACTACTCGTGCCTGGGGCTGGACCCCGCCATGAACACGGCAGCATGAACTAGAAGCTCAAACTCATCCGACTCAGAGTGATCTGACTCAAGGCTGGCATTGACGTAGCCCCCAAGGGCCACCGTTGCGGAGCTGGTACACCGATTCCGTTTCTCCACTTGAAGATTTGCCCTCTGAATAGACGAAAGTTTCCTACGATCCGGAAGCTTCCAGATCCGTCGCTTGAGTGAAGCCTACGAAGACATGCTTTTGATCCGGATTAGCACGGGGAGGATGCATGTTATGCGCAGGTTGCAGACGCCGAGCCGGCTCGATGACGTCGGTGCTGACATCCGGCCCGGGGTGTAGATTCCATCAACCCTTCCGATGAAGACGTGGATCCCCGCCGAACGGAACCCGGAATCCATACTCCACCGACTCAGCATCAAGCCCCCAGCCGGCATCGTCGATGTAGAGCCGGCCGCGGCGACTCTTGCTGATCCTTCCGACCATGTATCCTTCGAGCCCCGGGAGAGAGCACTTCGAGAACTCAACAGCACCCAGTGTCAGCCCCATGGTGTGCGCCAACTATCGTGGATTTATGACGGCAGATGTCCGGGTGAACGGACTTGGATTCGAGGCCATCACTAATGTGTAGACTCAAAGGGTTGTTCGGGACGAAGGACACGGTTTAACCTAGGTTCAGCCCCTCAAGGTGAGGGTAATAGCCTACGTCTTGCTTGTTGTTTGTATTGCTCGTTGTATCGATTACAGGGAGCTAAGCTTGACCTAGTTCTCGATCACCTGATCTCTAAGTCGCCCCGGGTCTTTGCCCTTATATAGGGGGTCAAGACCACGGGTTACACAAGTCTGTGACCGACTCTCATTACATGTCCGAGTCTGCCTCTATCTTCTCTTATCTATCCCTGTCCGAGCCGTCCTCGGGGGGCTTACACGCCCGGGTCTTCTCATCCGGGCCACCTCGCGGCCCATCCCTGCGAGCCGCTATTCTTGTTGGGCCCTCCAGTCATGAAGGCTCACTCTTGGGCTGGCCATGAGCTGTCCAGTTTAACCCGGAGCCTACTAGGGCGGGTCTCACCGTGGGGTTATATCCCCAACATATTGTGTGTTTGAAAAACTTTGAGAAAATCCAAAAATACTTCATGGTTCTTTCTGGTTTTTCTTTTCACTTTAGTTCGTTGTAGTATTAAAAGAAAACCCAAAAGATTTCTCATTTTTCTTCTTTGCTTGTTGGGAGGTTTCCCCATATAATTAGTTTTTCTTGTTTTTGTTTTCCTTCTCTTATTTTCTTTCTTCGAGAAAACTAAAACACCAAAAATATTTCAGTGTGTTTCTCTGAAATTCTTCTTATTTCATTTAGTCGTACCAAGTAGAAGACCACAATGAAAATGTTGAGTGACTCTTATATGCATTATTGTTGATCTAACACAGAGCCCATATTGTTTTGTCTTCCCCACTTGAACAAAATGTTTGCAGATTCCATCTTAGTCCACATCACTCTTGCACTATTGTTATTTTCATATAATTCGATTGTGCAAGTGAAAGGCAATAATGATGATATTTGATGAATTGACTGTGGCAGAGAAAGGCAGGTATGAACTTAACTTGTTCTTGTTTTTGTAAATATTTTAACCCGGTATCCATGATTCTACACATTATGATTGAACATGTTTGCAATGAAAATTAGAGATTATAGGGGTTCATACCATGCTCAAGTATCTAGGAGTGGATAATGATTTATCTTGGATGTCAACATGCATGCATTAAAATGGTTGTGATGAAGTATGATGAGGACCTCGCCCCCAACCATGAGGCAGCCAGCAACCGTTGAGGTGGTACGTCGTCGTGTCAAGGAGGAGGACGAGCATGTCCATCGCTACATGGTTGCGTTGGGGGCGAGGTTCTCCAATATCTGGCAGTTCCTTCAGCGATCTCACGCGATCTATGATCCTCTGATGGTTCCTTCTCTTTGGGTGTTCACCGCCCACGCTTCAAAGAAACCGCGACTGAACTAGAATATTCGATAATATGCGATCTGTCTTAGTGATAATATTCGATGCTTCATTAACTGGATTTATTCGAGATGTATTTGTGATATAATATGGATAATATCATATCAAGAGTCACCGACGATCGTCAGTGCTATTAGATGTATTAGTGATATTATATTATTGCCGTCGATTTTTAATCTTAGAATCATGAACACAGGAAAATGTCGACGTCATCTGACGACGGTAGGATCTCTCAGTGCCCTTATTGCTGGGACGACAGGGGTTTATGTGACATTTATCCTCACCTGGACAACGATAGGTCATTCCACCATCAAGCTAATAGAAGAATTTAGTGAAAGTACGGTATGTACACACGACATGTATTTTTTGTTTAATGAAGCCTACAGTGTGCTTTTTTTGCTTTATTAACCTTTAGTTTTCTTTTATACAATTCGACTTGTGCGTTCCCTATCATGCAAGATCCACTGTCTTGGACAAGTTCCATTTCCAAAGGAAGGACAGTACAGAGCCTATGATAGCCTCACCTAAGAACGGAACATTACACTTTTGTTGTTAAGGTGAAAAATACACGAAGATCACACATATTTTGGTTGTTCTAATTGGAGAGCATTTTGCTATGCGTATGGGTTGGATGAGGACATGAACATTACCTTCGATCTTGGTAGTGACGTTGTTCATGATAATAACATAGATATTTGGATGCATGCGGATTGATGACTTGATTCTGGTGCTACCTCCAGGTGCGTTTGTCAACAGATTTGTTAGGTACTTTATATTGATTATTGAAAAATATTGGGTACTCATCCTGACTAATTTTCTTATTTTTGATTATCAGCTTATTTCTGTGCTACAAAAACTACCCCGACAGATAAGAGATCGGATGTACTACAGTTATGACTCCAAACTTACTGGTGGAGAAAGATCATCTCATCTCATTTATTCATGTTGTTCAGCATCATAAGGAAAATTAACATGATTGATAACATTTATCATGGATATGTGCCACTAGTGCACAAGCTAAACCCTTATAACATCACTAGAGACTACTTGTAAAGATTTATTTTAATCTTTTTCATACATTGTTCTTAAGCAAAACTAGTTTGCTAACTATATTATTTATAACTTATGTTCTTTAATAGGTACTCCGCTAGAGACCGTTCCTAAGTGGATGTTTACCAAAGGTGATTTGCATATGGTTAGTTTACGGCCAATACCGATGAGTTACCCCGGTAAATACATGATATCTCAAAGTGAGAATAACCATGAAAATAAAAGGAATGGAGCAAGGCAATAACAGCATCCAAGCAAACACTTGGAGACTATAAATTGTGCAAGCCAGAAGTTGGAGATAGGTTGATCTGTATTCTTCAATGGGAAGATGCAGGGAGTTCACCTTTTTATGCTATTTTTCCTAGGAGAGAGCAGTAGTTAGTGTTTCTAACTTGTGATAACTTGATCATTTGCTAGTATGATAACAACCAGAATGATGAGGAGTTCACCTTTTTATGGTTATTTTACCTAGAATTATGAAGAGTTTATTAAGATGATGATGAGTTGTAATATGACATATTACCAGTACAAATTAGATGGATGCAATACACCATTTGAATTAGAGGAAAATACGATGTTGACTTGGTCTATTGCATCCATTTAATTTGTACTGATGTTGGATGTTTTTTCCATAATTGTATTGATGATGTTGGATATTAATATTGTGTAACTACATCGGAAATACAATATAAAATATAAAAGAAAATTAAAACACAAAATGAAACACGACCCTATTCAAAAAAAACCTAGACCCTAGCGTTTTGCAGGGGCTGCCACGTGGAGGGCCTTTTGTCCCAGTTGGTGTTACCAACCGGGACTACAGGTTCATCTGGCTGAGCACTATTGTTCGGGAGTGACGGGGATATACCCCATGGTATGACCCGGCCTGGCGACTCACAGGAGACTCGGCTGAAGACATAACATCTTATTAATGACCCGGCCAGGCAACTCATAGGAGACACGTTAAACACATGACATCTTATTTATGACCCGGCAAGCGGGTCACACGATGGCCAAGCCCAAGACCCGACGGGTGAGCCGGCGCCAGGCAGCTAACAAGAGAAGGCCCACAGGAGAAGGCCCACAAGAGAGAAGGATTCCCTTAAAGGAAATAAGACCCGGAGTAGGATTCATATGAGACTAGTCCTAATCCTACTCCTAGTAGGACTCTATTTGTAAACCTACCCTCTCCACTTATATAAGGAGGGGTAGAGCACCCTTGAGGGAGAGGTTCTCAGAGACACAAGTCCACAAGTTTTAGACAACTTCAAGAGATTAGAGGCACAAAGATTAGAGGTAGCAATTAGCACCTTGTTAACCGAGAGATCTGTCATCATCATCAATACCAGACAAGCAGCACGTAGGCTTTACCTCCATCAGAGGGGCCGGAACCTGGTAAAAACTCCATGTCTTCTCGATTCCGATCAACCCCTTCAAGCCGCACGTAGTTGCGTCTCGCCCCAAACCTAAGTCCGTTGACCCGGACATCTGCCGTGACAAATCCACGATAGTTGGCGCCCACCGTGGGGTGAGAGAGGCACGATGGTATTGTGTTCTTGGAGGGATCTCTTCAAAGGATCATGAAACTCTCAAATTGGCCGGATGAAACCCGATGCGACTCTGGTGATCCGTCAGTTCGGAGCAAGATAAATGCCTGATCCGACGAGTTGCTGTTGTTAGCCCGAGGAGATTTTCAGCAATTAGTACAACTTTCCATGGCAGCATAGTCATCGGAGGAGTACTACATCTAGTACACATCACCTCTCGTAGATATACACTTTTTTGTCTTTGGCTACTATGTCCACATACAAGATTTTTTGGTTACGAATTGCTATGGACACGCAAGGAAGGATACCAGCAGATCAAAAACAAAGAAAAAGAAAGGACCATGACCTGGAAGGAATTGCAAATATGGACTCGAGAGTGCGCGTCTGCCTATTTTCCGTCTGTGTCTCCGCGTCATCGCTGTAGCCAAATTTGTGTCCGAGCCGGCCTCCGCTGCGGTCGTTTGACGGATGCCTCCGTTGTGGCGTTGACCACCGTCCACGCGTCGAGTCACCTCGCCCGCCATCGTCGCGCCCCGCCGGCTCCGCCACCACCACCATCGCCTCAAGCCATCTCACGTCGCCTCCTCCGCTCGCGCCACCCCGGCCGGCGCCGGCTTGGCCCCTCCAAATTTGGTTGGTTCGCCGCCTCGAGCCACCATGCCTGCCATGTTGCGCCCCGGCCGGCTCGGACGTCGCCTCGCATGACTTCGAGCCATCTCGCTCGGCCGCCGCCTCGGCTCGCCTCGAGCTCCCGCGCTCGCCGCGTTGTGGTCAGCTCGGCCACCATGTCGCCTCCTACCGTTCGCGCGCGCCCCGGCCAGCTCGGCCACCGCCTCGCATTCCCTCGAGCCGTCGCGCTCGGCCGTCGCCTCCGCCGTGTCCACCCCTGCGACCGTGGCTCACCTTGGCGCCGTGACATCACCTCTCGATCCGGGGTTCGCCGTTGCAACCGGAGCAAGCTCCGCCCCAACTGGGATCTGTCGTCGCACGTTGAGCCAGACTCGGCCTTGTATCACATTCCGCTGCTCCCGTGAGCCACTGCGCCGCCGCTATGCCCGCCTGGCCCCAAGTCACCGCCGCCTCAACCCACCCTCACGCGGCCTGGCCGTGGCCCTGGTTGCGCCCTGCCACCGCCGCAGCCTCGGCCTTTGGCCTAGAGCCGGTGCTCCAAACCGCTGTCGCCGCGCACCACCCTGCACCATTTGCCCCTCGCCCACCTCCCACCGCTGCTTTGAAAGAAGGCCATGTGGGTGCTACTACTGCTTTGAAAGGGCATCCGGCAAGACGTCGATTACAGATCATCTGTCGTTCAACAAAACAGGTGATGTCTATCATATGTGTTCTATCATATATATTAACTTTTCTATGAGAACAATTACTTTGGTCAGTGCTATTTTTACGCAGGGCCACTATTCACTGTCAAAAGGGGCATTATACCACAGAGACGGAGCACACGTCAGCATCATTCTGTATTGGTATTCGTCCGTGTCGCGGCTGCACCGGCTTACAACACCATGGTTACCTCTCGCGACAGCACTGGTTTACAACGACATGGACGTCTCTCGCCATCAGCGACCGGCTTACAATGCCGTAGCCGACTCTCGCCACCCGCACCGGCTTACAAATGCCATGGCCGTCTCTTATCATCCGCACCGGCTTATAACGCCATGCGTATTTCACATACAGGGCCAGCTTACAATGTCACGGTTGGTTTCTCTGTCTACATCAACATATCAGTGCAGTGCTCGTCGATACGAGTCACCTAACGGACAAGCGCATAAGCCGCCGCCACTATAGTTTGGTTCACTTCAAGCAAACATCCGGAATGAACCATCAACCGGATCATTGAAACAATTCATACGGGATCATCTATAATCCGCCACGGCCAACCTCAAACTTTCGATGAAGATTCTCAAGCCGCCTCTTCGAGTCAACTTAAGACTCGGGGGCTACAAACATGACAAGACACATTTGGTCGTTTTCAATGAGAAGCCCGGGTTTTTGCAAGATGAAATTTTCTGGCTCAGAAATTTGAGTTGAAGTGGTTTGTTCGCCATCAAAACGGCTGATCTATCATCCAGCTTTATGCCCTATCAAGCGCTATTGCAGGGAGGCTTCTTGCCTTCGGGTATAGCTTACATCTCCCCTGCACAATCTGCTTTTACGCTGTTGCAAGGAGGCTTCTTGCCTTCGGGTATAGCTTACATGTCCCTTGCACAGCCGGCGTTATGCCCAATTAAGCACTGTTGCAAAGAGGCTTCTTGCCTGCGGGTATAGCTTACATCTCCTCCGCACAGCCAGTTGTTATTAACTATTGCAAGGAGGCTTCTTGCCTTCGGGTATAGCTTACATCTCCCTTGCACAGTTGGCTGTATGCCTAGTTTGGTTACATTAAGCGCTGTTGTTGATGGAGGCTTCTTACCTTTGGTATAGCTTACATAACCCTAAGACAACAACGTGTACACCAAATTCCAGTTGCTTATCAACTGCGGCCATTGAAGGGGGCTTCTTACCGACGGGTTCGCTTATCTCACCCTAATGGCCGGCTTTATGCCACTTCCGGTTACTTATTAAACCGCGGTTGTCGAAGGGGGCTTCTTATCGACGGGTTCGCTTATCTCACCCTAACAACCGGCATTTATGCCAAAACTCAGTTGCTTACAAACTATAGATGTTGAAGGAGGCTTCTTGCCTTCGGGTATAGCTTAGATCTCCCTTGCACACTTGGCTTTATGCCTAGTTTGGTTACATTAAAGCGATGTTGTTGATGGAGGCTTCTTACCTTTGGTATAGCTTACATGACCCTAAGACAACAGCGTGTACACCAAATTCCAGTTGCTTATCAACTGCGGCCATTGAAGGGGGCTTCTTACCGACGGGTATCGCTTATCTGACCCTAATGGCCGGCTTTATGCCGCTTCCGGTTACTTATTAACCGTGGTTGTCGATGGAGGCTTCTTACCTTCGGGTATAGCTTACATTACCCATCGACAGCCGGCGTCCGCGCCTACAACTATAGCTGTTGAAAGAGGCTTCTTGCCTTCGGGTATAGCTTACATCTCCTTTCAAACAGCCGGCTTTATCAGTAAGCCGTGGTTGTCGATGGAGGCTTCTTGCCTTCGGGTATAGCTTATATTACCCATCGACACTCGGCGTCTGTGCCTAAAACTGTAGGTGTTGAAGGAGGATTCTTGCCTTTGGGTATAGCTTGCATTCCCTGCAAACAACTGGCTTTATGCCGTTCCGGCTCATCAGTAGCCACGGCTGTCGATGGAGGCTTCTTACCTTGGGTATAGCTTACATTACCCATTGACAACCGATGTTCGTGCTTACAATATTTGCTGTCAACAGGAGGCTTCTTACCTTTGGGTATATCTTACATTACCCTAAAAACATCCAGCTTTATGCCATTCTGGTTGACATGTCAGCCGTGGATTATTCAAGGGGGCTTCCCACCTCCAGGTAACATGTTGTCTTATCAAGCCGGGTCAGAGCAAGGTTATGAAAGAAGGAGCAATGTTATAACATCTCCGGGTTGTGCTTTGTCAAAGCCGCCCTTACAACAATACATAATATATTCTGTCTTGTTCATTTTTGCAGTTTTATCTCTTCAGATGAGCCGCTATTAAAGTATTTTGCAAAAGCAAATGGATTTTTTAATAGCCAACTGGGCTGGATCTTCATGGTTTATCATAACCAGTAATAAATGATTGGGATTTTTTCAAACCAGCTTGGAAAGAAATTATTATCTTTCAAGAGCCGCCCTATCAGATATAATGCCGTGTCATCTAATTGGCCGGTTTTCGTATTTCTTTAATTGTGCTCTTGTAGTAATCTACAACACTCAACGGATTTCCTCAAACTTATATTTGTCGGGTTGCACCACAACCACGAGCAGGAATTTCATGTCAAAGACAAAGAAATTATTCCAGGATATTCATTTCGGGTTATATCACGACCACGGTCAAAGATTCATTCAACAAATTATGGTGAGACGTATCATTCTCACATAGTCCCGAGTCGCCGCAGGCAGACGACCCGGCACTTGGGGGCTACATTATCCAAGTCCAAGTTTATATCAATTATGCAAGTCCCATGTCGCTGCAAGCATGCATCACGGCACTTGGGGGCTAATGCAAGCCGGTTTTCAAACCATTACATTGTCAGCAAGACCATATTATCTCAAGGAGATGAGCCAGCCCTTCTATATTTTCATAAAGTCCCAGCCCAGTAATTCTTACTGACCCGGCGCTTGGGGGCTACAGTATTCAGCTGTTCCAACAGATTAAGAGATTCAAATCGAAGACCTGGCGCATCACATTCTGATGATCCGGCCCTTGGGGGCTACATCCGCCGAAGCATTATAAGATATAAGGCAATTATAAGTCCCAGGTTGCTGCAGGCAGGACAACCCGACACTTGGGGGCTACACAGTCCAAAATGTTATTTACAAAGCACCAAGTTATCATGGATAATCTCGGAGCTTGGGGGCTACAGGTAATATGGACATATCAAAAACTTTGAGGAGAATTTTCAAGATATTAAATATGGAGTTCAGTTGTTAGACCCGGCGTCACCAACACTTATGACCCGGTGTTATTAAAAGATCATAGCCCACCAGAGTTTATATAAGCCACCCTGCTTCACAACAATGGAAGTACGGTTCTACAGCAGATGGATTTTCATCCCAATATTTATCAAGTCAGCAGGATTCTAGTTATTTAACCCGGAGTCACCAACGATAATGACCTGGCATCATCAATGATTATGACCCGACGGAGATGACCTGCCAAGAGTATTGGAAGCCGACTCAATGGCATATTGGTGTTCTATTCTCAATATTTTTCAAAAGACATTGACAAGCAAGATGATTATCAAGACGACTCATTCATATGGAGAAAAGACCCGGATTTCTGAGAAGCCATTTTATAAGCCGGCCAAAGGAGCAAGCCGGCCACTTAACATATTTGTCACTCTTATTTCAGGAGCTTACCATGAATAAATTCAAGCTAACCTGGGGGCTAATGACGGGGATATACCCCATGGTATGACCCGGCCTGGCGACTCACAGGAGACCCGGCCGAAGACATAACATCTTATTAATGACCCGGCCAGGCAACTCATAGGAGACCCGTTAAAGACATGACATCTTATTTATGACCCGGCAAGCGGGTCACAGGATGGCCAAGCCCAAGACCCGGCAGGTGAGCCGGCGCCAGGCGGCTCACAAGAGAAGGCCCACAGGAGAAGGCTCACAAGAGAGAAGGATTCCCTTAAAGGAAATAAGACCCGGAGTAGGATTCGTGAGAGACTAGTCCTAATCCTACTCCTAGTAGGACTCTATTTGTAAACCTACCCTCTTCACTTATATAAGGAGGGGTAGAGCACCCTTAGAGGGAGAGGTTCTCAAGAGACACAAGTCCACAAGTTTAGACAACTCAAGAGATTAGAGG